>OY856409.1:1684485610-1684955610 GCA_963693085.1 Alisma plantago-aquatica | reverse complement strand
GAATAGCAGTAGTGTTTGTGAGCCAAACACCATCTTCATTACAAATCCTTGTGATTTTGTTATAGTGTCTTCTAGATTTGACATAAGTTTGGTAGTATTTGGTGTTATAGTCTCCATCTTTAAGCCAATCAATGTGTGCTTTTTGACGCCAGTCAACCTCCTCACATAAGAGATCTTGTGGTATTTTTGTAGGAGCGAGATAACATTAAGCTCATTAGTGGTAGAAGGAGAGGAGTAAGCCAGTACATGACTTTGTTCAAGTTGTTTAAGTGTCTTCTATTTGTCTCTACACTGCTCCTTGTGGCACTTGGCTTCCCACGACAGGGATGCCTTCTGGAAGGAGGGTAGAGCTTCATTGAAAGGTAAAAATCAGTCTACTTTAAAATGCAGAGTAAGTCACCAACTTGCCTTAAAATTAAAGGTGGGCTTTGTCTTATATTGGGTTTATTGCTGCAAATAAGCATAGGATTATGATCCAAATATAAACAAGAAAGTATCAATACATTTATATTAAAATTAGTTTTACATAAAGGGCTTTCCACCTATACTACATACCTATTTTGTGTAGTTACAAAACCCCCAACAAAAGAACGTGATAAACATATGTATACATATTTCCCATTATCCTTGTATAATTATTGAATTTTAGAACCATTTGACTTACTTTAGACTTCAACAAGATAGCATGCAATGTAGACGATAACCTAGAACATGGAGTGAATAGTACATGATATTTTGTCTAACCAATAATAATGCATCATTTCATCAGGAAGCATCTATATTACAATCAAAATATTCCCACTTTCTATTTTTTTGACACTCTTACACAATAAAAACTCTCATCCACCAATATGAGATCAATTGTGCACAATCTCTAGCAAGAAACCCCTTCTCATATGAACAACAGTAAAGCCAATATAAGGGATTCACTAACAATAACAATTGATAACAAAATGTAATGATAATGGAAAAAAAACATATATTCTATAGTCATGTGCTAACTTTTAAGGATCCCTTTGGTTTTCCAAATGGATATTAGAATTTTTACACCATCATTTTCATAAATTAACATGTTAGAGAGGTTCTTGAAGAATTTTAATACAATATAAATACAAATATAGAAATATTTTCATTGACACTAATGTCTAGGGAAGAATTTCAATTTGTTATAATCTATAATTAGGCTATATTGTTCCATTGTACAACATAAGTGACTTTATCAATAAACAATATTGCCAACATTTATTGAATTCTTTCCAAAATATGTTATCTTCTTTTGTTATTTATTTACTCAAAAGTTTAAGCAAGACATTATGAAATTTACATGGACTTACCTTGTACATGAATAAGGTATATGTTGAAGGATGTAGTCTAAAGTGACATGGCCATTATCCTTTCCATTTTAAGATAAGTCATTGCAAATTAGAAGTGAAAAAATGTGGAGCTTCTTAAATGAATATGTTAATGAACTTTGGTTTTTGTTATAGTTATAATAACCCATAGGATTGAATCATTCATAAAATAAGGTAGTGTCCATATCATATTTAAGGATACTAGATGATTTTTCCTAGGAAATAGTACTACCAATAACATGACAGAAATCATATTAAAAAATTCTAGAATATTTCCTAGACTCTCAATTCATGATTTTGGAAGAAACAAAGAGGTCATCTTCAAGGTCTGATAATAGTTATTGGTATATTGTTTAAATAATTTGGTAAACATGTATCTTAGAATTTGAAATATTTTCTCATCTAATTTTGAATGGTAATGTTGTTGATTTGAGTGTGATCTCTCTCAAACTTCGATAGTTTAGTATTGTGACAAGTTTACAAAGTGAAATTTTCAGTTTTGGACCTTATATGAACACAACGATACCAATAACAACATAGCATTAAAGAATATATAAACATTTGATAAAATAAATAAGAATCTATGAGTTAAGACAAACAATATAAGACTATCATGAAAATTAATTCTCCATTCTTTTGTACATGGTCTCCATGTAAGAAAAAAAAGTGGTAAATGATATTAATAAATTAGTACATAGTATTGATCAGCCCTGATTACGAATTGATGATTTGTATGTTCTATCAAATACATTGAAAAATTGTAAATAATGTAATGATATGTTGCAAAGTTATACGATGAAAAAAAATACAATTACTTAATATAGGTATCATCCATTGTCTCAAGTGTAGTATTGAATCTTAATTGTGTTCCTAATACTTTTCAATGTTCCATTTCAATGATACCACAATCGGTATATATTGCTATTATCTTTGATTGGAGGAAGGGAACTCTATTAGTGGTATTCATGAACTATAATGATGAGGATTGTAAGAATAATCATGTTCATAGTGAATGTCTAAGGAGATATCTATAACAATAGACATTCTGGCTACAATCACCTTGTTGTGGCAATACTTCTTAACCACTCAAAATTCACTCCATGTAAATTGATCGACATATATATGTTCTATAGAACTTACTTTCTAATATGATTTGGAACTTCAAACACATACTGATCCAATTTCCTCATCCATTGCAAAAAGTTCTATGTTGTCATGTGACAAACATCACCCTTACTACCACCATAAATTTGAGGCATTCAATAAAATAACAAGACTTATCTCATTGTGATACATCTTCTTCATCCAACTTGACACCATCAGTTACATTTATAGACTGGTAGAAACTTCATTGTGTAAACTCTATTTTTCCTTATGCTAATTATAAATTCATTAGATTCTAATAGATATGTCCAAAATTGAACAATTAAATATAGTCTTTGTTTAGTTCTATCAATTTGAAACAACATAAGTAGAAAATAGGATACACAAACAAACATCATTACAAAAATGATTTTTATTTCATCGTAACATTAATTAAGGAATATGGGCTCAACGAAGATTATACATGTAATCTATTTATGCTAGAATTCTTGATGTATCTCATTCATGTATCCTAACACTTGCAAGTGAGATATCATTCACGTCTTTAATTAATACATTGTATTGGTTTGGAACATCATATTTTCTAAAACCTACAAATAACACTTACCCCAGTACTAGATCATAAGCCTCCTTCAAATAAAATAATCATATAAAGATTGATTTCTCATTCATCAAAACACTTTTTCTCTTGATCTTGAAGAAACTGAATTTATTGTGAATCATCTAGACATGAAACTAAGATGGTTGTCAGATATCTTCACACTTTTGAAAAAATGTTTGCATCATTACACTACCTTGCATGTGGGGTTTCCTTCGATCAATAAAATATTTGAGGAGTTATAAGCATCTTTATATCATACATTACACACGCCATATTTTTTAGTATTCCAACATCAAGCATCATCAATTATCAATTGAACAACTTCAAGAATAACATAAATAATTTGAATATTTTGTAATTTAAACTCCAAAAAGTTTAGACTCACTACCCACCATAGTGGGACACATCTCGCAATTGAAGATAATCTATTTCAAAGATAAACCCCAAATAGTGAAATTGTCATGCGGGTCTTATACAACGATGAGCGAAAAAGGTAGAGGGCGGTCAAAAGTAAGGCATTAGTGAGATGTGTAGAAATGAAAGTCACACTTATACAATGAATATCAACTAATAGTAAGTGTATAATTTGAACACGTGCACCAACTAGTATATATATATATATATATATATATATATATATATATATATATATATATATATATATATATATATATATATACATATATATATACATATATATATGTATGTATGTATGTATATTACATAGTAAGGATGATAGATGTGTACAGGAAGTTGATGATTGACTCCTAATGATGTTGACATGCCTAATTGATCACAATAATGGTAATGTTTAATCCTAATGCACTCCAACTATGTGGGAGGTGATAAATTTAAGTTTAGTGTTTGCATGATGTAATGGAACCTTTATCGATTATAGGTGTGAAAACCTAACCCTAGTTTTGGGTCAATGATGTTTTTCTTATCATACTTGGAATGATTATCATATTATAATGCTCACTCTCTCTTTTATTTATGAAATCCTAACCTTACAGGTGAAATTGATGACATGGCTTGTGTTTGCTCGGGTGATAATTATATGATATAGGGTGACAGATATAAGCCTTGATGAGATACAATGAAATCATATTGATGTGATGGGTCCTATGACCTTGTTAAGGCTTGATGCCTATTGTGAGTAGATATCCTCTAGTGATATGATTGAGGGATTAATATCTCATAGTGATGTGTCATTGGTGATTGCCTTGTAAATGACAGTGCTACAAGTATCATGTGGGTATGATGTGAGTAGTTCACACCTTATACGTTTTATATCTTTTGGAGTTGCATCGTTCCCTTATCGTTGTAGATTTGTTTTGTGTTTGTACGTTGCAAATTGATTGATGTAGAAAAACACTCAATTGGCATAACTAATAAAGTGAAACCCTAATCATGTAGGTGTCATACGCCATAGATCTATTCCAATGTCAATCGTAGTGCTGGATGGGGAAATGAGTTATTCCTATGAGAAACTCAGAGCACATATTTTTAATATGTGGGGTGCAATTCGATTATCTCCTTGCATCCACAATTATATATTGTGTGAGATGGCCATGTGTGAGCTAATCTCCTTATGATATGTGATAGGCAGCAATGTAACTGCATGTGATGCCTCTTTTTAGAATGGCCATGTGTGAGCCTATTCTTCTAGCACTGTTACCTGTACCATGATGGGCTAGGCGTTATTATATATGTATGTCCATGTGTGAGCCAATCCTTCATCTTAACTATATGTCCTTGTTGCAATTGACTGATATGTCTCTTTGGTGTTTTCTCTTGTGTTGAGCAAGAGGTTTTGGGGAGGTCGTATTTTCTGACTCTTTTGTGGACCATGTATGGCACCAATTTTGACTTAGTAGTATTCAGTTGGACTTAGGTGGTACTACTCAAATCTTCATGGCAATAATAAAAGGCGTAACATAGCCATGTAGTGTACTTGTCTAGGGCCAAATGCAAATAACATTGGATGATCCCCTTGCCTTTGTACTAATTTCTTGATTTATATGGCGGTAAGAGAAGTCAACTGTTATACATTCTCTTCATATTTCTTCTTAGAATATTAATTGTTCTACTACTCAGTGGTAACTTCCTAGTCTTGGTTAATCTGCTTTATTCATTAGATACATATCATTTAGCTAAATCTACTCAACCAGTTAAGTATTTTATCTACCTATTTAGTTATGTGTTCTTTAAGAGACAAAGATAGAGAGTTATATCTCTCACTGGCATGTATGGTCTCACCCCACGGGTTGCCACATCTTCTAGGTGTTCATGCATGAAGAGGTAGAGATCATGCAGTCGAAGAAGAGCAGTAGTTGATAAGGTTAGATGTGTTACTAGTCTTTTAGTGATAAAGTCTTAGATGCCATCCCTATACACTCAGGTCTTTGGGGTTGTTGTCGATGTGTTTTGTGGATTCGGTATCGATACAAGGTTTTTGGGATTTTGAGCCATGTATGTAAGATATGGCATGTGTATATGTATATATGTGGAACAGGTACCTCTTATAACTGATGAACCACATAACTTATAGTGTGCAATGATGTAAGCACCTTGTGATATGATATGTAATGTATGTGGTTGTCTTGTGGACTTATATGTGATAAGTTTTTGCCTTATGGTGCTTTTGTAAAATCAATTTTAATTTCCTATGTTTCCTGGTAATCTGCATGTTTAGTTTTAATTCCATGTTTGGTTTTGAGTAATCTAATTTATGGCATGTCGAGGCATCACACAAAGCCTATATGTCACTCTATTTATACATGAGGGACCTCAAGACCAAATTCAATGAGCTGAACATGTTTCATCATGCCTTGTGCCCTTACCCAGATATTTATGGTAGGTACACAAGGTTATGTATAATGGAAAAATGCAATTATGTTCAAGGTTTGTTGAACTTAAAACAAGAAAATGAAAGTACTAATCATAGGGAACAAGTAGCTCAAGAAAGTAGATACAACCAAGAAGTTTAAGAATACATACATACTAGATAGTTTAATATCACCAGTATCAATAATAGGAGAGTAAAGCTTACCTTAATTAGAGCACAAGATTAATAAATCTATTTAGAACCAAATATAGTAAGCGTGACTAGATCTTAGCAAAAGAGTCAACCAATTGATATTGAGGTTACAAATAAGTATAATTGGATTAGTATCAGCAAGATAGTGTCTCATTAATCATTATCATGATGGTTGTATGTGTCACCTAGATCTAGGTATCATAGCATTCATCATTGATTTCAAATAAGTATAATCATTATCGTGTTACATCATAAATCCTGGATTCATCTAAAGCTAGGGTAACACATCACAACCAAAGGATATGTGACTAGAGTTTCAAGACCCTAAATGGAAAAAACATAAAATTTGCAAGATAGTTTATATAAGCATCAACATAGTCAAATATAATAAGTTCGAATCATAAATAGGAAATATTGCCATCAATAGAGTATATATGGGGTCTACTTAAGTGGCATAGACATCACCAAGTTACTGACTTGAAGTCATGAAATACCATAGGTCATCATTAAAGCAAAGTTCATGCAAGATTAGAGATCTAGCTATCAACATGTGCATTAGGTCACAATTCAAGTTAAAATTAGGCCATTTAATCACATTAGGGCACATGAATTATTAATAAGGAATTTATGGGTAAAAGGCATGAAAAGTTACTGATCTATAGGTCATTGATAGATTTGAGTAGAATTATATTAATATTTGATCAAGGCACAAGATTGATATCCCATATCTACATAAAACACATTTTATAGTTCATTTTACATCATAAGGTCAAAATAGAGTACAAGTATAAACAAATTCTAATCTTGGTATAACATGCATCAAAATCTACTAGTTTGGGTCAAGTATAAGTATTTATGGTACAATCAATCAGAGGTAAGCATCAAAGCTATCATCTTTAACATTGAAGTCTCATTAAGCCATTTAAGAAAGATTATATCACTTTTTGGATCCATAGAAGACAAAGTTCCAAACTTGATGCATCAAGATGTTTAAGTGACTAATATTAGATCAATATAATATTTTGGGACGTAGAATAGAAAACTTACACATTATATAGCTTAAGACATTTCATAAAGACATGGAAGTCATTCATATTTGGATATGACTAGAATTAAGAGCATTAATAGACTAAGAAAATATTTTTATTGGATAGGGATCGTTTTTCTGATCAAAATGGTATATTGGAAGTCTATATCTGGATCAACAAGCTATTTTCTACTCATTTTGCAATAAAAGTCATTTTTGATGAAGAGGAGCAAGAGAATATACCAAACAAAGAGGGTCAGTGGCCGCAGATCTCTGATCCAACAGCTTTGATGATGCTCCCAAGCAGTAGGTTCCATGATTGCACAACACCACTCTTAGTCCGGCCCTCATCTGGGTAGAGAGGAGGGTGTCGTCATTGTCACTGGATTTGCGCTCTCCAGATCAAAAGGTCTAGGCATGAACTGCCTCTCTAAGTGTCACCTTACAATGGTGCATGCACTCGGACCTCCATCTACCACGGTTGCACTTCTTCGGGGATTATGTTCAGAGGGGTAAGAGACACCCAAGAGCCATGGAAATCCATCTTTGATCCTCACCAAGGCTTGGCAGAATTGAAGGGGTAAAAATATTACCACAAGGGGGATCACGATGGAGGAGCCAGAACGTCTGGTCGGCAGTCAGGACCCAACAACAAAGATGAAGAAGATGGATGATAAGATCAGGCTAAAGATGACAAAATTCAAAAACCAAGACAAGGGAAACAAAGAGAGAAGAAAAGAGAAGTGAACGGGTGCGTTGATTTTGCAAAAAGGAGACAAACAAAGGTGATTTGGGTAGGGCAAGGTAAGGTTAGGTGGGCTCAGTGCCACCTCTGTTGGTATCACATACAAAGGTTGAAGATGGGTTATCTATCATTTGATGGGGGTCCATGGGATAACATCCAAGGGTTGCGTTTTGTCAAAACACTAACAAAAGTGGACCACTAACGTGTCCAAGTGAAGGGGAGCACCTTATCTACGTCGGAACCTGCATTGGGCCTAATTGCGCTCAAGAACACATAAGTTTCATTAAATCACGTGTAAATTGACTAAAATTTTAAAAGACCAGAATTTGAGCTATAATGGTTCGATTGAAGTTTTTTTCACCACTAGAAGGATAATCAAAATATCCATAACATAAAATACAATAGAAAATAAATTAATGAAATCTATAAGGTTCAAAATTATTTGAAATATGGTGACATGTTAAGGATTAGAAACTTAGGTCTATAAGCAAATTGAGTGTCACCACAGGACAAATGTACATGAGATAAACCAATTGGGCATCCAAACACATTCAATAATGAAATTGATTTTCATATTGAGAAAAAGAGTTAAGGTGAATTGTATAGCACAAATGTGAGGAGAGATAAAGAACTAGGTTATCACATTCTCCCAACCTTAGAATGAATTTTGTTTCCTAAATTCAATCAATCCATCAATCGATATTAGAATTTCATTTATCTATGATAATAAATCTAGTAGTTCTTAAATCATCAACACTATATCCAAAAAATTGAGCAATCAAGCATCAAGGTCAGAGTATAGCCCCATTTATCATCAAATAGGATAGACCATCATGAGTCACAAATCGGAAGAGATCATTCTATACATCATAAATTTTGATAGATCACATTTAGGTAAAATAAATAGAGCTCTTCAAATAAAGAGTCTGACTTTCATTCCAAACATTTTAGGGCTCTAGCTTCTACATTGGCCTAGATGGGGTTATACATCTGAGATCAAGATTTTGCATTTCAATAATTCAAGACAAACATCGTGTTCCAAAATCATGATTCCATGCTCAAAATGAATGGAAGGTCCCACCCTAGTCCACATAAGATCTCACCCTTAAGTCATAAATCGAGTGAATCATCGTAATCATCATTTCAATTATTTTTTTTCTATTTAGGGACATGAAAGTTACCAATCATATATTGGGGTTGATTTAAAATCCAAATAGGGTAATCATAGAAGTTGAATCAATACCAAGATCATTAATCATCAGTCAATATTTCATTATTCAATATTGAGAGTAAAGTTGGATATCAAGGTCATAGGTCCTAACTTTCTGAAACTAGGGTTTGGATTCCTTTTTAGACCTTAGTGGTCATCATTCATCTGTATACATTAATTAAGCAACAAACAAGCAACATTTCAAGAAATATTCAAGAACCATTTTGAGATATCTATATCGAGTTCATTATCATGGTATTTGAGGTCGGTTTATGATCTAGACCTAGGTCTTTCTAGGATCTTAATCACAAGATATAATCAACATGATCATATTTCAAGATCATCATTGAATAGAGATTCAAGATCAATTATAGTTTGACCTATTAGACACTTAGGTCAGGAACTCAAAATCAAGTTGAAGGGCTTCCTTTTCAAACTCTAAGTAATCAACAATATGAAAATAAAGACGCAGTCACGATCGGGACATGACCTAGGTTAGGGGGGTCAGAAAATTGACTTCTACCTAATCTAGAACATTAGTCCACATAAGCCATGAGTCACAAAGCATATGAAAAATCAAGAGTATCAATTATCAAATTGTACTTCATAGGGTATTGATATCAAAGCTCAAGATCAATATAGGGAAACCATATTTCAAAATTTTGTAAGATCAAGACCATAATCGTGTTCCCTTCCTTTCATGATCAAGGTAAGTGTACATTTTGGAAATAGTGAAATCAAATTGCAAACTCAAGAGTTTAAGACTAATAGGGCAAGACTGAGATCCATATCCATTATGTCATATAAGATTGACAATACAAAGGGGCATACAAATTAATAAAAAATGCCTCTTGTATCAAATTCTTATATCATGATTTTGAGAGTCCATAAGCATAATAATTCTAAGGCATAATTATGACACATATCAAATAGATGAAACATTTTTATTACTCATGTTTAAGGTTTGATCAACAATAGGGAAAGATGGAATTAATCAAATAGGGACCTCATCAACCATGACATATAACATACAAATCCTCCATGTCATCATATCAAGATTATTATCATATGTACCTCAAACATAGAAATCATGTGGTCTAGATTTGAAGTTGAGTTAACATGATATGAAGGATCATGTAAGGGTTTATATTCAAGAGTTGATCATAACTAAGTTTTCAAATCAAGGTCAGATCATGGCGTCATCATCATCTTACTCAAATTTTACCAATTCATGTGAATTTTAGTTTCCCCATACATAAGAAACCCATAATCAAGAGATCATGGGATTAATAGTCATGAGAGACATCAAATTAGGAGACAATTAAAAAATTAATCATCACCTGATGGGTGTATTAGGTTAGTCCTTAAAGAAAAGATGAGATGCTAGAAGACTCTTCAAGGTATGTGGAATTGGGTTATTAAAAATACATGGAGCATATATGAAGGCTCTGATACCATTTGTCATAGAACTATTTATTACCCTAAGTCCACACTCCCAATGGCTACACAATAAAAGGCGAGTGGACCTAGGTGTCCATCCCTAGAATGGATCACATAGCGTATGCATGAATTCAATGGCAATCAACTAGATCGATAATTGAGGTAAGAATGACTTGGCATAACAAAAGATTACTAAACTAGTACCTGACATAAGATCTTAAACCCATATATCAACCCATGTGAATTTCATTTGCATGTCATAGTTATCATCAGAGTATGAGAAAAGGATTATCACATAAAAGTAGAAGCAAAGAGAGTCATAGTGTACATGTTACCTAAAATCATTTAATGGGTACACATCAGAAAAAGCTATGTTGAGTATGCTAGAGAACATATATGCTTGGAAAAACTTAATCTAAGCATCATAGGTATCATCATTAACATAAAATTCCCATTAAGCCATTTAAGCAATGTTAGATCACTTTTCGGGTTCAAAAGTAGACAAAGTTCCAAACGTGATACATCAAGATATTCTATTGACTAATATTAGGCCAAGATAAGATTTTGGAGCATAAAAGAGCAAACTTGCACATTAAATAGCATAAGACATTTCATAAAGATATGGAAAGCATACATTTTGGGATATCAGTAGAAGTTCGTGCATTAACAGACTAAGAAAGTATTTTTATTATATAGGTCTCATTTTTATGATCAAAATGGTATATTGGGAGTCTATATTTTGATCAACAAGCTATTTTCCACTCATTTGCAATAAAAGGAATTTTTAATTAAGAGGAGTAAGAGAAAATACCAAAAAAAGAGGGTTGTGTCGTGGATCTCTGATCCAATTAATGGCTTTGATGATGCACCCAAGTAGTAGGTGCCCCGACTGTGCATGGCCATCCTTGGTCTGTCTGATGTCTGGGTAGAATTGAAGGCTCCTTCACTGTCATTGGATGTGGGCTCTTTAGATAGGATGATCTAGGGTCTGAACCCCTTCTCTGAGCATCACCCTATGATGGCACATGCAGGTGGACCTCCATCCATCACGGTTGTGATTCGTTAAAGCTTGGTAGAACCAAAAGGTTAAAAATGTTTTTGTGGGGAGGATTGTAACATCCCTGACCTGGGTTATGTACTAACCCTAGGTGTTTTACCTAATAAAGTTGATTAGATACTTGCCCTTATCTTTTGGAAAGTAATTAATGCTTTTGAGTAACTTATATTTCAAATTCAGTCCTTCATGAATAATGTTGAAACATTGTTTTGTTAACTTTGGACTAAAGTGCAAATTACCCAAGTAGAGGGGTTAACTTGAAAATTTCACATTTTAAGATGTTCCTCTGATGTTGAGACATAAAAAAAATGTATATGATGTGGTGGTATGGATTCGACAAGCTTGGACACCAAGATATAGCTTGTCGAGCAATCTTTATGGATTAAAACCTAGTTTTGGTGTAATGTGCAATTTACCCAAAACCTAGGGTTCAACATGAAAAATAACACCTATATAGGGTATGTCATGTTTCTTGGCATCAATTAGATCAAATAAAATTATAGGGGTGCCTCATTTGAATGATCATGGAAGAGAGAGAATCTTGATATTGAAATAATCAAGATTTAAGCACAAATGGCTCTTTAATATAATTTAATGGAAAAAGAAATATATTAATTAAGAAGCCCTTCAACCCAAAAGTTAAAGGATGTGTTTGTAATAATATGGAAAAGCTTGTACCATGTTTGGGCACCAAAAATATCTTGGTTGAGTGGAAGCTATTCACATTAATATATATAAAGTAATATTCACTAAAAGATGGATATTAACACATAACTCTTTAAGGTGCTTAGTTCTTTTCCATTATTCTTGGATAATGGAGAAATTTTTGACAAGAAATGGAGGAGGACTTGGTGGATATAATTGGGAGATAAAAGGAAATAATCCTCTTTTTCCATTTTCCTTGAAAACCCATATATATATATATATATATATATATATATATATATATATATATATATATATATATGAATCCTTTTTCCAAAACACCAAAAGGATTGTTTCCTTAGATCTTTCCTTGTCACCTTGCTTTTTCTGACCAAGGGAGATCTTTGGACCAGAGGAAGGATGACCAAACTAGATTGGTAAGTTTTGATCATCATCTACCTCAAATTCATGGTGGAAACCATAAAACAAGGTTAGATTCATGGTTTTCTTCACTTGCTTTCCTTTTCTATCCATCTTGTTCATCCAAAGATTGAAGAATGAACCTTGGATAACTGCTGGAGCTCCAACCACCATTAAATCTATGGATCTTGGAGCTCTGGATCAGATCTAGAGGTGGGTTTTATAACTCTAACCCTTAAGCATTGCTAATGCATCCATCTCTCTAATAATCGTTGGTTATTTTCTTCTTTGGCATTCTTTTGATTAATTGCTATAACTTCCGTGAAGAACGACAACAATTCTTGGTTGCTCATAGGAAGAAGATGATGACGTTAAATTTGATGATTATCCAAAGAAAAAAACTTTACCAAATGGTTTGGCTTTGTGCTCAAACGGTTTCCCAAACCGTTTGGGAGCAAACGGTTTCAAACCGTTTGATTGCAAATGGTTTCATCCAAACCGCATAGAAGCAAACGGTCCAAGACCGTTTGGTGGCATTGACCAAGTGTTGACCATTTGGAGGTCTGTTGAGAATCATGTAGGCTAATCACCTATCAATAATTATCAATGAACTCCAAGTGGTTCACCAATTAAAGGTCCAACAATCATCAAAACCCTAAATCGGGTTAATTGTTGATTTGATAATTGAATAAGGTTGAAGTTGGGTTGAGTGACCCAAATGGTTTCAAAACCATTTGGGGATCACCCAAACGGTCTCAAGACCGTTTAGTGATCACCCAAGACCGGTTGGAGGTCAAGGGTTAAGCATGGTTGACCAATTGAAGATCTAAAGGTATTAGGTTGATGTACATTCAATTGTTGACCTAGTGATCAATCTTATGAGCCAAACCCTAATTGGTTGATTTTGTTTTTGGTGATTGACTTGGGAAAATGGTCTCAAGACCGTTTGGAGGACATCCAAATGATCCCAAGACTATTTGGGGTCAGGTCATGACAAAATTGGATGATGGTTCAATGGGTTCAAATCAATTAGACTTGCATTGAATTATGTTGAAGGGTCATTGATTCCAAACCCTAATCCAATTGATTCAAGCCCTAATTGATGATCAATTGAGGGTCAAATTAGTTGAAGGTTGACCTAATTAACTCAATTGAATGATGGTGATAGGTCCAATTGATGATTGAATACATTTATACAACTGTTGAAGGAATCAATAATGGAAACCCTAATTCAATTTGACTTGTGGAGACCATATTTGATCCATGCGGTTTTGAGGGGGTTTGGATCAAATGGTCTCAAGACTGTTTGAGTCCAAATGGTCTCAAGACTGTTTGGGACCAAACAGTCTCAAGACCGTTTGGGACCAAATAATCCCAAACCGTTTAGGGTTCATGCGGTTTCAAAACCGATTGTGTTCATGCGGTTTCAAAGTGAAACTCATGCGGTTTCAAAACCGATTGTGTCCATGCAGTTTCAAAGTGGAGTTCATGCAGTTTCAAAGGGAAGTTCATGCAGTTTCAAAACTGATTGTGTCCATGCAGTTTCAAAGTGGAGTCCATGCGGTTTCAAAAGTCAAACTTGGCAAACGATCTCAAGGGTATACCAAGACCGCATGAAGGTCCAAAAGTCATTAATCCTAATTGAGTTTAGGGGATGATTAACCCTAATTGAAATGAAAAAGGTGAATCCTAACCCTAATAAGGGCATAGTGGTGCAACCCTTGAATAGTAAAGTTATCTTTATTTTGCATTGTGCTGATATAGAAATAATGTGCCTGTTATCATTTGTATTAGTTATGCAGGTTTTTATGAAATAGTGAACATAGTCAGGTAAGAGCTATGATGCCATATTCATTGAAAGCACTTTATAAGATCTGAAAGCAATGATATGCTATGTTGCCTAGTGAGAGGTAACAAATGAGACTGATAAGCTGTATGAGTCATGTGAAATATCTGCATTGTCACTATTATGTTTACACTGTTAAATGGTTTAATGGCATTAAGTTACATGTTTAAGTGGTAACAAGTGATTTGATGATCTAAGGGTTTGAACACCCATATTCTTGAATCATAATGATGAAATGGTTAGGGATTGAGACCCCAATGTTAACAAGATGTGAAATGAACTTAATACAAATAGTACTCTTCCTTTATAGAAATTGTTTTAATGGTTTATGTTTGAAAACATGCCTGATGCTAAAAGAATGCTACAAAGTACTTAAATAATCAAGTATAATGATATCATGTAGAGCCCTGACCATAGATCCATCATCGTCAGAAGCTAGATGATGATGAAATAGGTTTTCCTAAGGGAACTCCTGGAGAGGATACTTTTGAGTATGTGGGGGTTATGGATGTGAATATCCTTATGTCCTAATGGAGGTATTGATGTGAGATAAACATTTAATCTCTCAATCCTTCATTATATGTATATGTCAGGTTGATGTATAACTAATCTCCCGATGATGATGTTAATGCCGCATCGATGTGAGATAAACAAGAAATCCCTCGATAGTGAAGAGATTACAGCATGCCACTATAACTCTAATAGCGAAGTTGCCAAAATACCCTAGAAAGCTATTTTAGCAGAGACACAAGATGTCCTGCATGTTGTTCCTCATACTGATTGAGGATAATGAGGTCATAGAAATCCATCTCTTCTGATGACCTATGTATGGTACCGATTTCCATTTCGCAATGGTCGGTTGGAGTATGAGCGGTATACCTCATCTCCTCAGGATAAAAGTATGCTTGTAAAATGTAATCATTCGTGTAGCATAATTTCTTAGGTTGAACTACAAGAAACAATGATTGATGATACATTGTTTATTAAGTCCTAATTAGACAAGTAATATACATGTTCTTCATATTCCTTATTGATTAAATGACTTGCTATTCAATCTTGTTATAATTGAAATGATTGCATAAAGAATACTGCTTCACTTAGTTATTCAATGAATTACCTGTTGTTGAATAGTTATAATCCTACTGCCCAGTATCATTCTATTATTTGCAATAACAATGTTTCTGGTGAAGAGTTATAACTCTCGCTGGGACAATTTTCAATTGTCTCACCCCCGTGGGATTCAACTTTTTAGGTAGACGATGAGGAAAAAGAAACCCATCAGTGGTTGAGCAGCAGCAGCAGCAACAGCAACATCAAGGGCAGCAATGATCTTCAGGTGGAGACACTGTCTGTCAAGTCTTGTATATAGAGAGTCCTATGTGTCATCTCTGTACTCTCAGGACCTAGGAGTCAGTAGATGGTTTGATATAGATCTGAGATTTTTGGCTTAATGCCTCGAGATTTTTGTATATTGCCAATGTACAGTTTAATAGGGCAGTCAGTGATATAACTCTCGAGATGAGATAATACAGAGATGTACTGATGAATCAGCATGTAATTAACTTACCTTGTTTCTTTATGAAAGAGTTTTACAGTTTTTGGATCTATTTACAAAAAAGTTTTAATTTTTAGTAATTTTCAGTAATTCCGCTGCTAATGATTCGCTTCCGCATTTGTTGATCTCATTTTTGCAAGTAAATTGTCACAATTTAGTGGTATCCACTACTACAGAACAATCCTTTAGCGTCGGTGGTTTATGCCCTTTTAGTGACAGTTCTATAGGGACGCCTATGTGGGCACCGCTAAAGGTCGAACTCTTCTGCGTCAGTTTTATAACTGATGCCAAAAGGCTTCGTGCCACCAAAAATGTGCCAGTAGGGCACCGATAGGCATCGGTTATTTATAGTAAGCTGACGCCAAAAGGCTTCACTCTAAAAAAAAAGGTGCCATCTAGGACACTATTTGCGTCGGTTTGCAACTAAAAAACCGACGCCATATTCCTAGATGCTACGGCCGTGCTTCCCTGCACGGCTGTGTTTAGTACTATAGGCGTCGGTTTTATACTCATAACCGATGCTTTTTCTGCCACGGCTGTGCTTTCCTGCACAGTCAGGTTGTTTGTCACATTAGGCCTCGTTTTTTATCCAATAACCGACGATGTAAGCCTTTGATGATGATTTTCTATAAATAATCGACGCCTATGTTTTAATTTTTTTTTCTTATCAGTTTGCAGGCATGTAGTGGCTGGTCAGCAGGATGAGAACCTGTAGTTCAATTAAACTGAACTGTAGGTTTACGACATCCATTGATATCAGCCAACAAATAGTCCACAAACCTGCAAAATCAACAAATATACTTTTCACACAAGTAGATACATTCAGACATAAATTCAATTCTCACATTCACACATGTAGAAACATTCAAATACATGTAGAAACATTCATACATGTATAAACATTTAGAAATATTCATTTACAAAATATCATTCAACATCGCTATCAGCATCCCAATTATATTTTACAGTCCACACTGTTTGTATGGCTCTTACCCATTCTTCTCTTACTTCATTTAATACTTTCATCATATATGGAGCATGTACATGTTTTAAGTGTATACCTATAGTGTGGTCAGTTTTAAACGCCTGCAAAGAGAATGATGTAAATATATAAGTAATAATATAAAAATTAGATTGATATATTTCATACTAACTAATGAGACTATATATAATACCTCATGTATGGTATCGATGTCCAATACGGCATATTGGATAATCATCTGCATAAATCGCATCACATAGTATGTGCATGCCCAGCCATTGTCCTGTGTAGCGCACTATAAATTGAAACATACAAAATATTAAAAAATACAACTAAGCACAGTTCACATAAATAATATATACATTGGAGTCGGGAACTTACTTTCACGTTCTCCCAAATTATTGGCTGGTTCTTTTTCCTCGGGACCTTTCCTCCAGCCTTTTTGAATGCATCTAAATCCCTACATGTTAATGTAACACAGTAAATTGCATAATTAAATAGTAATGTAATAACAGATGTTAACGGATATAAAAATGAAATATTTCTCACCAGAATAATGGCATTCTCATTTCGTGTCCAATTTTATTATTCAATGTACTCCCCGTAGGATCTAGATAATAAATAGTGAATGTCCCGGGGAGAATAACTAGTAACTCCAAATGCCTACTACTAGAGGTAAAAAAGTTAAAAATTAATAACTCAAAATCCACAATAAAAATGTAATTTTCTTAAGTCCAAATTATAAGTAAAGTAAACTTACTTGACATTGAATGGAGCTATTATTATTGTCTTCTTTTGCTGACCGAAAATTGAAAAAGAATCTATACCGTATTGTTGAACACTTTCAGGGTCTTTAGCTACCATACTAATCAATGATGGAATCAAAAATCCCACATGGTCAAATGCAAATTGTTTACATTGATTTTCAACTAAGTAGCTACAAAACATGTATTACGCATGCATTAATATATAAGAAACCAGATCACCGGATCTTACACAAGGTATATGGATGTATAAACAAGATCTCACCATATCCAAGTCTCTATCATTGATGTATTCAGCCAATCATATATAAACAGCTCAATAATATCTTGTATAAATAAAGAGATTTTGTATGATTGACTTGCATAATTCACTTCTACAGAAACAATTATAGGGAAATGTATATTATGTGCCCGTAGCCAACATGCCATTCCCCTACAAGTAGGACCTAACGGGTATTTTAGGTCAGTTAGAACCCAACTTGGTAATGCAGGAAGTGGAGGTGGAGGCCTAGATGCTCTAGGTGTCTTCTTTTTAACCTGTATATATAATTTCAGATCAATTGAGATCATATATACACATTCACAATCTAAAGTAATGTAAAATTATCTTACAATTCAAGTAGTGTAGAGGACATCTGCTTTGGGCCAATATATCACCCTGCCTTCTACCTCAGCAAGTGTATCAATATCTGGGTGGGCATATGGCAATGTAGCTTCCCTCCAATCGGGCAATACGCATATTGGGCTCGCACGAATGTAGCCTTGTGGCATTCGAGTCCCGTGAAACGTTGCCCCAGGAAGGGACGAGTAAGCATGCGCCTCTGCAACAACATAGTCTTTCATTCTTAAGCGGCATGGCTTCAACGCCTACAAATTTACGTAAAGAATGTTATACATATATACATATCATCTTGAAAATATATCATCTTGAAAAGACCAGCTACAATGCCATAAACAATACTTACAATAGACGTGTTAGGCGGTGGGTCTATTGGATTACTCTCAGTCTGTGCATCAGGAGAAGAGTGGGTCGCCATAGGCTGATTGGAAGCCTGAGATGCCTGCCACCGCAGCAATTCTTCCTTGACCTTCTTAGAAAATATATCCTCGACTCTTTTATTCTCCTATACATGGATAAAAGAAACATTAGCTTATTATTATTGGATTCCCTTTTGCAGTAACATTCTAAAAAAAGAATAGGTTACCTCTTCTTGTGAAAGACCCGCTCTGGGTTTGCGTTGGGATGGCCCAAAGAATGCTTTGATGCCCACACCAACGCCTTCACCCCTAACACGTCCAGGATGCTCTGGGTTACCCAGTGCAACTGTCAATTCATCCCTTGTGCCCTGAGGAATGAACGTGCCTTGTTTCCTCTGCTCATGCAACTCCCACAAATCACCATCAACAGAAGTTGGTAAGTTAACACCGCAAATACTCAATATTCAAACGATTTCTCTAAGAGTTGTATTTTACCATTTTCGCAGCCGCCTCAGCAGTTACGGGCTTCTTTATTTCACCCTTCTTGTTTTGCCTCCCAGCTATCCAGACATCATGGTGAGGCATGGGTGTGGCACATGTAGTAGAGGACTCCTGAGTAGCAGCAGACTCTGTCTGTAGTCTTTGGTGAACGCTTGCATAGCCCTTTGGACCCATAGTGTGGTCATGTACATTCAGTGCACGCCTTGCTTTTTGCGCCTCACTGAACACCTTGAATTCTTCAGATTTTCTTGAAGCAACAAATGTGTCCCAATCTTCTTTGTCCAAGAAGTTCCACTGTTCAAGGGCTGATGATGCGATGATTTTGAGTCGCATTTATAGACTTGTTTTACTTGCGTTTTATGCGTTTATTGGTCACTTTGGTGGTTAATATTGCATAATTCACTTACTTTAGTCTATGATCTTCCTCAGTGTCAAATCTCTCTTATTTTATTGTTTTGATTATAAATGATTACAAAAATAGTTTTTATCTCGGCAGATGTGGTTTTGTTTTGCAATTTCAGGAAAAACACATATCTGCTGCTGTCGATACCATCGACAGTAGTTGATACTATCGACACAGCCACATGCAGGCAGCGGCAAGGAGCAGTGCAGAGGTGATACCATCGACTGGGAAGTCGATAGTAGCGAGTTACCATCAGGTTTCCAGCGACTAGCTAGTCGATACTATCGACCCCAGAGTCGATACTATCGACCCCAGAGTCGATACTATCAACATGTGTAGCTTCAGCGACGGAAAAGGGATAAAACCGACACCTAAGGGTGTCGATACCATCGACCCACGTCGATGGTATCGAGCCAGGATCAGGCGCAATGACAGAAAAGAAAGAAGGTTTGTCGATATCGCAAGGGTTCGATACAATCGACCCGCGTCAATGATATTGACACCGTCCGATCAGAGTTTGCTTCAGATCGGCTCTAATCGAATGCTTGTGATATTTTTGCAACCTAACTCGGTGATTATACCTAATGACGGCGGCCAAGAGTAGGGTATCACGTCATTAGCCGTTGCACATGTCTCAAGAAGGTGTGGAGAAAAGAACAGAGCCCAGAAGCACGCCCTGACCGTTTCGGAAGCCGAAGAAGACGTTTTCCACCGCCGAAAGGATGTAGATCGCACACTCTACACCGAGGAACGATTGGATCTTCTCCATTCAGGGGTTTCATTACTTTATCCACATTTTTATCCATGTTTCCCCTTTCTTCATCCATGTCTTGCTCTAAAATGAACATGCGGGGCTAATCCCCTTTATCTTTAGGACCAAGAGTAGCCCGGGGAAGCATTGTATGACATTTTTACCATAGTAGTTCATAATTTGTCTCTTACATCCGTGGTATGATTTCATTTTCTCAATTATATTATTATGCTTGATCACCATAATGATAATCCAATGCCTTTAATTACTTTGAAAGAAGAATTAACTATTGAAAAGAGACGAAATTCACATTAATTAACAAATCCCTTGAACAAGGTGATGTACGGTTAATGGTGGAAACCCAGAGGTCGATTCTAATGCACCTAATTTAGGGTATAGGTTACTATGACGGTGGAACCGACCTAGATTCAGGTAGTGAATTATATCACGACAGTGGACAATTCTGACTAGAGGCCACTACCTGGATTGAGAGATGAACCTAAGTAACTATATGGAAATTCATACAATGAAAACCCACAGTGAAACCGCAATCCTAAAGATCTCCATTTGAATTGATTAAATTAAACACTTAATCAATTGCTTTGCTTTCTTTTATTTTTATTTTCTTTTTAAACAACTCTCATAACCTTTTTATTGGTCTAGCTGATTGCGAGTAGTTAGTAGTAGTCTACTGATAATTTAGTGTCCCTGAGTTCGAATCGGGCCTTAGAAGGGCCTATACTACATGTGTTATACACACGGTAAAATTGTGTCAAGTTTTTGGCGTCGTTGTCGGGGACACGGAAATTGTCGGCACTACGAGTGCTGCAAGCGGCCACTCTAGGACACTTTTATTTTATTATTAATTTTGAAATTCAATGTTTTTATTCATATTTAGAAATCGTTTAGCATGGTACTGAACCTAAATTATTATTTTGCAGATACTAGTGCATGGCAAGGACGCGTAGCACATACTACATGCAGCTATCACCAGAGGTTCCACTATTGGGACCAGACGACGAGGAGAACAACATTCAAGACTGACCTGAAGATATAGATTCAGACTATGAACCATAAGCTATGGCTGAGGAACAGACAATCTGGGGAAAGATCATGGCGTCTTCTGCATCTGCATCTAAAGGGCCAATCAAGAGGCAGGCTATCAACATTCCCAACTATAAGATCGATCCAGGCCTAATAAATTTGGTCAAATCAAATGCATTTCACGGGCTTAAAAATGAAGATCCAGTGACTCACATTAGCCAGTTCGTGGAGAACTATGACATGATCAAGATAGATAGGTTTCCACAGGAGACATTTTACTTGAAGTTGTTCCCCAGCTCTCTAGCGGGAAATGCACAAGAATGGCTACATAATCTTGATGATGAGTATGTGGAATCGTGGGATCATATGGTTGAGGTGTTCTTTGAGATATTATTTCTGCCCAAGAAGACCAACAATTTGGTCCGAAAGATCCATAATTTCAGTCAGAAGGCAGGGGAGACTTATTCTGAGACCTGGGAACAGTTTCAGATCATGCTGAGGAGGTGCCCACATCATGGGCTTGACAAGGAGAAACAAGTTAAAATCTTCTATTTTACTCTTTCCGAGCATGATAGAAGTAACTTAGATTCTGCAGGTTCAAGTTTCTTCTTAAACAACACAGGCACGAGGTGTTGGGAAATTTTGAAGAACATGGCCAAAAAGCAATCTTGGGGTGATAGAGACGCAGTAGAACATGTTCGGGCTACAGGTGAGTCAAAGGCCATCAAAGAGCTAAATGAGAAGATGGACCTTCTTTCCAAGAAACTACTTGCAAAAGAAGACACATAATCCAAGGATGAAGCTCAAGTGAAATTTATGCGCCAATAGCAGGGGTACAGAAACAATGACTACTCATGGAGGAAAGACAAGAAATTCTCCTGGAAGGACCCAAATAATTTCTTGCAGGACCCTGACGCAAAACCCCAACCGACACCAGAGGATAAGAGCAATTAGTTGCTCCACCAAGTGATCAAGCAGAATCAAGAACTAATGAGCATGTTTGGTCAGCAGATTAAGCAAAAAGGAGAATTTATGAATCAATTTAGATAGATCTTACAAAGTCGTGGGGCTCAGATGAGGACAATAGAGACATCTTTGGCACAGATGGCAGCTGAGATAACAAATCTGAAAAACCAGCGCACAAGGTTTTCTCGAAAATACAAACATTCCAGGAAGAAACCAACAAGCTAAGGCAATTCTACTACGGAGCGGTAAGAAGATTTTAAACCCCGGGGCCGATGAACCAAGAAAACCCCAGTCAGAAACCATAGGTGAGGCCACAGAGGAGGTTCCGAATCCAATCACAGAGCCGATAGAGGATGTGGTAGAGGATGTCGCAATAGAACTCATTATTACTGAGGAGGAGACATTGAAGAAGACACCATATCTGCCACCACATCAAAGGGAACAGATTGTCCCGGTCCCATATCCAAATAGCGTGAAAGCCAAGAAAGTGGATGCTCAGTTCAAGAAGTTTCCAGATAGCTTTAGGAAGCTTTCTGTCAAGATTCCATTGTTAGAGGCAATAGAGAAAATACCCTCTTACAACAAGTTTCTAAAAGACATAATCACAAAGAAGAGGAAAATCCCAAATACCGAGGTCGTGGTTCTTAAGGAACAGGTGAGTGCTTTCATTATGGGCACATTGCCACCTAAAAGGCAGGATCTGGGCTGCTTCAACATTTCATGTTACATAGGTAAAGTGAAATTCGGCGAAGTGCTATGTGATTCCAGGGCAAGTATAAATCTAATGCCTCTCTCTACGTTGAAGAAGTTGGGACTGAAAGAATCAAGGCCGAGCAATATGACAATTCAGTTAGCGGACAATTCTGTGGTGAAGCCATACGACATTTGTGAGGACGTGTTGGTGAAAGTTGATTAGTTTGTATTTCCAACAGACTTTGTTGTAATGGAAATGCAAGACGAACAAGGAAATGAGTTACTCCTTGGGCGACCCTTCCAAGCCACTGTAGATATGATACTGAAGATGGGAAGAGGTCGTTTGACCTTGGGTATCGCTGATGATCAGTTTGAAAAGGTCATGCCTTCAAGTACAACACAATCTAAAGCAAAGGAGCAATGACGCATGGTGAAGCACTTTGATCAGAATATTTCTATTTGTCTAGGGAAGCCAGTTCTAGATATGGCTCATGTAATGACTAAGGTGGAAAAGGGGACACTGGCTATAGACATTATGGAGCAGACCAAAGTTTTTTCTCTTAGCAAGGTCGTGGGTTTTCCAAATGATGAAGAGGAGGACATCCCACCTTCTACTGAAGATGAGGCCATAGCAAGTGTTGTCTTCAATGCATATCTAGAACTACCTCTTGAAGCCTGCCTAGTTAATATAACGCATGACTGGATGAGAAGCAAGTCACTACAAGAGTGTGTCAAGATGCTTCAGGTTCTTCCGTGCTTTTATGCTAGGTACTGTGAAGATCTTGGAGAACACTCACCACCGCTTCAGTCATCCTTGATCGTTCTGCCAGAGTTAGAATTGAAGCCACTGCCGCCTCACTTGAAATATGCATTTCTAGCTGAGGGTGAAAAGCTACCAGTGATTATCTCAGCATATCTGAGCGTCGGGGAGGAGGACCAACGGTTGATCGTGATGAAGAACCACTGAGGTGCATTCAGGTGGTCGGTTGCGGACATCAAGGGGATCTCTCCTACACTGTGCCAGCACAAGATCCGGCTCGAGGAGGGAGCCAAACCTGTAATTCAGCCACATCGCCGACTAAATCCAAACATGATGGAGGTAGTCAAGAAGGAGGTGATCAAGCTCCTTTCTACAGGTATCATCTATGCTATATCCGACTCGACGTGGGTGAGTCCTACACAGGTAGTCCCTAAAAGGGGGGGAATTATTGTTACTCATAATCTTTTGAACGAGCTGGTCACGACCCGCCTGGTAACCGAGTAGCGTGTGTGTATAGATTACCGTAGATTGAATGTTGCTACGTTGAAGGATCATTTTCCTCTTCCATTCATTGATCAGATTTTAGAGCGATTAGTAGGTCGATCTCATTTTTGTTTTTTAGATGGTTATTCGGGCTATAATCAAATTTCCATTTATCCTAAGGACCAAGAGAAGTCCACCTTCACTTGTCCTTATGGAACATTTGCATACCACTGTATGCCCTTTGGTTTGTGTAACGCACCAGCAACCTTTCAGCGTTGCATGCTTGCCATTTTCTCTGATATGGTTGAGCGTTGTTTGGAAGTTTTTATGGATGATTTCTCCATCTATGGTGCGTCTTTCGATGAATGTTTATACATTTTGGATAAAGTTTTGCAATGATGTGAGGACACACACTTAGTTCTCAATTGGGAGAAATGTCATATGATGGTTAGTGAAGGGATTGTGCTTGGACATAAAGTGTCTAGAAAGGGGTTGGAGGTAGATGCGGTGAAGATTGAAGTTATTTCCAAATTACCTCCACCGAATTCGGTAAAAGGGGTACGAAGTTTTCTAGGTCACGCCAGTTTTTATCGTTGCTTTATAAAAGATTTCTCAAAAATCACTAAACCATTATCTGAACTGTTGGAGAAAGATGTGGTCTTTGATTTTAATGAAAAATGTTTGCATGCATTTAATGTGCTTAAAGAGAAATTAATTTCTGCACCGGTTGTGCAAACACCGGACTGGACAAAGTCGTTTGAATTGATGTGTGATGCATCAGATTTTGCAGTAGGGGTTGTTTCAGGACAAAGAGTTGACAACAAACCCGTTGTGATTTTCTATGCGTCCAAAACATTAAATGAAGCACAACTGAATTACACGACAACTGAAAAAGAGCTTCTCGCTGTTGTTTTTGCTTTTGAAAAATTCCGATAATATCTTGTAGGATCTAAAGTCGTGGTATGGACGGACCACGCCACCATAAAGTACTTGATGGAAAAGAAAGATGCCAAACCTAGACTGATTAGGTGGATCTTATTGTTACAAGAATTTGATATTGAAATTAAAGATAAGGCGGGCATAGAAAATGTGGTTGTGGACCACTTGTCTAGGTTGGAATGGGTAGATGAGAAGGACATTCATATACCCATTACCAAGACGTTCCCTGATGAGCAACTTCTATCTATTCAATCTAAAGATCCATGGCTCTCTTATATTGTTAATTCTTTTGCCGGCAAAATTATCCCAATTGATTGGACATATCAAGAGAAATAGAAATGTTTCCATTCTTTGCGATATTATTTCCGGGATGACCCCATATTGTTGAAGCAATGTAGGGATGGCGTGTTGCGTAGGTGCATACCGGAGGTTGAGTATGAGAGTGTCCTTCATCATTGTCATACTTTACCAATGGGTGGCCATCATGCAAGTTCCAGAACCGCAGCTAAGGTACTTGAGAGTGGTCTTTACTGGCCTACATTGTTCCAGGACGCTTATGATTATGTGCGGCGATGCGATTCCTGCCAACGGGCAGGTAACATTTCAAAGCGACAGGAGATGCCCCTCAATGTATTTTAAGAGGTCTAGGTGTTTGATTTGTGGGGTATTGATTTCATGGGACCCTTTGTGTCCTCAAATTCTAACTTGTACATTTTATTAGCCGTTGACTATGTATCGAAGTGGGTGGAGGCAATACCCACTAGGACTAATGATGCTGATGTAGTATGCAGGTTTGTCAAGGACTATATTTTCTACAGGTTTGGCGTACCAAGGATGATTATCAGCGATGGAGGTACCCACTTCCAAAATCAAAAGTTTGCACCATTGTTGAGAAAGTACAGGGTAAGGCACAACATGGGTACCTCGTACCACCCACAGACACAGGGGCAAGTTGAAGTCTCCAATAGAGAAATTAAGAAAATCTTGGAGCACACAGTGGCTTCGACACGGAAGAACTGGTGTACTTTTCTACCGGACGCTTTATGGGCGTATAGGACGGCGTTTAAGACATCTATAGGAACTACTCCTTTTCGGATGGCTCATGGGCGGGCATGTCATTTTCCGGTGGAATTGGAGCATAGGGCGCACTGGGCGCTACGGAAGCTTAATTTGAACTACGATGAAGCAGGAAAGAAATGCTTGTTATAGCTAAATGAACTCGATGAGCTGAGGATGAATGTATATGAAAGCTCGCAGATTTACATGGAGCGAACAAAGATGATTCATGATCGACACATTCAGATGTGTGTCTTCAAGAAGGGAGATTGTGTGCTCTTGTTCAACTCAAGGTTGAAGATGCATCCCGAGAAATTGAAATCCCGATGAGTGGACCTTTCACTGTAGAGGAGGTCAGGCCACATGGAGAAATCATGGTGTGTGATGGCAAGACAACATTTTTGGTTAATGGACAACGATTGAAGTTGTACTTTGGTGAGGATTACACGAGGAAAGTGCATGAGGTCAAACTCATTGCACTTAAGGATGCATGAGGAGCTTGATTTTGTCTAGCCTAAGACGTTAAAAAAGGGAGCTTTTTGGGAGTCAACCCAGCCATTGGTAGTTTCGTTTAGTTTCTTTCACATTTGTAAGTTAGTTTGGTTTAATTTTGTTTTAAGTGTAAAAATGATACCTTGATCATTTGTTTAGTGTGCAGGTCTGAGGCAGGGTCGATACCATTGACCATTGAGTCAATGGTATCGACATGGGCACAGTTAGGTGGTTGCAAAAATCTCCTTGAGTCGATACTATCGACGGCCTCGTCGATGGTATCGACCTACCATCAGCGCATCGCCAGAACGGGGTCGATAGTATCGACATGGTTGTCGATACTCGCAAGATCCCTGAAGATATTCAGATGAAATTTGTCTCAGTGAAGTCGATACCATCAATGGGCCTATCGATGGTATCGACCCGCTTATAAGGCAGAAAGAGGTGTTCGGGCCTCGCGAGGGTGTTTTCCCTAAGAAGAGTCGATACTATCGACTTACGTTGATGGTATCGATGCGACATGTCACCGACCCACGCGAAGGAATCAACGGCGATCGCTACATCAAGAGAATTGATTTGTGGGATGGGTCGATTGTTGGGTTTTAGGGGAGATAGAGAAGGCAGCGGAAACAAAAATTTTCTCCCCAACCCATACCGAGGAAACGCGTCAACGTCTATATAATAGGAAAGGATGGTTTGTGGAATCATACCTTGTCCCGAGGCTTGCTCGGCGACAATACCTCGCGCAATGCGCGGTCTTCAACTCCGGTCTTGGACGGCGTCTGTGCAGCTCCTGGTCGCACCGGGACTGACGACTCCTCCTCCTACCGGACTGTCGGATGACAGTTGTCCTCCTGAGCGGCAGTGTCCTCCCGCCTCTGTAGTAGTCCACACGGACCACCTGGAACTCCACTCTCCTTGTCCCACAAGGAAGTGGAAGGAGTCACACCCTCCTGTTGACGTACTAGTTGCCAACACGCTCTCCTGCCTCCTGTTGCAACTGCAGTTGTCCTTCCCTTGCTGCACCTCCCTTTTACGGGAAGCACTTGCTCGGGCTCTCTCACGGTTACCAAAACCAGAGAGAATGACAACTTCGCAAAGCAACTTCACAAAGCAACTGCAGTTGTCCTTCCCTTGCTGATTCTTGCAACATTTGCAGTATCATACCAATAGCCAACCCTTGGCTCAGAGGGAATCCTTCTCAGTCAGGTTTTCAACATACCCAATCACATTGAGTGTGTGAATCCCTTACTGGATCTCCTTCTGTCATGACATACTAGGATAGTGTCTTGGAGACATCATATGTCTCATGTTGTCTCTGCAACTCATAGTTCAGAGAACACAACATCAAGCACTCCTCATCAATGTCATCCTCGGTATGCTTCCATAAGCATACTTTCAGCCATTGATGTGGTGGGATCGAGTTCATCTTGTTCTGGTATAACTAGGACTTAGAGCTTTCACTCTTTGACTGAGAACACTTCTCATCATCCTAACCAATCGTGGAATTATTCCCATTTAATTTGTTGGTCTCAAAGACCCATCGCAAATAAAATGATTTGTTGATTAACCATTTATTTTAACAAAAAGGAAATATATGCAATTTTAGTCCAAAAACTCATTTTTGACTTGTTTGATTGATTTGAAAAGTTGACGATAAAATTAGGCCTTTAATTAATTATCGCTCCCACTATTTTACTTCAAATTGATAGCCCTCACCATCAATTCGGAAGATTGCAGCGTACAACCTTCTAGTGGGCAAGATCCTGAAATCCTCTAAGCCATGGACCAGCTAGGGCTGTCACCCACAACATAGATCTCTCAGGTAGGCAACTTTTGCCAATTGCATCATATGCAACTCTTGATAAGATGTCATATACAACTCTTTGCAATGATCATCTCCATGCCTCAAGGTACTAGATCCCATCTAGATCACCTTGTTAATTCCGACCCAAAGCAAACACGATGAACATGCACCCTGCTAGGGCAGACCCACACATTCATCCTTCACGCTTCCATAAGGTAGACGGTGCACCACGCTAGGGCGTGCCCACACTTGGTCGAACAAGTTTTTCACGTGTGTCGCATTTGGAAGGCATCTAAAACTTAATATTTTAATGATGGATTTGGTTTTATATACATATACATATCCAATCACCAAAATACATAGTACGTATCATATACATGCTATATCCCACAGAAAACATGCACAAACGATAAAAAGCGATGATTATGGCCATCCTAATGTGATTCCTCGAGCCAAGAGGAATCACGGTCATCTAGGTCTACATCATATGCAACCTGTACAAGATGAACATATGTGCCTTGCCATCCGAGTTGATCAACTCATCACATGAATGATCTGTACTCTCCAGCCAGTCGTCTGGGTGCCACCAGCCGATTGGTTGGCTCCTCCGACCGATCAGTTCGCCTGGTCGTCGTGCATCTCGTCATGTCCGCCACCCGCTCGTCTCGCTCCTCGAACCGGTCATAAACCGATTGGTTCACTCCTTGAACCGACCGTCTGGAACGTCAACCGATCGGTTCACACCTTGAACCGATGGTTTCAGCTGTCGTCTTGATGTCCGCCGGTCTTCGACATAATAGGAAATAAAAATCTATCCTATTTATAACATTGCTATAAAAGAAGAAACCCCGAGTTACATTCGGGGGGAGCAAAGGTAGGAAAGAATCTCGAATTATTTCGAGTTACATCCGGATTAAGAGAGGGAAGATCGGTGCGCAGACCGAGATGCAAGCAACCACAAACAACCACACACAGATAGTGGTTTATAGGCCATAATCATGATACACACATCCACCACAAAACTCGTTTAAGGGCGACGCATATCGAGTGCATTAATAATACATATCATATATGTAATTTGGGATTTGTGGATTTAGGATTGGACATGCATAAAGCCAAATACTATTCGCATCGCATGCAATAAATAAAGGCGATAAACCAAAAATAGATCATATCGATATTCCTAAAATATAGAGCAGTTGACGTGGCTCTGATACCACTGTTGGGTTTTAGGGGAGACAGAGAAGGCAGCGGAAACAAAAATTTTCTCCCCAACCCATACCGAGGAAACGCGTCAACGTCTATATAATAGGAAAGGATGGTTTGTGGAATCATACCTTGTCCCGAGGCTTGCTCGGCGATAATACCTCGCGCAATGCGCGGTCTTCAACTCCGGTCTTGGATGGCGTCTGTGCAGCTCCTGGTCGCACCGGGACTGACGACTCCTCCTCCTACCGGACTGTCAGATGACAGTTGTCCTCCTGAGCGGCAGTGTACTCCCGCCTTTGTAGTAGTCCACACGGACCACCTGGAACTCCACTCTCCTTGTCCCACAAGGAAGTGGAAGGAGTCGCACCCTCCTGTTGACGTACAAGTCGCCAACACACTCTCCTGCCTCCTGTTGCAACTGCAGTTGTCCTTCCCTTGCTGCACCTCCCTTTTGCGGGAAGCACTTGCTCGGGCTCTCTCACGGTTACCAAAACCAGAGAGAATGACAACTTCGCAAAGCAACTGGTTGCACTGAGTTGTACTTTGAGAAGCCCCCAATACCCCTATATATATAGGAGAGTCATGGGACACGGTTCTCCATCCCGGGCAATGCGGGACTAAAGTAGGAGTAGAAGGGTTCGAGAATTCTGCATAAAAAGCAACCGGTTCGCAACTTGAAATGATCGGTTCACAACTGAACCGATCGGTTCGGCCATTGAGCCGATCGGTTGGACCTGAGCCGATCGTTTGGGGCACTCCAACCGATCGGTTGGTGCCCTAAACTGATCGGTTCATGGTCCTAATCCGGCTCAAAAAGACTTTCCTTGTTTCTTTCCCAATTGGTATCGAATACCAATATTATTCCCAATCGAATTGGGCAATTTGAAACCAAAAGGAAAATTCTTGCCGACATGGCTTCTCCCAACTGGTCGGTTGCACCAGTTGAGCCGATCGGTTCAACCCTTGAACCGTTCGTTTCAACCTGGGCATGAGCCGATCGGCCTGGACACTCCAGCCGACCGGTTCAGCAACCTCAGCCGACCGGTTCATCACATGAACCGATCGGTTGGGAGCACAAGTTGGGCAAAATCAGTCAATTGTGATTTCAATCAATCCGATACTCCAATCAATGCGTCCAACACCTTGAACCATACGATATTGAGCTATCGACTGATTGAGTGTTTAATTGAACTACTAAACTCCTTTAGTAATCAATCTAAACATTGCTTTGTGGACAAAACTCCTCTTCCAGGTTAAATCCTATGTGTGTGACCATGCAGGTCCATTTCACGTTGGCAGTGAAAGTCCATAACACTTATGACTTCACAAGCAAAGAGCGGTGCCTAGTCACACATCAGTGCTACCTAAGTGAAAGTAGAAAGTTGGAGAACAACTTTCATCCTACAATCTGTGAATGGTGTTACAGTGAATGTATAATTCCTTTGTCACTGATATCCCGAATGAACTCAAGGCATGGAACAGTCATCCTGTCAACGTTCATTCACTTTCTTGATCTCAGAGTAGATTGAAGGAGATATGTATGACATCAATATCACATACTGATTCACACATGCGTGCGCACGCCTATCTCAATCCTACTCATCAAGTGGCCTTGGATATCAAACTCCCTCAGGAGGGACAAATCCCATATCTATCACTCACCCATTAAAAGCCCCATGTGTCAAAGCCACCCAATCATCACCTTTATAACAACCCAGGTTTCAGGACTGCGTTTGATGAAGTCAAAGTGTGCCCAACGACATGTGTTGAGTGTAGTGATTTTAGGTCAAAGAATCACACTCAGCACCATCACTGTGAGTACTGACTGTGACTACCATCTCATGGTTCCATGTGTCAAACTCACGGTGGGTCTGTCCGGTACACCTGTTCTCTAACAAGTACCTATGTGTTTGGTTTGATATCTCTATATCATGACTAATGAGATTCTGTTATCAACCAACACCACAATCTAGTCTTGTGTGTCATTGTTGTCTATCTACCTTCCACAATGACATCTGGCTAGGGACATAACAAGAATGTACAAACTCTTAGAATTTGTATGATCTCATCGTTCAGGTCATGAACCTGAAGGCATACGTCATTGAGTACTGTCATTCTCTAGACATTCAATATGTTCTATCACTATTTCATATGACTGAACCAAAATGAATTGGAAGCTTGCCTATGATGTTTATCAAATCAATATTAATGTATCCCACCAATCATCCCATGATTGGCTCTCAGGGCATACATACCAACATCGATACCATCAACACCTGTCGATGGTATCGACGTGTCATCAATCTGGGGCCCCACATCAGGCTATCGACAACCGTCAATACTAGCAGAAGACTGGATTGTGCTACAGGTGTCAATACCATCGACCCACATCGATGGTATCGACGGGTCCACAACAACGATGGCCACAGTTATAAAAGAGAGGTTTTGTTGTCAAATTGATTCACACCTTCAGAGCCGTTTTCATCCACTTGTGCCTTGCGTATTGTTGTGCGACCAGAGCCCGGCTATGAGCATCCAAGGAGCGCAATCTTCACTGATTCTTCACCAAGCGGAGATTGTCTTCTCCAGGGTTGTCTTCACTGAGCTCCATCTTTTGTTCCTCTTTCTCAGTGACAATGGTGTGTATAGCCGGTGCATCTTCTTCACGGGCGGTACCCAATGAGATTCCTGAATTCATTCCTCCACCACCCACGTCGATTCCTCGTCTGAGGATAGTCCACCCTTCCCCGGAGATCTGGAAGGTCTACGAGGAGCTTTTGAAGAGGAAGATTGAGCCCATGCGCTACGTTGATCAGATGATGGTCCGTGACCTGGGGTTCAATGACAATCTCGGCTACATCTTGAAGGGGCAGGCGAGACATACACTAGGAGACTAGATGAGTTAGAGTACCACACCGACGGCCAGCCATTCTTTGGCGAGTGGCCGACTTACATGGAACTCGTAGCGGAATTCATGGCATCATTGGACATCAATGTGGTGCCCAATGATTTGATCGCCACGGACAAAGAGTAGAGGAAAGGGTGGGTGTCGTTCAGACTCTACAACAACAATTACACCCTCACTCTTGCCCAGTTCAATTCAGTTTATAACTGGTATCATGACGACTACCAGCACCGGAGGCCAGACAACCGGACGGACTACGATGCCATCTTCGCCCAGCTGGTGACTACACCTCTGGGCAAATCTGTGAGCTACCACAATGCTACAGTAGCTAACTTCTACACCGCATGCTCTACACCAAGCTCTTCACTCGCGGCGACTTGTCTCTTAGCAAATTCCAAATGACGGATTTGTTCTTTCTGCATAAACTACTGAAGCGCGAGGATTGCAACTGGGGCACGTTCTTCTTGACGTATGTGTTGGCTGTGAAGAGGAGTACGCGGAAGGCTCCTATCCACTTTGGAGGGCTCATCACACCACTGGCCGTCCACCTTGGTTTGGTTTTTTTCCAGCTTACTCCCCTTTCCAGTAGGAGCAAGGTCAACCTCCATCATCTGCACCGCTCCAACCTCCTCCTACTCCGTGATGGCTTGGCGTATGCACATTGCCATGTCAATCATGCATATCAAGAGTGTTAGCTTCCCGACCCCGTCTTCAACATTAAGGGAGCTCAGCAATTCTGATGGCATGTCATCTCCATCGACGACTCTGATGAAGACGGCGGTCATGACGACAATGATAATGATGACGATGAGCATGAAGAGGAGGAGGAGGCTTTCACTCCTCTTCAGGTACGAGTAGCACCCTGGAAGCATCCCTGCATGCATCCGGGTGCATCATCTTCTTTGCAGCCTCCGCCACCTCCGCCCTCTCATCAAGGAGAGGATGCCTACTCCATGCAAGGGATGTACTTGATGTTGTAGGACATTCATCAGACCCAGCAGCAGCATACAGCTTCATACGCCGATATTCAGGATACAACGAACCGGATGTTAGATAACCAGAGGGCCATTTTCGAGAATGAGTGCCTCCTCCTCGACAACCAACAAAACATCCATGATAGGTTGCACAGGATGGAGATGCAGCAGCACCCCTTCTACAACAATTACTGGAGCCAGAATTATTTTGGGGGGTATCCACAACCTCCACCAATGCCCCAGTATGATCCGAGTTTCCAGGGGAAGTACCCATCATGGGACCCCACGGCGCCACAGTACCCACCTCCACCTATAGAATGATCGGTATCACTGTTCCACCCTTTGAGGTTGTTTTTTACTATGAGGCCATAGTTAAATTCAAGCTTGGGGGGGGAGTTGGAACAGTTTTTATCCTTTATTTCTCCTAGTTTTTAGTTTTTAGTTTTTAGTGCTTTGTCTCTTATCTTTTATTTCTTTTTGTTATTAGTTTGTTTTTAGGATCCACACTCTATCTAGTGTAATTGTGGATGTCTTATGTCATATGTCATCTCGTTGCTTGTACATGGGAATCAGGGGAAAATTTGAAAAATTTTAATGCTTTTGCAAGCTTGTGTTGTTTAACTTTGAGCACATAACTTAAGGAAATAATTGGGTTTGTCAACTCTAAAATAAGAAATCACAACTGTACATTCTTATGATTCATGAAAAGTGGACGGAACTGATTGTTTGAGCCTAAACTGACCAAATGATAATGAGACCTTAATTTGAAATAAGAGAGACAAACCTCTTAATTGCTACACAGGTCAGTAAGGAGGGACACATGATATTTTCCAAAGATTCAGTCAATTAATCGTGTTATCTATCCACCCCCTTGTTTTCATATTCCACCATAAGAACTAGAAGTACATTACGGTTTTCATCTCTTCGATTGCATTCCATGTAGATAGGTCCTGCATTGCAACTGTTTTCACATATCTTTGCATGAAAATGAAAAAAGAAAATAGACTAGTTATACATGCACATTATCCTTAGGTGCGTGTCATTTAGTTGCATAACTATCATTTTATAGCTGCATTCACATTTTTTGTGCATATAGTACATCATGCATCTTCTGTCTTCTGAAACATTAAAGGTGATGAACTTGTTCCATACCTTCTGAATGCTTCAAGTGTATAAGTTATGCAACAATAAGTGAGCCTGGAAAATAATTCATTATCATCTATGAAAATAAGGGTTTAAAAAAAATTAAAAAAAAGTGAAAAACAAAAGAAAAAAATTATATTGAGAAGTAAGTAAGAATGAGAGGGAGAAAGGAACATGTTCTCACTTGCATACCAAGAAGACTAAGAACATGGTGTATTTTCTTAGATATTCCATCTCACCTGGAGATGGAATGATAGTGCATGCATCATTCCACCCAAATGTAGGCATTAGGGCATTTTCATTTGCATATGCATCATTTAGGTCATTATGGTTTTCTTGCATTTTAAAACTGTATAATGCTTCCATTTCTTCCACAAGCCACCCATTCCATCCACCCGTTGCTCGAATTGGTAGGCCACCGTGATTTTCTCCTCACTTTTTAATACCAGGAGAGCTGCTTCCATGTAGATGGTAGTTAGGGTGAGCAACATAGATAGGAGATCATAAGATGCACCGAGTCTGGATTGGAGGATTTTATTATGTTAACTGCCTTATGTGATCGTGTTCATCAATTTTGAGGTAGATATCTTTTATTGATTATTATTGTCGCCTTCAGGGTAATTATCATTCTGTGGTTAGTGAGGGCCGGAATGTGAATGTCTGGCAGGGATCATATGGTGCAGTCTGTTGTGATAATTTGTTCTTTAGTTGATCCTCGCAATTCTATTCTAGAGTTTTGTTTCTCGAGGATGAGCAATGTTCAAGCTTAGGGGAGTTTGATGCGATGATTTTGAGTCGCATTTATAGACTTGTTTTACTTGTTTTTTATGTGCATAATTCACTTACTTTAGTCTATGATCTTCCTCAGTGTCAAATCTCTCTTATTTTATTGTTTTGAGTATAAATGATTACAATAATAGGTTTTATCTCGGCTGATGTGGTTTTATTTTGAAATTTCAGGAAAAACACATATTTGTTGATGTCGATACCATCGACAGCAGTTGATACTATCGACACAACCACAGGAAGGTAGCCGCAAGGAGCAGCGCAGAGTCGATGGTAGCGAGTTACCATCAGGTTGCCAGCGACCAGCCAGTCGATACTATCGACCCCGGAGTCGATATTATTGACACGTGTAGCTTCAGTGACGGAAATGGGTTAAAACCGATGCCTAAGTGTGTCAATACCATCGACCCACGTTGATGGTATCAAGCCAAGATCAGGCGCAACGACGAAAAAGAAAGAAGGTTTTCCGATATCGCGAGGGGTCGATACCATCGACCCGCATCGATGGTATCGACACCGTCCGATCAGAGTTTGCTTCAGATCGGCTCTAATCCAATGGTTGGGATATTTTTGCAACCTAACTCAGTAATTATACCTAATGACGGTGGCCAAGAGCAGGGTGTCACGTCATTAGCCGCTTCACACGTCCCGAGAAGGTGTGGAGAGAAGAACGAAGCCCTGAAGCACACCCTGACCATTCCGGAAGCCGAAGAAGATGTTTTCCACCACCGAAAGGCTGTAGATCGCGCACTCTACGCCGAGGAATGATTGGATCTTCTCCGTTCAGGGGCTTCATTACTGTATCCACGTTTTTATCCATGTTTCCCCTTTCTTCAATCATGTCTTGCTCTAAAACGAACATGTGGGGCTAATCCCCTTTATCTTTAGGACCGGGAGTAGCCCGGGGAAGCATTGTATGACATTTTTATCATAGTAGTTCATAATTTGTCTCTTAAATCCGTGGTATGATTTCGTTTTATCAATTATATTATTATGCTTGATCACCATAATGATAATCCAATGCCTTTAATTACTTTGAAAGAAGAATTAACCGCTGAAAAGAGACGAAATTCACATTAATTAATAAATCCCTTGAACAAGGTGATGTACGGTTAATGGTGGAAACCCAAAGGTCGATTCTAATGCACCTAATTTAGGGTATAGGTTACTATGACGGTGGAACCGACCTAGATTTAGGTAGTGAATTGTATCACGAAAGTGGACAATTCTAACTACACGCCACTACCCAGATTGAGAGATGAACCTGAGTAACTATATGGAAATTCATACAATGAAAACCCGCAGTGAAACCGCAATCCTAAAGATCTCCATTTGAATTGATTAAATTAAACACTTAATCGATTGCTTTTCTTTCTTTTATTTTTATTTTCTTTTTAAACAACTCTCATAACCTTTTTATTGGTCTAGCTAATTGTGAGTAGTCAGTAGTAGTCTACCGATAATTTAGTGTCCCTGAGTTTGACTCGGGCCTCACAAGTGCCTATACTACATTGACGTGTGCACTTGCATTATACGCACGGTAAAATCGTGTCAGCTGACTTCTTCTTCTTATCCCCATCTTTTATGTATTCTCTGTAGAGATTTGTCCTATAGTTCCTTAGCATCTTTCCAGCGTGTTGCATCATGCTTTTACGATGTAGCTTCTCATCTAATGCAAATAGATTCTGTAAAATAGAATTGCTATTAACTAGTATCCAAAAAAAGAATTGGAAATAATAGAATTTGTAATCTACAAAATAGAATTGCAAATAATAATAACTCATGCATAAATCCTTCCATATCATGCCTTTCTTTGCCTTAGGAACTTTATGCCAATTATCATACTTAACACCACAATGTCTTTGAGTGACAACCCCAAGATAGTTTACAAAATTATTGCGGTTCACTCCAATTGTATTTCCTCCATTATCAAACTCCACAGCCAATCTGGATCCACTGCCACTTAGTGCTATTAACTTCTTCTACAGAGTGATGCCCCTTTTCTTGTTAAGTGTTTGGTGATGCGCATCAAGTTCCTCCAGTGCTTCAATGGGTACATGTGCATCATCAACCTAAAAATTGACAAAAATAAACACACTGAATTAGCCAAATATAGAAATATAGGATATATGACATAACTAGAAGATAATGAATTTTATAGAAATATAGGATATGTTTTTAGAACTTACATTGGTATCCTCGTCGTGCTCATCATGGACAGCATGCTCATCATGGACTTCATGCTCATCATGGACATCATGCTCATCATGGTCAGTCATTTGAAAATGTCATTAAAAAGGAAAACATTTAGCATTTGTATTAACTAGAAGATAATGAAACATCAAATTTGAAAATGATATTGATATTAAAAAAGCAAACATTTAGCTTCAATAAAAAAATATAAACATGCATGCCTCTAAATTTGTGATCTTTTATCAATTAACAATCCTTCATTGTGATCTCCGCGCACATATAAGTCATCATTAGCTTCAATATTTTGTGGAGCTGGCAACCCAACTGAGAATGGACTGGAGTAATCATACTTATCATAGTACTCTTCTTCATCTATAGGATCTTCAATGAACTGTCTTTTACCATGAAGAACAACCGACCATTTATCATTTGAGGATCATCGATATAGAATACTTGTTTCGCCTGTGATGCCAATATGAATGGTTCACCCTTCTCGCCAATCTTTTCAAAGTTCACTAAAGTGAAACCCAATTTATCCACTATAACTCCTTTGGTGTTATCAACCCATTTACATTTAAAAAGTGGAATTCTAAAATCTATGTAGTCAAACTCCCATATGTCTTCAATGACACTGTAATATGACAATTTATCTTCACGTGGACTCTTATCCTTTGCACTTGCAAAATACATATTCGACGCTTGAAGAGTGACCCCACTATTTTGGATGACACTCTTATCATCTTGGAACTTTGTGTAATATGTGAACCCATTAATGTCAAACCCTTCATAAGAGATAACATTCGGTTTTGGTTCAAAGGCGAGGCATTTGATAGTTTCCGTAATATCATTTGGTGTTTGAGATAGTTGATGTAAGACTTTATCTTCAAAACACTTAGTAAAAGTCTTGTTATGCTCTCTAGCAAGCCACATTGAACTTTCTCGGGATATTGTCTCTTGATGAAATTGGTATGTTCCTCGATATAAACACTCACTTCATCCATGTTGTGTAAAATATAGAAGTGACCTTGTTCCAACTTCTCACGGCTGATTACTTTCACCCGTGATTGCAAAATTCCTTTGCCCTCCTCAATATTCTTGTCATTAACAGGAGTGTTATTACCACTCAGAAAGTCATTGCAAAAATCCATAACCTCTCTCGCCACATAACCTTCAATAATACTCCCTTCAGGATGATAACGGTTTCAAACATCACCTTTAAAAATGCTCATGTATCGTTTAAAGGGATACATCCAATGCAAGAAAACTGGTCCCAACATTTTCACTTCCCTAGTCAAGTGGACAACAAGATGTATCATGATATCAAAGAACGAAGGAGGGAAATACATCTCAAGCTGACATAGAGTAACAACCACTTCTCTTTGCAAATTATCGAGATTATCAGGGTCAATAACTTTGCTGCATAGACTGTTGAAAAAGAAACAAAGTCTGGTGATTGCAAACCTCACATGCTTCGGCAATATAGATCGAATTGCCATGGGCAATATTTGTTGCATTAGAGTGTGACAATCATGAGATTTAAGACCTATCAACTTCAGATCTTTCATTGATACCAATCTACAGATGTTGGATGAGTAACCATGTGGCTCCTTAACATTTACCAAGCATTCACAAAAAGCTTTCTTCTCCTTTCTAGACAACGTGTAACAAGCGGGAGGTAAGTATGTTCTTTTATTACCCATTTCACGTAATTCTGTTAATTTTGACCTTATTCCCAATTCACGTAGGTCCAGTCTGGATTTTATCCCATCTTTAGTCTTACCTGGTATATTTAACAGAGTACCAATGATGATATCATAAACATTTTTCTCAATGTGCATTACATCGATACAATGTCTGACTGTCAAAGAACTCCAATAAGGAAGATCCCAAAATATTGACTTCTTCTTGAATGAAGAATTGACACTCCGTGTGGCCATACTACATAGTGATTTCTTACCAAATTCATTTACAATGTCTTTTACTCTTTCATAAACAACATCCCCTGGTATAGGTTTAGGTGCACTCTATTCATCATTCCATCAATTGAATGTTTTGAGCTACCTACGATATGGATGGAATTTTGAAAGAAACCTTCGATGACCAATATATACAGTCTTGCCACCATGTTTTAGTCTTATTGAATCAATGTTTTCTTCACATATAGGACACTCTTTAGCTCCTTTGACACTATATACAGACAAATTCTCATATGCTGGAAAGTCATTAATAGTGCAAAACAACATAGCATGCAAACAAAATGTCTCTCTTCCTGAAGCATCATAGGTCATCACACCTTCTGCCCAAAGTTTCTTTAAGTCATCAATCATAGGTTCAAGATAAACATCGATATCATTTCCGGGTTGTTTAGGGCCCGATATCAACAACGACAGCATAACGTACTTATTTTTCATACACCGCCGCGGAGGAAGATTGTATATAACAAGCATGACTGGCCAAGTGCTATGTTGGCTGCTCAATGTCCCGTACAGATTCATCCCATCTGTACAAAGCCCAAGTCTTAGATTCCTATCTTCTTCACCAAATTTGGGGTACAATAGATTAATCTTCTTCCACTGTGGGGAATCAGACGCATGTCGTAGGATCCCATCATTATTTTTCTTAACATCTGCATGCTACCTCAAATTCTTCGCATCTTTCAGATTTGCAAACAAGCGTTGAAAATGTGATATTATAGGTAGATACCACATCACCTTGGCAGGAGAACCAGTTTTGGACTCCCCCGAAGTGACGCACCATATTTTGGACAATCTTTCAAATCCACATAGTCCTTTTGAAATAATACACAATCATTTGGGCATGTTTGTATCTTCTTGGCCTCCATTCCCATTGGGCACCACAATTTCTTTACCTGATATGTTGAGATTGGCAGCTCGTTTCCTTCAGAAAGCATTTCGTTCAACAAAGTCAACAATGAAGTGAAACTTTTGTCGCTCCATCTATTGTTATCTTTCAACTTATACAATCTCAACATAGCGCTAAGCTTTGTAAACTTATCACAGCTTGTGTATAACGGTATCTCAGCATCATGCACAATGTTTCTAAACATAGGAGGTGGATCAGTGTGCTCTACCCTACAACTATCCAGCATCGCATCAACGATGTCTACTGGAACTAGTTCGTTCACATCTACGTCATCGGAGGCAATTTCTTCTCCCACCCAAGCACTGTTATCGACATCCACTGGTTTCGAGTTTGAAATTTCTCCATGCCAGTGCCATTCTGTATAGCCTTGTACAATCCCGTTGCACATGACATGACTTTTGATTTCGTCACCAGTGTTGACTTTCAAGTTGTTACCGCAATGCCTACATGGAATGTAGAACCTATCTCGAGGTTCTTTCATATGTTCCTCGGAAAATCTAATAAACTGATCAAGACCAGATATAAACTCTAGGGTGCAGCGATTGCGAATGGACATCCATGATCTATCCATTCTATGATCAAAGAGAAAACAAGTATATATTAGTACAAGATTAGGGTCTTGGACGGGTTTCTAGGCCAACAAACACATGTGATGGCATTCTTATATATAATAAATGTGTACCACCTATCCCATCCTTGAACACCTAATCTCACTAGTAAGTGTATAATGTGTATTGGGTTTTCAAGAAAATTTCGGCAGCATTTCCCCGCTGTTCTCTAAGTACATATGTACTTAGAGAACAAACAGGGAAATGTTACCGAAATTTTCTCGAAAACCCAATACACATTATACGCTTACATCCTAAGTGAGATTAGGTGTTCAAGAACAGTCCCAAACTGGGGACTATCCAATATTTACTCCTAATAAGTAAATCTTGGATGGGTTTCTAGGCCAACAAACATAATAATAGATATGTACATGTTAGGGTTTCATCACAATTGATGTTAGGGTTTCATCAAAATTGATGTAAGGGTTTCATCACAATTGATGTTAGGGTTTCATCAATGTTAGGGTTTAATCAAATCAAATTAGGATGCTAGAATGGACAAGTTTAAATCTTATTTCAACATGCATCAAAATTTACTGAATTAGGTCAAGCATTAGGATTAGAAGCACAAATATATGCAAGAAAAAGATTTGTTCGTATCCTAGGATATACATAAAGCATTACATAAAGATTTGTTCATATCCTTACCAACAGCAAGCACGGCCGTGGCTGTGTTGGCCTACCATGGCCGTGCTGGGCAGCACAGCCGTGGTAGGCCAAAATAGCCCCGGTCGTGCTTTCTGTTGGTAAGGAGCTAGGGAGAAGGAAGAAAAGAGGCTAGGATTACCTGGAGCGAGCTTAGAGAAGAGCGGCGGTGGCGGTGTGAGAGCAACGAGTAGAGAAGGAGGAAGTGAGCGGCGAGCAGAACGGCACCCGGAGAAGAGCAGAGCAGCGATCAGTAGTGGCGGCGAGCGGAAGCAACAGGAGAAAGAGGACGCAGTGGTGGCGGTGAGAAAAGGTGCACCAGCAGCAGCGGCGGCAAGCAGCAACGGGGGTCGTCGGGCGATTTTAGGCGAGCAGCGAGTAGCAAGGAAAATTATTGCGATGAAATAGAAGAAAGGGGAAGATTCGGGTGATCGTGGGTCTATTAAGTTTGTAAAAGGCATCAGTTGTTTAAAAAACTAACACCTAAACCTCTTAAGTGTCGGTTGATAGTAAAAACCGACGTCCAATTGGACAATCTTTGCCCTAAATTATTTGGCGGGAACCATTATCAGCGTCGGTTATGAAAGGATAACCGACACCGAAATTGGAACTTTTTGCAAAAAAAATTCATCTTATATAGGCGTCGGTTAGTAGTTAAAAAACCGACATTGTAGGTGACACTTTTTTTCGCTCGAAAATTGGATTTCACGGGCGATTTTAGGCGTCGGTTTGTTTTACCCAGCCAACATTGAATACAAAGCGGTACCCATGTCTGGCTGGTCTTTGAATATAGATGTCAGAATTTCTAAATAGCTGATGTGGAATGTTATAGGCGTCAGTTTGTTTAAATAACTGAGGCCCAGAAAAGTGACATTGAATGTTGTTTCTATAGTAGTCATCAGAGCTCTAAGTTCGCTGAGTCTACAGAGACATAGGACTAGGGTTGTAGAGTCTGTTCTAGTGTCTTCCAGTATATCTGATAGTGTCTTCTACTCATATAGGAGGAGAAGATAAAACTAAAGATGTCTGGATCACACGAGGAATATGTTGCAGAGAGTAGTGTTGTTGCACCTAGAGAAGATGCAAGAAACCAAGAAAGGGAAGAACCTGTACCTAAACCATCCCAGTTAATTCCAGTTGACATGGGGAATCCAGCCTTTCAAGCCATGTTTGGGAAGTTCATGACTGCCATGACACACATGACTGATAGGATGCCTATACATGTACCTAGGGCACCTACCCATCCAGAAGGACAAGGAGTCGACAAGACATTTGAATTACTTTGCCGAGTTGAAGCCACAGAATATACGGGAACAGCTGACCCAGCAGATGTTGACTTGTGGCTAACTGAATTAGAGAAGGCCTTTAGAATCCTGAACATCCCAAAAGCTGAGAAGGTTAGACATGTTGTGTATCTTCTCAAGGGGAGTGCTGGTCACTAGTGGACCATGGAGGAAGGGAAAAGGCCAGGTGTGGAGATCGAATGGGAAGTTTTCTGACGGGAATTTGTCAACAGATACTTTCCTAAGATGTTCCTGGATGAGAAAATCTCTCAGTTTGAGAGGTTAAGGCAGGGACTAATGAACATTAGTGAGTATGAGGCTAAGTTCATGGAGCTGTTGCGGTTGTGTCCGCATATGGAAGCTACAGATGAAGAAAGGATTAGGCATTTTGAGAAGGGGTTAAACACTGAGTTGACCACCCCTGTGTCTGCTTTGGAGAACAGGGAAAGATTTGCTACTTTTGTGGAGTCTGTAAGGAGGATAGAGAGGTCTGTGATAGAGAAGTGACAGACTAAGAACAAGAAGATGTACCCCCAATTCCAAGGATCCTCATCCAAAGGTTTCAAGGGACCAAGGTTTTCCGTGCCTACACCACCACCTAGATTCAGTACCCAGATGTAGTAGACATCAAATAGGGGTAGAGGACAAAGTTTACCACCAGAAGGAGCTCGTAGATCAGCATCTATGTCAGTTATAGGACCATCCAAACCACAGCAAGGGGTCAGAAGCTGTTATATATGTGGAAGGTTGGGACATCTGATGAAGGATTGCATAGCCAGAGAGGCAAGTGTGACTCAACCTCAAAGGCAGAGTCAGCAAGGTTCTCAAAGGAGACAACTTTCTGGAGGCGCTAGAGGATGTGGACAAGCGTCCCAAGCTAGATTATCGGCACATAGTCATCGAGCACCGAATCAACCACAGGAGATGGAAAGGTTTTACGCGATGAATCCATCTGATGCAGTGATCAACCCTCGGGTTGTGATAGGTCAGAGGGAGTTGTTTTATTCTGATATATCTACATCTTGCATCATATCTATTTTAATTTATTTGGGTGCTACGCATTCCTTTATCACTCGAAGAGTGATTCTTGACTGCGACATGACTACAAGTCTTAGAGAAGATAGTTTGTTGTTAGAAACTCCTCTGATGGGATCTGCTGTGTTGCGGGAGGTATGTTCTCCCTACATTCTCTTCTTTTCAGAACATCACATTCAAGTGAATCTTATACCACTTGAGATGCACGGATTCGATGTAATCATTGGGATGGATACCTTAGAAAGGTATAAGGTTGTCTTGGATTGAGAGTCCAAGCAAGTTGTGTTCACTGATGATAGTGACATGTGGATCTTTTAAGGAGATAGAAAGATTCTACCAACATGTCTTGTGTCATCTATGGTTGCTGAAAAGCTGATGAGGCAAGGATGTTATGCATTCTTGGCCCATGTGGTAGATACCACCATGGAGAGTTCTTATCCTGCTGAAGTTCCTATAGTTAGGGAATTTGAAGATGTATTTCCTGAGGAACTTCCAGGTGTACCTCCGCCCCAAGAGATTGATTTTGAGATTAATCTAATCCCGGACATGCAACCTATAGCACAAACACCGTATAGGATGGCGCCTGCTGAGATGGAAGAACTCAAGAAAAAACTACAAGAGTTGCTTGATAAGGGTTTCATCCGACCGAGTACTTCACCTTGGGGTGCTCCGGTCCTCTTTGTTAAAAACAAGGATGGATCAATACGGTTGTGCATTGATTACAGAAAATTAAATAAAGTAACAATAAAGAATAAGTATCCTTTGCCGAGGATTGATGATCTCTTTGATCGGTTGTGTGGTGCAACAGTCTTCTCAAAGATAGATCTGAGGTCGGGATATCATCAGTTGCGTATTAAGGATGGTGACATACCTAAGTCTACTTTTAGGACAAGGTATGGTCACTATGAGTTCACAGTTATGTGGTTTGGATTAACTAATGCACCGACTGCATTTATGGAACTCATGAATAGGATCTTTCGACCTTTTCTGGATCAGTGTGTTATTGTCTTTATAGATGACATCCTGATCTATAGCAGAGATTCTCAGCAGCATGAGCAGCATCTTCATCAGGCTCTAACTTTTCTAAGAGAGCATGAGTTATATGCTAAGTTTAGCAAGTGTGAGTTCTGGTTACCTGAAGTTTCTTTTCTTGGACACATAATATCTGCCTTAGGTATTCGTGTTGACCCTAAAAAGGTAGAATATGTCCTGCAATGGGAGAAGTCAAAGACTCCGATAGAGATTTGAAGTTTCTTAGGGTTGGCAGGCTATTATAGGAGGTTCATTAATAACTTTAGTTCCATAGATTTACCCTTGACTAAGTTGACTAGGAAGGATGATCCTTTTACCTGGAGTGACAAGTGTCAGCAATCGTTTCAGTTGTTGAAGGAAAGGTTGACAAGTGCGTCTGTTCTTGTGTTACCTGAGCAAGGGAAAGGATATATAGTTTTCTGTGATGCCTCTACGAATGGACTAGGATGTGTGTTGATGCAGGATAAACAAGTGATTTCTTTTGCTTCTCGATAGCTTAAGAAACACGAGGAGAATTATCTGACACACGGTCTAGAACTAGCTGATGTAGTTCATGCCTTGAAGATCTGGAGACATTATCTCTATGGAGAGACATTCCAGATTTTCACAGACCATAAGAACCTAAAGTACATCTTTTCTCAGCATGAGCTTAACATGAGACAACATCGCTGGATGGAGTTAATCAAGGACTATGATTGTACAATTGATTATCATCCAGGGAAGGACAATGTGTTTGTTGATTCTTTAAGTAGAAAATCAGCAACACCAGCCTTAGATAGAGCATAGTTGAATTCTTTGATGTGTTCTAGAAGGGATATGATTATCTCTTTAAGGAAAGACAATGTACAGTTAAAAGTATCATCATTATCTGGATTGTTAGCTAAGATGCATATAAAACCTACCTTGAGACAACAAATTAAGGAGGCACAGCAAGCTGATGTTGTAGTTCAGCAGATTAGATCAGAGTTTGGTAATGAGAAACGAAATGGTTTCCATGATTCAGAAGATCAGGTAGCCTATTATCATGGTAGAATGATAGTACCAGATGTTGACAACTTGAGGAAGATAGTCCTGGAAGAAGCTCATTCTTCAATGTATGCTATGCATCCAGGAAGCACCAAGATGTATCGTAACTTGAAAGATATGTATTGGTAGCCTGGTTTGAAGAAGGACATTGCTGAGTTTGTTATGTGGTGTCATGTGTGTCAGCAAGTTAAAGTTGAACACCAGAAGCCCGCAGGAACCATGCAGCCTTTACCCATACCACAGTGGTAGTGGGATCATGTGACCATGGATTTTGTGGTTGGTTTACCTAGAACAACCAAAGGTTATGATTCCATCTGGGTAATAATTGATAGGTTGACAAAGGCAGCACATTGCTTACCTGTCAAAACAACCTATTCTATTGAGAAGTTGGCACAGTTGTATGTAGATGAGATAGTGTGGCTGCATGGGGTCCCAGTTACAATTGTTTCTGACAGAGGTCCCCAATTTATGAGTCATTTTTGGGAGCGACTTCATAAAGCCTTAGGCACACAGTTAAGGTTTAGTACAACCTTTCATCCTCAGACTGATGGACAATCAGAAAGTACTATACACACTTTGGAGGATTTGCTTAGAGCATGTGTCCTTTAGTTTACAGGAAGTTGGGATATACATCTAAGTTTGATAGAGTTTGCCTACAACAATAGCTATCAACACAGTATTGACATGGCACCTTATGAAGCTTTGTATGGTAGATGTTGTAGATCTCCCTTATGTTGGTATGAAATTGGTGAATATCAACTTTTAGGTCCTGGTCTTGTGTAGCAGACAACCAAAAAGATTAAAATAATACAACAACAGTTAAAGACTGCACAAGATAGGCAGAAATCTTATGCTAATAAGCATCATAGACCTTTAGAATTCCTGGTTGGAGACAGAGTGTACCTCAAGGTCTCACCCTGGAAGGGAGTTCTTAGATTTGGAAGGAAAGGAAAGTTAGCTCCTAGGTTTATGGGGCCTTATCCAATCATTGAACATATTGGAAAGGTAGCTTATAAGATAGAGTTACCACAAGAGTTCCAGAGGTTACACCCACTGTTCCACATTTCCATGCTCAGTAAATGTCATCCTGACACAGAATCAGTTCTACAACCTATGCAAGTAGAATTGAATGATGATATATCTTATATAGAAGGACATGTGTTGATTCTAGGTAGAAGGATCAAGAAGTTGAAAAAGAAAGACATAAGCCTTGTTAAAGTCCTCTAGAATCACATTGGAGTTGAAGAAGCTACATGGGAACTAGAGGAAGAAATGAGGAGGAAATACCCTGCTCTTTTCTCTTAATATGTTTCTATAATGATTTCAGGGTCAAAATCCTTATAAGGGGTGGATAATTTGTAACATCCCTGACATGGGTTATGTACTAACCCTGGGTGTTTTGCCTAATAAATTTGATTAGATACTTGCCCTTATCTTTTGGAAAGTAATTAATTCTTTTGAGGAACTTATATTTCAAATTCAGTCCTTCTTGAATAACGTTGAAACATTGTTTTGTTAACTTTGGACTAAAGTGCAAATTACCCAAGTAGAGGGGTTAACTTGCAAATTGCACAATTTAAGATGTTACTATGATGTTGATACATCAAAAGAATGTATATGATATGATGTTATGGATTTCACAAGCTTGGACACCAAGATATAGCTTGTAGAGCAATCTTTGTGCATTAAAACCTAGTTTTGGTGTAGTGTGCAATTTACCCAAAACCTAGGGTTCAACATGCAAAATAACAACTCTAGAGGGTCTCTCATGTTTCTTGGCATCAAGTAGAGCAAATAAAATGAGATGGGAGCCTCATTTGAATGATCATGGAAGAGAGAGAATCTTGATATTGAAATAATCCAGATTTAAGCACAAATGGCTCTTTAATATAATTTAATGCAAAAAGAAATATATTAATTAAGAAGCCCTTCAACCCAAAAGTTGAAGGATGTGTTTATAATAATATGGAAGAGCTTGTACCATGCTTGGGAACCAAAAATATCTTGGTTGACTGGAAGCTATTCACATTAATATATATATAAAGCAATATTCACTAAAAGATGGATATTAACACATAACTCTTTAAGGTGCTTAGTTCTTTTCCATTATTCTTGGATAATGGAGAAAGTTTTGACAATAAAGTAGAGGGTATCCACGTATCCAAGAAATGGAGGAGGACTTGGTGGATGAAATTGGGAGATAAAAGGAAATAATCCTCTTTTTCCATTTTCCTTGAAAACCCATAAATATATATATAAGTATCCTTTTTCCAAAACACCAAAAGAATCGTTTCCTTAGTTCTTTCCTTATCACCTTGCTTTGGCCGACCAAGGGAGAGCTATGGACCAGAGGAAGGATGAACAAACTAGCTTGGTAAGTTTTGATCATCATCTACCTCGAATTCATGGTGGAAACCATAAAACAAGGTTAGATTCATGGTTTTCTTCACTTGGTTTCCTTATCTAGCCATCTTGTTCATCCAAAGATTGAAGAACGAACCTTGGATAACTATTGGAGCTCAAACCACCATTAAAGATATGAATCGTGTAGCTCTGTATCAGATCTAGAGGTGGGTTTTATAAGTCTAACCCTTAAGCATTTCTAATTCATCCATCTATCTAATAATCGTTGGCTATTTTCTTCTTTGGCATTCTTTTGGTCAATTGCTATAACTTCCATGAAGAACGGCAATAGTTCTTGGTTGCTCGTAGGAAGATGATGATGACATTAACTTTGATGATTATCCAAAGAAAAACACTTTACCAAACGGTTTGGCTGTGTGCTCAAACGGTTTCCCAAACCGTTTGGGAGCAAATGGTTTCAAACCATTTTATTGCAAACGGTTTCATCCAAACCGCATAGAAGCAAACAGTTCAAGACCGTTTGGTGGCATTGACCAAGCATTGACCATTTTGAGGTCTGTTGAGAATCATGTAGGCTAATCACCTATCAATAATTATCAATTAACTCCAAGTGGTTCACCAATTAAAGGTCCAACAATCATCAAAACCCTAAATCGGGTTAATTGTTGATTTGATAATTGAATAAGGTTGAAGTTGGGTTGAGTGACCCAAACGGTTTCAAAACCATTTGGGGATCACCCAAACGGTCTCAAGACTGTTTTTTGATCACCCAAGACTGTTTGGAGGTCTAGGGTTAAGCATGGTTGACCAATTGAAGATCTAAAGGTATTAGGTTGAAGTACATTCAATTGTTGACCTAGTGATCAATCTTATGAGCCAAACCCTAATTGTTTGATTTGGTTTTTGGTGATTGACTTGGGAAAATGGTCTCAAGACCGCTTGGAGGACATCCAAATGATCCCAATATCGTTTGGAGTCAGGTCATGACCAAATTGGATGATGGTTCAATGGGTTCAAATCAATTAGACTTACATTGAATTATGTTGAAGGGTCATCAATTCCAAACCCTAATCCAATTGATTCAAGCCCTAATTGATGATCAATTGGGGGTCAATTGAGGGTCAAATCAGTTGAAGGCTGACCTAATTAACTCAATTGAGTGATGGTGATAGGTCCAATTGATGATTGAATACATTTATACAACACTTGAAGGAATCAACAATGGAAACCCTAATTCAATTTGACTTGTTGAGACCATATTTGGTCCATGTGGTTTTGAGGGGGTTTGGACCAAACGGTCTCAAGACCGTTTGGGACCAAACGATCCCAAACCGTTTATGTTTCATGCGGTTTCAAAACCGATTGTGTTCGTGCGGTTTCAAAACCGATTGTGTTCGTGCGGTTTCAAAGTGAAGTTCATGTGGTTTCAAAACCGATTGTGTCCATGCAGTTTCAAAGTGGAGTCCATGCGGTTTCAAAAGTAAAACTTGGCAAACGGTCTTCACCTCTTACTTTAGGAAATGGTCTCAAGGGTAGACCAAGACGGCATGAAGGTCCAAACAGTCTTAGACCGTTTAGAGGTTTAGTATACAAGACCGTTTGAGGTCTGAGTTCGTTAAGATCGTTTGGGGCCTTCGTGGCCAAGGTCGTTTGATGGATGTTTAACCTAAACCGCATGGGTACTTAAAGTGGTTAAAGGACCAAGTGATTAGTTAATTAATACATTATGTAATTAAAGGTGATCATGGTACTTGTATCTTTATGGGATAGAGTGATTTAAACCCATGAAGTAATTAAGCCTTAATGATTACAATGATGATGACTTAACTCGTGATGTCAATTAAAGGATGAGAGAGAAAGGATTACCAACATGTTAATTATGTTAATGAACTCTTATTATGAATGGATGTCTAATTAGGGTATGATCCATGATGGTGAGATCATGAAACCCTAATTATGAAGGTTAATGAATCATAACCCTAATTGAGGGTGATGTGATGTGAATAGTAAACCCTAATCAATGGTGATTTGATGTGAATTGTAAACCCTAATTCCAAATAAGTTTATGAAAGTGTGAAACTCTAATTCTGGGTTATTCTTTATAGCATGAAGCTCTATGATTGGATAATGAAATGATAAGTCATTAATCCTAATTAAGTTTAGGGGATGATTAACCCTAATTGAAATGAAAAAGGGGAATCCTAACCCTAATAAGGGCATAGTGGTGCAACCCTTGAATAGTAAAGTTATCTTTATTTTGCATTGTGCTGATATAGAAATAACCCAATGTACTGATGAATCAACATGTAATTAACTTACCTTGTTTCTTTATGAAAGAGTTTTATAGTTTGTGGATCTCTTTACAAAAAGTTTTAATTTTTAGTAATTTTGAGTAATTCTGCTGCTAATGATTCACTTCCACATTCGTTGATCTCATTTTTACAAGTAAATCATCACAAGGATCATGAAGGCAAAACTAGAATGTCTGTCTAGGGGTGGCATCCAATAGAAAGGATGAAGAAGATGGAGAACAGGGTCAGCCTATAGACCACAAAATTCAATAACAAGATAACGGAAACAAATATGGAAGCAAAGGGAAGTGAAGTGGGTTTTGATTTTGCAAATGGGAGTAGAAATGGAGGTGTTTGGGTAGAACAAGGTGTGGTTAGGTGGGCTCAGTGCCAGCTCTACTGGTGTTAAGTATAAAGGTTGAAGATGAGTTATCAGTTGTTGGATGGGGGGATCCGTGGGATAAGATCAAAGGGTCAATCTATGTTAAAACACTAACAAAGGAAATGTTGCTGACGTGTTCAAGTGAAGGACAACGCCCACCTTAGCAGGGTCGCACCCCGCATTGGGCCCAATTGAGCTCAAGAACACATAAATTAGATTAAATCACATGTAAATTGAACCAAAATTTGAAAGATAATAACTTGAGTTGTGATGGTCCAAAAAAGGCTATTTTTTAGCGTTAGAAAGATAATTGAAAGCTCCACAACATGAAATACATTAGAAAAATAATTTGATGACATTTATAAGGTTCAAAATAATTTGCAATATGGTGACATGTCAAGGATTAAAAACTTAGGTCTCAAAGTAAATTGAGAGTCATCACAAAGCAAATGTACATGAAACAAACCAAACAAGCATCCAAACACATTCAATCATGAAATTGAGTTTAGGATCAAGAAAATAGTGAAAGTGGAGTGTATAGTACACATGTGAGGAGAGATAAAGATCAAAGTTATCATAGAAGGTGTTTTGACATCATCATGGTGTAGAGGAAGCCACGTGGGAGTTAGATTATGAGATGTGAAGGAAGTACCCTTCTTTGTTTGTTTAGGATTTTGTGGGAAAAATATTTATTTGGGATTTATTGTTGTAAGGCCTCTAACCTAGACTAGTATATAAATATAATTATTTGCTTTATCAAATGATTAGTTTTTACATTAGACTGAGCTCTTCTGGTCTACATGTGATGGTAGGAAGCTTCACAACGAGTTGTTCTCAGCAGATATTGGGAGACCTTTGTTAGGGGTCGAAGTTGCTTGGAGGAGTTGTTAGTAGAGACAAAAACTTTATTGAGGGTTTGGCTATGGAGAGGGCTTCTAAGGCTATTGAGTTGATGCATCTTCTTCCATAGTTGGGTGATCCCCTGAGTGAGCTCCTTTTTCTACGATCATGTATGGGTATCGTAAAACTTTTATTTGGCTTGAGGACTTGTCAACCTATGTACATGGAGGAGGCAGCAAAATGGTTTGATAAAGGCTTACAAGGGTCTATTGAAGACATTGTAATGTGTGGAGGTCCCTATATTTGAGACCTCTAATGGAGGGTGGCTTCATTTCCCATTCACCTTGGTGGCTTGGGACTATATTCAATAGTTGAGGCTTCCTCATACGCTTTTGTGGCATATAGGGCCAAAATTTGGGTGCTTCAGGATCACATCTTACGAGATAGCAAGATTCACGGTATGGAATTTAATTTTAATTATGCTCTAGATTGTCTTCGAGTCACAATTCCCTCCTTTGACCATAGTTGTTTTTCTAGAAAAGACATTTTTTTGAAAGTGGGACTGAAGTCATTTTATTAACCCAAATCTTTTTGTGCTAGTACAATGACTTCATTTTCAAATTTATCTATGCGGGAAAGGGAGAACTCTAACATGCATGCCTTAATGGCTAACAGATGGCTGACTCTATTTGCCTCACGGTACACATGATTAAGGTTCAAGGCAATAAAATCTAAAGTAGCTTCTACAATCTGCTTGACGACACGGTCCTCGTATCCTCTGCCATAGTGGCCAACCTTGATGGCTCTTACCAGGTTCATGCTATCTGTTTCCACCAACAGGTCTGTGAAACGCAGTCTACAGGCTTCCTTCAGTGCCCCTCTCATCGCCATTGCTTCCTCCATGAAAGCTGAGGTAGCGTGTCCAAGCTGCAATTGAATTGTGGCCCTGATCATCCCTTGATCGTCACGTATGATTGCACCTCCTAATGTTGTTGTTCCTTGCTGCCAACTTGCATCCACATTTAGTTTAAGAACACCTCCCCCCGACGGCTACCATGTGGTGTCCCTTGGCAGCGTGGCCCTTTGTACCGCCGCATTCAGCTTCCGTGTCTGGTGGTTCTGGTAGTCACGGACTAGGTAGGTGAAGCTGGCCACCAACGTCGTCTCATAGATTGGTTTATCTTCAAATAGAAGCTTGTTCCTCACCATCCAGGATATCCACAGCATCGTCGCCAACTCCTCGACCACCTCCTCCTTTGCATGGTTAGTCAGCACATGTAGCAGGTCCGTGGTGTTTTCCACCAACTCGGTGATGCCATGCAGCTCCTCACCGCCGCAAGCCCATACACATTTTGCGTAGTCGCATCGAAGAACCGCGTGTAGGTCATCTTCCTCAACTTGTTTGCAATGTTGGCAGATGTTAGTTTCTGTGACTTGTCTTCTGTAGAGCCTATTCATCATTGGAAGTGCTTGCTTGCATAGCCGCCACACAAAGTGTACAAGTTTGGGTGGCCACTTCTTTTTCCATAGCTTGTCCGACTCGTGCCCATCTGACACCGGTGCGCCGACGTTGCCCTTTGTGATATACTGGTATGCCGAACGGGTGGTGAGTTCTCCTCTTGAATCGGGTTCCCATACAAGCTGGTCTTCTTCCGCCGATGCGCTGATTGGAATGCTGCGAATCCTCTCATGTAGTGTAGGAGGCAATAGCATTCGGACGCGCTCTTCGTCCCATGAACCTTCTGTTTGCTTGATGAAAAATTGGACGTGGTGTCCCTCGCCAAGTCAGTCCTCCCCTTCCTCAGTTTGTCGTGCATGTAGCCTGCCATAGTGACCAGGAACCCATCTATCGCTGAAGGTGGGAATTGTCGTCCCCCTCCCGATGCGCCACAAGAATCCTTCCCTTATTTTTTGCATGGACCCATGGATGCTCCGCCATGTGTAGCTCGGTCCATAACCCACATCAGCGTCCAGGATATCTTTTCTTGGGAAGTACTTGGATTTTAGGACACGTCCAGCTAGCGACTCTGGATTTGTGGCTAGTCTCCACCCTTGCTTTGCCAATAAGGCTAGGTTGAAAGCCTTCAGATTGCGAAAACCCAAACCCCCATTGCCTTTCGGCTCACAAAGTGCTTCCCAGCTGATCTAGTGTATCTTTTGTTCCCCCTCTTTGACTCCCCACCAGAATCTCGCAATCATCCTACAAATCTCATCTAGTAAGCCGTCTGGAATTTTGAACACACTCATGTAGTAGGTCGGTATGGCTTGGATGATAGCTTTAATGAGGACCTCCTTTCCCGGTTTTGATAGAAGCTTTTCTTTCTAGCCTTGTAGTTTCTTCCATATCCTGTCCTTTATTGAACTGAAGACCTATTTCTTGGATCTCCCCATCGCCGTAGGTAGTCCCAAGTACTTGGCATGGCGGTCTACTTCCTTCACCTGTAGGCTCATTTTGATACAATCCCTTCTATCTTGTTTTACATTAGCACTAAAGGCGACTTCTGATTTCTCGTAGTTGATCTTTTGTCCCGACGCTCTTTCATATTGGCTGGTAATCTCAGCTAGATAAGAGCACTCCTCTTGGGTCGCCCTTGTAAATAGGATGTTGTCGTCTGCAAAGAAAAGATGTGACACTCGTGGTCCATTTCTGCTGGCTCTTGCTCCATGTAAATGTCCATCCCTAATTGCTTTGAGAAGGGAAAAAGAGAAAATTTCAGCACAAAAGAGAAAGAGATATGGGGATATAGGATCACCTTGGCGTAGACCTCTTTTCGGTTTTACAGTTCCCGTCCTCTTGCCGTTGATGACGATTGAGTGTGAGACGCTTGAGAGGCATTCTTATACTTTTGACCTCCATAGGGCGGGGATGCCCATCTTCTCCATGGCTTTGTCCAGAAATTCCCATTCAATTCTGTCATATGTTTTGCTCATGTCCAGTTTGAGCGCCATAATTCCTTCCTTACCTTTCTTTTTCTTCTTCATCATGTGGAACATCTCATAGGCTACCAAGGCATTGTCAGTGATCATCCTCCCTTTACAAAAGTGCTTTGGTTTTCAGATATCATCTTGTTAAGAAGTGGTTTTATCCGGTTAGCAAGCACCTTAGTAATGATTTTATAAGATACATTGCAAAGGCTTATGGGGCAGAACTCAGAAATTTTCTTTGGTTGTTGGATTTTTGGGATGAGCACTACGTCTGTCTTGTTGATGTTATCCAACTTCTTCTTCCCCCTCCACCAATCCTGGACAAAATTAATGGGTGATCTTTTAACAATATCCCAGAAACTTTGGTAGAAGACCGCCTTCATTCCATCAGGCCCTAGTGCCTTGTTGGGATGCATTTGTTGGATGGACCCCAAATCTCCTCCTCCGTCGGTAGGCTGTCTAACATCAAGGCTTCACCAACCGTGAGAATGCTATCCAACCCATCAAATATGTGGTCATCTATCATTGGCTTCGATGTCTTAAACAGATCTTCGAAAAAATCAACCATAATCTTCTTTACCTCTTCCGGTTCTTGCTTCCAATTCCCTTGGGCATCCATCAACCCTACAATGTGATTTCTTTTTCTCCTTTGACTCGCCTTATGGTGAAAGTAGCTGGTGTTTTTGTCCCCATCCCGCATCTCATTAGCTCCAGCTCTCGCATGCCAGTAGCTTTCTTGTAATCTGAGCAATTCATGCACCTCCTCAGATAACCGTTTACATTCCCTCAACATCACGTCATCGGGCGGCCTGTTTTGTGCTTCTTGAAGGTTCTCTTCAGCTTTATGTAGTCTTTTCTTAATATTGTTGAATTCATCATCAGCCCATTTTTCTAATTTCTCCCCACAGTATGTCGTCCTCTCATGTAGGTCACAACCCAGTGCCTCGTTCCAGGATTTCTCAATCACTTGTCTGCAATCCGGGGCCGAAAGCCACATAGTTTCAAACTTGAATTTTTTCTCATATTTTTCCTCCTGCCTTGATTGCGTAGCCGTGATAAGTATGGGGGCATGATCTGAGAACTGTATCGGGAAGTGACGCACTCGTCTGACCTGGAACATGTTGCACCATTGTTGATCAGCCAGAAATCTGTCCAAACGCGCCTTCATCCTTGTTTCCTTCTTTTTTCCCCGATGCCACGTGAAGATATTTCCTTGGTAGCCCATATCCTTCAGTTGACAGTCTTCTATGGCCTCTCTGAAATTCCTCATCGGCCATTCAGCTCTGTTCTATCTGCCCTGCTTTTCCTCATCTTGTATTTTTTCATTAAAGTCTCCCCCTATAATTTTGGGAAGCTGAGATGAACCACATATACTTCTCATAAGATTCCACGTAGCTTGTCTCTCCTGCACCGCTGCCCATCCATAGATCCCCATAAAACCAAACCTGTTAGCGTCCCCATCCCCTCCCACCTTTGCATAAATATGGTGATCAGAGAAAGATACCACCTTCACCGAGTCCCCCCTCCACCGCAGACCCAGACCACCTACTTTTCCCACGCTGTCCACTCCAAACCCATTCTCAAACCCACAACTCCTCCTCAGTTTCTCTTGTTCCTGTCTTCTTGTCATGGTTTCCGATATGAAAACCAAATCGAGCATCTCTCTCCAGCACCTATCCCAGAGAGACGAGTCCAGTCTAAGGGTGCCCAACCCCTAGACATTCCAACATAAGATTTTCATTGCTCTTCGCAGACCCGGTCTGCACCTAGGTCTGCTACTTGGAAATCAGCTTCCACTGTTGGAACTCCGGCTCCTCTACCCTTCTTGCCGCCCATATATTCCTCTATGTCCACCTCCATCTCCCCCAAAGAGTCCTCCCTGTTTCGTTTACCTCCTAACTTCCATCGCCTACTCCTTTCTTCAGTACTCCTCTGTGACGACAGTCTTCTCTTGCACACTATCTGTTCTCTATGTCGGCGAAGCCTCTGTCCTCTGCTCTCAGTATTACCCACCCCCGCATGGAACGGTGTCATGTTCATCTGTTGACTTTGTGCTTACTGTGCCTCACTCCTAAGCCTGCCTTCGTCTTCCTTGTATTGTGGTTCTGCTGTGATGGTTTCACTCACCCTTTCTATTGTATTGTCTTCTTCAAATAGTGATCCAGTGTAGATCCCACCATCATGGTCCTCAATGGTTGTCGGTGGTGGTGGTTCCATCTCCGGCGGTGTCTCTGGTATTAGCTGTACCTGCTGGATCGCCCGCTTTTGTCTGTTCTCCCTGCGTGTTTCCTTCATCTTTTCTTTTCCTTTCACCCTGTTCATATACTCAGGCCCCACGAATTCCTTCCATGCCTCTTCCTCTAGCTCGAACCTGTTATCCGTTCGCCCATCATCCACAGCAATGGTTCCGGTCGACTCTGCCTCATCTGGTCTTCCCGTGATCTCCCCCTGATGTGCGTTGTCGATTCCCGGATGTTTTGTTGCTGCCCGTTGTTCTTCTCCATCTGCAAGTGTTGGTTGTTTTTGTTGTTCAGTCCCCGCTTGCCTCGCCGCACCCGCTTTCTCTGCTGATTTCTTCACGAAGATGATGGGGCGTTTGGGGTCCGCCGCCCCCCTTAGTTCCTCCACAACTGGTTTGATCCATCTCTTCACCGGTGACGCTTTCACCCATGGCCCCCATACCCTTGGTTGATTCGGTTCTTCTTCTTCTTTGGTGCAATCTTTGTCGGCATGACCTATGATCCCACACAAAAAGCAGTATGTTGGAAGCCTCTCATATTTGATATCTATTTGAATCATCTTGTCGTCTTTGCTCCTTATCTTCTGCCATTGTCGGATTGGTTTCGTTACATCTACCTGCACTCGGACCCGACAGTAGGAGTCCCAACCCCAGTTGGATTGGTCGACCTCTTGGACCTCCCCTATCTTCGTGGCGATCAACCTCAACGCCTCTTCAAATCTGTAACCTAGCGGCAGGTTATACAAACGGACCCAGAAAGGGCACATCTTTAACTCGACTTCCACCGGAGTATCTTCTGAGCAGATCTCCTTGATCACCAGCAGACTATTATCAAAGTTCCATGGTCCTTCCTCCATCACTTTCTCACGGTCTTTCCAATGGACAAACTGGATTATGAATATGTTGTTTGCGATTTGGCAGAATGTTGCCTCCCGTCTAAGCCCACACGCTCCGAGGAGCGTCCTGGTCATCGTCGGGAAATTGTAGGGCCTTACTGTCATCAGTCTCCCCACTAGGGCTAGCTCGATATGTTCGCCGTTCGTTTGCACTTGTGTATACCTGAAGTCGATCACTTCATCCTCTTCTTCGTCCTCCACCGAGAGTCCCGCGCATCTCACACTCAACTCGTCTGCCATCATGGACGGAGGGAACCTGCAAAGCAAATAGAGGTCAGGGCCGCGGTGTCTGCGGAGGGGAACTCGCACAGCGCCTTCGCACGCCCACAGAGTCACCACAGCAAAACCATAGACGCGGGACGGTAGGTGAGAGTTAGCAAGGATTAAAATGCTTGGGTGAATGCTCTTTTTAGTAAAATAATAGAGGACATGGAGGTTAAGTTTGACATGACTATTAGACAGAAGGTAGTTTTTGGGTGTCTGCAAACTGATCATTCTCAAGATTTTCTCCTTGTTATTCCTACTGAAGAACTTGGTCTGAACATGTCACCAATGGAGTATCATAGTATCCTTAGATATTATCTCATGATTCCTTTATTTCCAACCGATGAGATATGTCCAGTTTGTCATAAGGCATGCTTGGACACCTTTGGGGAGCATGCAGTTCATTGTAGGGAGCTTCCAAGTTTTAAGTACAGGCATGATCTTGTTAGAGATGTTCTCTTTTATGTACTCAGACATGCAGGTGTTGCGGCTAAGAAACAGGCACATGTGAACTTTCTAACTGATCCACAACAGGGAAGATCGACACTTAGACATGTCGATGTTTTAATTTTTGGATGGATTGGAGGGATACATGCGTGTGTGGATTTGACAGGAATTTCTCCATTGGTGGGACTAAAGTGTGGGGCCATTACAGTAGGACATGCTTCCCTGAAAGCTACTTCAGCCAAAGTGATCAAGCATGAGAAAGTGTGTATTGAAAACCAACACACTTTTATCCCTTTTGGATTTGATACTTTTGGATTCATAGCACCAGAAGATGTGGAGCTTTTGATGAGGGTTTGAAAAGTTATGAATAGTAATGTTATGGATCCCAAATGTATGGATGTTGTGTTTCAAATGATTAGTTTTGTCATCCAGAAAAGACTAGCAACGTAGCTTGTTGCCCACTTGTCTTATATTTTGTTGTAAACCAATCTTATTTACTTTAGATAAGAAGAATGTAAGTGGAGAAATTATGATTTAAAATTACTTGATAAAGTTAAGTTTAAATTTTGATTCATTCTAACTTTGTTTGTAAAAAATATGCAACTGTATATAATTTAAAAAACTTTGTGTAAATGAACCATTTACGGGGACCTACAAATAATTTTAGAACTTCCATATCTTGTTTTATGGTATTTACATCTATGATATGATAACATCTTTGTGTTTGGGTCTTTGGCTGACATGGTCAACCTTTTGACCAATAGACCTTGCTTCATCATCGGGCAAGGGGATGGGAACTTAGGAAAGGAACACCATGAGAATGATATGGCATCCTTTGGGGAAAAGCCAATAGTTATTTGGGTTGAGGATAGGCCGACGACATCCACCTTTTCAGTTTGTCGGGACGACAAACGCTCAATGCCCAAAAAGGCAACTGGCTGATGTGTCGATGGGAACATGAGAGACCATCAGACCAATGCAATGTGTCCAATGTCTGATCTGAGGCTCCTATGGACATGATTGACAGAATTGAGGGTTGATGGTGAGTGAGGAGCCTTTAGATCGACTAGGTTTTCTAGAGGTCAATGAGACTTTTGGATCCCTATGAAAGAGTTATCGACTTGTTGCTTTCTTGATCGACAGGCGTGTCTAGCTTGAAGAACACTCATAGACTGACAATGTTCGGAACACTGACAAGTGGTGCCGAATGAAGCTTTAGACTAGTGGGTCTTCAAGGTTTCAACATGCTTGATTCACGAGTTCCCTGAGTCTAAGCCAGGTTGGTTCCCTAAATGACAGTATTGTAAACCTTGCTTGATGGATGGGCTCAACCACACTGACTACCACCCGCATATAAATACACCACATATCACTCTCCTCTCATCTTTTCCAAATCGCTTGATGTGATCTAGAGACTTATGAGAGCCCATCAAGGGTCAACAATCGTGCTAGTTTGTGGATGCATGCTCAATATCAAGTTCTCTTTGGACTGGTTGAATGTTTTTGATCCAATTTCTTACTCTATACATGTAAGATCTTCCACCTCAAAATTATTTTCCTTGACGTTCTTCACCCTCTCTTCCACCATTGTCAAGTTTCATTTTTTTGTAAGACGGAAACATGTGCATAAGTTTTAAGAACTCTCTCTCTCTCTCACTTCCCTTTTGATCTAGATTCACCCTATTCATGGATACAAGGGAGTTTTCTCAAAGTTTTGGTGGACCAACTAGAGTCCTTGTTGCTGATTTTAGGAGTCTCCCCTCTTAGACTTCAGTTTCTTCTCTATCAAAGCGATCAATATCGTGTTTAATGTGTTTCTCACCCAATGATCTTTTATGCATTGTTTTGCATGAGTGTGATGACAATATGAATATTTAAGTCTATCATAGTGCTTTGGAACATCTTTTTGTTGTACCATTAATATTCTATGAATAGGAAAAGTAAGAAATTTCAAAGTATAAGTGTAATGACTTCCAAAAGTAATATTCTTATGGTGGTTTGGTACCCAACAAAAGGAAATTCAACCCATATATTAAATTTTCATGATGATGGTGAACCTATGAAAATCATAGAGTCTATTATGTTGTAGTAGTTGTTGGACAAAACTCTAGTGATGAAGGTAGCTCATCCATGATAGGTTTTGATCACATCATTGCTTAATCCATACAAATACCATAACTTCCACATATGTTGGTGTTTTGATCTAAAATTTTGAATGTTACTTAGTTTGTGACTCATTAAGATTTCTATAAAATTTTGGAGTTTATTGAGATTCCTACATGGAGTTATTATTGTTTTGGTTTAAATGTTGAAATATGCTATTATAAATCTCAAATTGAAATTTGGTCCCCTATATGGCAAAGGATGGTTGAGAGTTCCATAATTGAGTAATATATAATTGTTTCATACATTTTATATCTTTTGAAGTAGCAATCCTCAATTTATTTATAATAATTATTTAGGTTCTTTTGTTGTAACTCCATAAATAAGGTCAAAAATACTTAATTGGCCTAACTAACCAATTCAAACATTAATCATATAGTTCCCTAATACTGTAGAACTATCTCAATGTCAGAACTAGTTGGGAAGCTAAATGAGTAATCTCAGAGTCATATATTGTTGAGTATATGTGGGTGTAGGGAGGCGACATCTTTGTCATCTTGATTTCAAGGTCTTAGAGAGTGGTTGAGGCCATGTCTTAGATTTTCTGTGATTGGGAGCAATTATATTAGTAACTTGAATTTAAGGGTTTATACCTTGGTTTTTGGTGTCATGACATGTCTACTGAGTACACAAAACAAGTTGTTTTAGTATTTGGGCCGATGTGACAATTGAGTACACAAAACAAGTTGTTTTAGTATTTGGGTCGATGTGACACAATGATTATTACTTGTACTAACCATGTGGAAGAGATCTTTAGGATTCCAATCATCATAGATATTATACATAATGGATTGTGACTTTGTAGTAGTCAGTTAGTAGTTTGAGTGGTACGCCTCAAACTACCTTGGGCTTAGTAAAAGGTGTAATCCAGTCATGTACTATAACTGTTAGGGTTATTTAGAGAATCACATTGGATAATAATCTTTAGTTTTCTTTGCTTGCTAGTATTATATGTGATTCATATCTTGTCATAATTGTACATGTAACCTTATTTAATTTTGATCATTAATATACACTGCTTAGTCTTTTTAATCTATTATACTATCTACTTTAACTACTTTAATTGCTAACCTACTTGTAACCAATAAATGTTATCAGAGGTTATATCATATTGCTCGGGCATGGGTCTCACCTCGTGGGCTTCCATACCATTTTAGGTGATCAGCAACACAGTCAAACTCATGGCGGTGAGGAGGCCCACTTTGGAGAGAAGTGAAGCTAAAAGGTTATTGGGGTTAGTAGAGAGCCCTAGAGTCATCCTTGTACTCTCAGGTCCGCACAGGGGTTTTGCATGTAATGTATATCAGCTCAGATTTTTTGGTTGTATATTATGAACAATGTAAATGATGTAATTATCTGGACAACACCTTTTGTATATAAGTGATGTTTGAGGATATTGAACTCATGTAAAGAGACATGATAAGAATAAGTGTGAAGTTGGACTTTTGGTAATTTTTTCTTATGGAATGTTTGGAAATTTTATTCAGATTTAGTTATATATCTTTTTGGTAACATGGTTAATTAGTGTTTGATCGGTTTTTTAGTTTTGAGTAATCTCATCTAGTGTGGTTGGTTGCCACAAATAGAGTCAAAATTTCTTATATGTTTGGATATTTTTGAAAGTTTATATATATCATTTTTATTCAAAAGCTATATTCCATTAATCCCTATCCATCTCTATGAAGGAACCAAAGTCAACTCTATGTTGTATTCCCTATAGTTCCTAATAGATTTCCCAACTATTGATTTAGGACCCTGAACATACTGGTTAGATTAAATAGTTAATTATAAAGAACTATTATAATTATCAGACTCATATTGTTAATATTTTTCATTTCCTTTAGCATATTATTGTGTCATCCTTAGTATGTAGGTTCATTGAACAAGAAGAAAAATTTCATGGGTGTTGGTCGATGATATATCATATACTCATGACGTGACTTAACATTGTAACTAACATATATCATATGAATGTTGATCTACATTGATACACATAATCTTGATGTGTTTAACATAGCATATATCACTTAGTCTTTATTGGAGAAAGTTTTCTCATATTGGTTAAATCATGGATGTAGGTAACAAACAAATTAACAACACACATATGTACACAAAAACAAATATAAAAGTATCTACACATAAAAAGATGTATCTAGATGTGACACTACAAATATATATGTACTTTTGATGTGTAGTAAACATTAACAATTACTACAATTTTTTATTTAGTTAAATTATGTATAAATAAGAATCTTTGTCAAAAACTAATATTCTAATGCAAAATCAACTCGAATTTACATTACGTTATGCTTATAACTTCAACATTTACAATTTTATTTTTAGTGAAAAAGTTTAAATGGACAAGACATTGTACATTGCCCCTCTTACCTAACGTACATCATTAAGTTGATACATATAGATATAAATATCATTAATATGATTTCATCATTCTCAATGTGAGGTTTGCATGATAGAAATGTTCTATATGACTTTTCATGCCCTAGAACTATTTGATAACCCGCAATTACAAATAAACTAGTTATATGTTGTTTGTGGCTAGCAATAGTAACACCTTCTGTCAATGATGCTTTTTTTTATTCTTGTGATTGGGGGTTTTCAACTATATGATAAGATAAAACAGTATTCTAATTTAGTCCTTGGCGTGCCAAATTCATAAACATGATATGATTAGTTAAGCTTGGGGTGCATCAACCAAACAGAACTAGTTCTCAACATGGATTACAAAAGTCCTTGTTGAACCCAAGTCAGGATTCTTATAGCTTCTATCTATTTGACTAAATCATGATATTCCATGAAGTATGTGTGCAACCAATAATTTTAGCATGTAAGAGTGTAGAACGACAAAATAAGAAGAAAAAACTATCATGCATATATAAAATACATATATAAACTTGCAATGACAAACATTCGGCCTTCATAAAGAAATTAGAAGATGAAGCACCACAAAAGCTAGATTTATTGAATTATGAAATCCAAATATTATCAAACATTGGGACCCAAGGAATCCTATTTTAATATTAGAGATTACTTTTAGGCCACTCTTTGTGAGTTCTAATATAGTTAGGGTTTAACTCATTATTTAAATAGTAATTATTATACATCACATCAATTATCAATATTTATGATTTAGAGTCATATTATCATGATCTTACAACCATCAAAGGTACATGATACTATTTTGCATGAATTATTGTATTTCACTCATTAAGCCCATTATCTCCATCAATGCAATATCAACTTAGATAAAGCACACTAGATATCTCCACTTACATTATACATCCAATTATTGTCAAACTATATCTACTAGTCACATTATTATCCACATAAATCATTCATTTATATTTATACACCTTTGATTAGAACATATACACATTCCAGTCATTAGTTTCATATTGTTGAACAGTGTGAGATGGGGTACATGTTTAATGAGCACATTTACTTATTAATCCATGTTTAGGTTATTGGGTCCATTCCATATATATGGAGATATATAATCCATGTTTAGGTTATTAGGTCCATTCCATATGTATGGTGATATGTTATGTGATTAACAACCTAATGTTACTAATGCATTCACAAATGTTACCAAGGATGTATAGGTTAGGGTTCTTCAACTCCAACTTTGGAGTTTAGGTTCCACGTATTATTATCATCATCGTATGAGGGTTTATATGTTATGAAAATGATTATATTTCCATGTAACATTATTTGGTGTTTTTCCTGGGTTACTATTATATCTGTGTGTAAAGTCTAATAAGGTATAAATGAGTGTATAATAATTTAGATGTATCCTTATTTGGCTAAAACCCATGATATAAGCATACATACATCACAACTAAGGGATTAGGTTTTTTAGCGTTAAGATGTTAGGTTTTGGTATGTTACAATTCCAACCATAAAAATGCTATTGGTTAAACTTTTTGCTTGGTTGGATTTTTAGAACTAGAAATCTAAGCAATGAGAAATGTTGTTTTTACATGTTTCATTGATATACATGTCTTTTAAGTATTAGGATGTAGAAATGACTTGTTTAAAACATCTAAAACTATTAAATTTAGTATATTTATCAACCTTTCACTCCTAACTACTCAGTTTGGGTCTAGGTTCAGAGGTCTGTAGCGTCTTCTCTGGAGGGTTGATTGGCGCCGGCATCCAGTTGGTTGATTTCCTCGATTTCCTACGTCGTAGCAGATGGGACGTGTAGTAAGATTCAACCTAGACTGGTGGATTGGTGTATCGACATTGTCAAATCCATTCCATTCAAGTGAGATGGATGGATAGGAATCGGTCCCAGTCTGGATCTTGTCTCTTAGGCTTTTGCTCTGTTGCTGGTGATGCTAGGGAGTCTCCGCGCTCCCTTCCTTACTCGCACCTGCTCTCCAGTGGTCGAGGAAGCCTCTTTGGCCTCGACTGGACCATGCTGCGATTTCTTTTGGCAGCGGGTGGTATCAATCGTTAGGCGGTCAGGCCTTCCTTGACGTGTTGTGCGACTGCTACTAGAAAATTATACTAAGGGAGGCTTAAATCATATATGTATACATTTTCACACATAAAGAGGCTGAGTCAAAAAAATATGGAACATGTGTCACTTGTTCCAGAAAACCTGCTTTCAACCACTCCAACTAGCTCCTTTCATTATAAATTAATACGCAGTTGATGTATTTATTTATATGTGATCTGTATTTAATATTAAAAAGACTACTACTTATATTAATTTTTATTTTTTGGAAGAAGAGGGGGCTCCTCCTGGTCCGGCAGCCAATAAAACCCCATCAAGTCGCGGACTGAAGCGAGGTACAAGAGCCGAGGCCGCCTCCAGTATCTCATCCCCCGGACTAGCCAATTGGTGGGAGAGAGAGGACGGGACAAAGTGATCTCACGAGCGAGACAAGTTGGCATTATTGTAATGTAATTGTATTCTTATTTCATTTCAACTGTTCCTTTCTTTATGAGAAATTCTGAACATAACCACTGTCCGGCTGCATATCCGGTCCTCGGAACTAACTGTTGTGCCAACTATCATTTAAAATCATACATGCAAAAGTCATGTGCCACTTAATTCTACATGTCTCTACATGTAAAAACTATACAAAAAATAATTATCTCCGTAAAGAAAACGAATCTATCACTTGTATTTTCTCTCAAACTTCGATTTCCCTCTAATGATTCCCTCCATTTTATTTCGAATCTCGTATATAGCTGCAAATCCCATCAATCATCCCCCTCTGTGTTCATTTCCGCCCAACACTGAGTAAATACTGTACATACCATTTGTTCATGTTGAACCAGTTCCGCCCAGCACTGAGTAAGTACTGTACGTACTATTTTATTTCGAACCAGTTCCGCCCAACACTGAGTAAGTTGTTTCAAATTATTTCAGTAAGTACAGTACCTCACTATGACATTCATTTCTGTAAGAAGCAAAAGTACAATACCCAACAAACCAGTAATCACTTATACAATTCAACAATAAGTACAACATCTAATTATTATTCTCATATAAGTAACAAACTTAATTATGTTACTCAACAAGCCATTAGTCACCCATGTGGTACATTCTCATATAATTGCTAGGTACTATACTTGTAGATTAAATTTGCTAGGTACTGTATTTATACTTGAGTAAATGAGTTAAAATTAACAAGTGGACTACTGTACTTATGGATGCATTTTTCGCCAAGCACTGAGTAGGTATTGTACATACCATTTGTTTATGTTGAGTATTGTATAAATATGTATTCGATTTGTGTTCTTTTACAAATACGTGAGTATTGTAATTTTATCTTTTATATTACTAGGTACTGTACTTATGAACTAAATTTGTTAGGTACTATATTTATGCTTGAGTAACTGAGTTAAAATTAACAAGTGGGGTTTATGGATGTAATTTTATAGTTGATTCTTGAGCTGGTATGCACTGTACTTCTGAGACCATTAACAAGTGGGTACCGTACTTGTAGATGTATTTTATAGTTGATTTTTTATCGGATGTGCACCGTACTTTTAAGATCATTAACAAATGGGCACTTAACTTATATCTGTATTTTGTAAAAAAAAATGTCCAAATGACAAATGTTACTATTGGATTCCGTAGGTACTGTGCTTATGCTTTCAGATCGCTTATACAGTTATGCTTGATTTTATAATTTGCTAGGTATTGTACTTATGCGTCAGTAATTAAGTTGAAACTAACAAGTAGTTTGTACGATATTTATGGATTCACTTTATAATTGATTCTTGTACTGTACTTCCGCGAGAACGTAGACTTGTTGAACCTAAGTAATAAAAAATTCTATTTAAAAAAAAAATGGATGGCAGACAGCAGTTGGGAGAAGCTTGGGACTCCTGAATTTCTTTTCGGCTTCCGATGTACGCAGAAGGTTGGTATAAATTAAAAATGGCTGAGTGGAACATTTTTGCAGATTACCAAGACACGGGTGGGCAGTCGGGTGGGATTGCCGAGTGTGGATAACGTTACTCTTCTTTTAGAAGCTTGTATTATAAATAGTTTTTCCGGCCCTATACCTGGAAACCGGAGAATCTCCAGGTCCCTCGCAGACTCCCAGGACCTCTCCCTTACCAGCGGGACAAGTTGGCTTACCGTGCTTAAATAATCCCAATTCGACTGTTTTTCACTCTACCGTTTGTTTTTGTTTTTAAATAACCGGACAAGTTTTTTTGTTGGAGCAGCCAAGGACTTCAGTCACTGTTTGCACCATTTTACTAAAATTTCCATTTGCTTATGAAAATATAGTATGAGAATCGACAAGTTGTTGATTATCCGAACCACGAAATACATATTTTTTTCTTATAATATTCATCAAACATACACACACATATGTTCATTATTTATAACACAAAATGATATTACCATATTTAGCACTCGTATGAAACAATCACTTATATTCACTTATTAAATTTGCTTACAGGAAATAATAATGATAATAGTCAAGTTGGTAATAATCAGACAGTCGCAAAACATATATTCATTATTTATAACACAAAATGATATTTTCTACATCGAAGAAAAGACATGGGAGGAAGCGCATGACATATATTCATTATTATTATTATTATAGCATATCCATTTCCGATGTGTTTATTCCTTCCCGCAAAAAGACACGGGACGAGGCGCATTACCACCACGGCACCACTACAGTGGCCTCACTACGAGACGCAACACACCACGTCCATCCATTTCCTTGATGGTAGTTGAGGATTCGCAGTCTCCATACTAGTCTCCGGAACTATTTGTTCATATTACTATAATCATCAATCAAATCGATTTCATGGCTGGATGGCCCATTGGAAGGATCTGCTGCCCCGCCCTAAAGAGCGTAGGCCAGTTCACCCAAGAATGTGGTTGTTGAGCATGGGCGTTGTCTCCAAGTTGGTACGTAGTCAGCCAACACCGATCCTCTCTCTCTCATGGGGTGTGGGGAAGACAACATAACGGCGCACCAACCGAAACACGGGTTTGGGTGACGCGAACAACCGTGTCTGCGAGTTCCACAGCCGCTGCTTGCTAAGCTGGTACACATCTGGACCCCAAGCTGAAGGTACTCAGTACGCGTCGGTCTAAGGGCCAGTTTGGTTGCGATGAGTTGGAACACAAGGGTTGTAACTGCATGTGTTTTCCAACTCAGTATGTTTGGTTTGACGTGGTTCCAGCCCACAGCTGGAAAACGAACTACACGAACTCATACCTTTACGTATAAAATGGCGGAAAATCAACTATGCCCAATATAGGCGCGGTTTGTTTTCCATGTTGCTGGGCTGCCGCGTGTGTCGGTTGGGCATCGCGTGGTCAGTTTGAGCGTTGACGGTACAAAATAAAATATAAGCATGCCTTCGCTGTATATATTGTTGTATCCTGGTGGTAAGATCACCGGCAAGTACCTGATGCGGAAGCTGCTTCCAACCATCACGTTTTAGCTGCTTGAAACCAAACGTGAACATTGGAACAATTTTCCTGATTTCATTTTCCTATTTTCGAAATCATTTTGTTACTTGCAACCACCTACAACCAAATTAGCCCTAAGAGGAGTAGGTCGTGCTCACCACCTTTCATTCAATACCTGCATTCACGTTGCTCTTTTCTTTCAAAATAAAATAATGAGGGAGATGAATCCATTCCCTTTCTCCGTACCATCACTAATCGGGCTATGGAAACCGCGTCACACAGTAAACACAAATTAGGAGTAGTAGTCACGACCTCTCATCCAAGACCCTCTTTTCTTTTAACTAATCAAGGGAAATTTATTTATTTAATCTCCCGTTAGAAAGGCCATCAGAAAGGATTAAAAAAATACGTCACATCAAGATTGTGCATTCATTACTTGCACTGATATCGCTCTTTTTCTTAATTAATTAGTGGGGAAACTAATTCGTGCTATTCCCCATTGACAAAACCACATAACATATTACTTAGAAAAAGGGTACACAAAGCACGCCACATCGCTCATCCTCACACCAAAACTCCAAGCCCAAAACAAATTTTCTCCATCACATCACATCATATGTGACAATTACATATAAGCACGGCTACTGACACTTTGGCTTGGCAAACAATTAAAGAAATACACGTACGTATCCTCTCTTCAGCTAATAGGACCTACATATTATATATAATGTCAGATAAAAAAAAGTACAACACTTAAAACAACCTTCTAAATTACAAAGTAGCATGCGATCGACTACACGATGGGGGTTAATGTGAATTTGACCGTCAAAGTATTTAATGGTAAACAGAGACTATGGATAGGGAGCTTTTTATAGAGTTATAAATATGGATGTGAACAAGGAGTGTATGAAGAGGGTAAGAACTTACCTTTAACGTATGGATAACTCGCCACATCACCAATATCATTGTCATTTTCTTATTCTTAACCTCTTACCCACAAAGTAAATGAGGAGGGTAAAGGTGAATCAGAGAATTTATATGACATTTGCGTTAATATTAGCAATAATGGTTTGCCTAATATATTTATACATTACAAGTGGTTTACAACATGATTCTAATAGAGATACGTCATATTCCACAAATGTGCAGTTGTATTGATTTGGACTTGTCTTTTCTTCAAGTTAGGATGTGCATGTTAGGGTATTTGAAGTGTGTCTATACCTAATCTGAAATAATTCAAGTAGAAGCATTAGACACAAATAAATAGATTAGTTAGTCATCATCAAAATAGGGATTTAGTCAATTTAGATCTTGAGTCAGCGTTGACATTGAGATAATACATTAGTCATGTCGTTTTGGAGTCAAAGGAAATAATTATAAAAAGATATTACATATTATTTCATCCTTTATGTACATAATTCAATATAAGTAACTTTTAATAAATTGAGAGACATAATATGGTCAAAATGAAAATCTAAGGATATAGGAAGAATGTAGACTCCTTTTTTGGTGTCTGGCCCAAATTTAGTCAAGTTTTAAACATGTTTGACCCTCCAATTTAATTAGGAAAGTTTTCACTATAGTTTGACTAAGAATTTATGCTAAATTAAATTAATGTGAGTACTTAACCTGAGTCCTGCATTTTTCTCCTGTCACGTGTTATATCTTTTTTATTGTTCCCTTTGATGCACCATCCAAAGGCCTCAAATTAATCATTCAATGATCTGACGGTCGGGACTCGTCCCCTTCCTCCCGCTTTAGTTGTGGTCCGAATGTAGTCTCACTGTGATTCCTTTCTATGATTCATTCTCCCTCATATCACAATGGTTATGTGAGATTCCTTCACCATTGGCCTTGCCTCACCCTTCTGAATTGATTAATATGTAACTCCCCCCACCTCGTGAACTATGGATGAAATGCCCATTTAGGGCTTCGCTACCTCACTTTGTCGGGAGTTGCAGACGGCGGCTCGAGCCATCTTGCACCTATATAATGGATCAAAGACGGCCATTAGGCCCCACATGTTACTCCTTCACCTTCAATTTGACCCCTAATTCCACGAATCACCTCAGCCTACTCGATCTACATATTCGGTGGTCATCCCTTCTCTACTGCCCTCTCCTTCACCATCCATGGAAATGGCTTGCTGGTAAGCATCCAAGACCTCCATACTCTCTTTTCTATTTGACTATTTGGCCTATAGTCGCCCTAGTTGTTGTACACTATGGGCCGTCTGTTAGTCCTCACTAGTGATTCAATGTATTAGTCTTTTTCACTAGTACAGAACTGACCTTTAGTGTCAGTTATTTAAGGCCTTTGGCGTCGGTTTCAAAGTGACACCCAAGTGGGCGCTGCTAAAAGTCGAAACCTTCAACGTCAATTTTAACACTGACGCCATAACCCTTCCCACCACCAAAAACATGCCAGCAAGGACACTATAGGCGTCAGTTATTCAATAAAATCGAAACTATAGCAAGGTCAAAGATGTCGATTATTCAATAAAACTGACACTATATAACCCTTCCCGCCACCTATAAAATGTGCCAGCAAGGGCACAATCAGCGTCAATTTTTATATATAACTGACACTCACAGCCAAACAGACATCGGTTTTTTGCTAATAACTGATGTTGTATGTCTTTGTTGTCAATTTTATACTAATAATCAACGTCTATTTTATGATTTTTTTTCTTATCAATTTGCAGGCCTGCTGTCTGGCTGGTCAGCAGGATGCAGAACCTACTTTTCAGTTCTGAACTGTAGGTTTACAACATCCATTGATTTCAACCAACAACAGGCCACAAACCTACAAAATTAACAAGATGGACGACAATTTATGATCACACACATTTAGCAACCTGCAGCTCCATTCATTTCATCTCTTTTCACATTCAGACACATGTAGAAACATTCATGTATTGATCATCTTCACATTCACATATATGACAATTCAGAAAAACTCATTCACATTCACACATATGACAATTCAGAAAAACTCATTCACATTCACACAAAAATAATTATGAGAACAAAGTTTAGAAATATCATTCTTTATTCATCATCGTCATTATCGCCATCAATATCCCAATTATATTTAAAAATTCCCACTACTTGTAGGGCTTTTACTCATTCTTCTCTTACATCATCTAATTCTTCCCTCGTATAGGGAGTGTATACATCTAATAACTTTCCACATGTGGTCAAATCAGTTTTAAACACCTGCAAAGAGAATGATGTATATATATAATTAATAATATATAATAAGATTGATATATTTCGTATTATCTAATGAGACTATATATAATACCTTATGTATAGTATCGATTTCCATTGTGGCATGTTTGATGATTAGGTCCATAAATCACATCACATAGTATGCACATGCCCAGCCGTTGTCTTGTATAGCACACTATAAATTGAAACATAAAAAATATTCAAAAATACAAATAAGCACAGTTCACATAAATAATATATACATTAGAGTCGGAAAATTACTTTCACATTCTCCTGAATTAGTGGCTGATTCTTTTTCTTGGGGACTTTTCCTCTAGATCTTTTGAACTCATTTAAAGCCCTACATGTTAATGTAACACATCAAATTGCATAATTAAATAGTAATGTAATAACAGATGTTAACAGATATAAAAATATGAAATATTTCTCACGGGAATAATGGCTTTTTCATTGTGTGTCCATATAATGTATTCAATTCATCCCCCCCAGGATCTAGATAATAGACAGTGAACGTCTTGGGGACAATAACTAGTAACTCCCAATGCCTACCACTACAGGTAAGAAAGTTAAAAATTAATAACTCAAAATCCACAATAAAAATATATTTTTCATAAGTCCAAATTATAAGCAAAGTAAACTTACTTGACATTGAATGGAGCTATTATCACCGTCTTCTTTTTTTGCCAAAATATTTAATTGCAGCACAGCAGTATGAAGTAGCTGAAGAAGGGTCTTTATCTACAAGACTGATCAAAGATGGAACCAAAAATCCCACATGGAAAAATGAAAAATCTGTACATATCGTGTGTAAGTAGCTGCAAAACATGTATTATGTATGCATTAATATATAATAAACCAGATCACTGTATATAAAACAAGGTATATGGATGTATAAACAAGATCTCACCATATCCATAGCTCTATCATAGATGTATTCATCCAATCATAAGGAAACAACTCCAAAATATCTTGTATAAATAGCTTGTTATCGTATGATTGACCTGCAACATCCTTCGGAATAGAAACATTTATAGGGAAATTTGGATCATGTTCGCCTATCTATACTACCATACCCCTACAATTAGGACCTAACGAGGCGTGTAGGTCCCTAGGAAGCCAACTTGGTACTTCAGAAGGTGGAGGTGGAGGTTGAGTTGTAGCGGGTGTCTTCCTGTTGACCTGTATATATAATTTCAGATCAATTGAATCATATATACACACTAAAAAATTACATAATATAAATTTACCATACAATATTAGTATAGATGACATCCACTTTAGGCCACATTATCACTCCACCTTCTGCCTCACCAAGCATTTCAGAATCTGGGTGGGCATATGACAATGAAAGATCCCTCTAATTGGGGAGTACATGTATCAGGCTCACACGAACCGCACCAGCTGGTACTGGAGTCCCATGAAACATATCCCCTAGAAGGGCTGGGTAATCTTGTGCCTCTGCAATGATATATTCTTGACTTTTTAGATGGCATGACTTCAACCTACAAATTTACGTAAAGAATGTTATATACATATATACATAAACATATCATCTTGAAAAGACTAGTTACTATATATGTCATAAAAATACTTATAGAAGACGTGCTAGGTGGTGGGTCTACATGATTACTCCTAACCACCTCTACATTAGGAGAAGAGTGGCACACCACAGGTATTGTCTGTGTGGTAGGCTGAGACACCTGCCACTTTGTAATTGCTTCAGTGAGTCTCTTATCAAGTGCTTCCTCAACTCTCCTATCAATTGCTTCCTCGACTCTCCTATCAATTAACTGATCTACCTATACATAGACAAAATAAATGCTATCTTCTGATTATTGAATTCTCTTTCGCAATAACATTCTAAAAAAAGAATAAGTTACGTCATCTTGTGAAAGTCCTGCTTTTGGGACAAGTTTGCGTTGTGATGGCCCAAAGAAGGCTTTGATGCCCACACCAGTGCCTGCACCCCTAACACATCTAGGATGCTCTAGGTTACCCAGAGCAACTGTCAATTCATCTCTTGTGCCCTTAGGGATGATCTTGCCTTCCTTCCTCTTCTCGTGCAGCTCCTGCTAATCGCCATCAATAGAAATTGGTAAGTAAACATAACAATAATCAATATCGATCGATTGCTCTAAGAGTTGAATTTTACCATTTTTGCAGTCGCCTCAGCAGTTACGGGCTTCGTTATATCTCCCTTCTTGTTTTTCCTCCCAGCTATCCACATAGCATGGTGAGGCAGAGGTGTGGGACCAATAGTAGAGGACTCTGCAGTCTCCTAAGTAGCAGCAAACTGAGTTGTAGACTCAGCATGTAGTCTTTGGCGAACACCTGCATAGCCTCTTGGACCCATTGTGTGGTCATGCACATTCAGTGCATGCCTTGTCTTTGAGCATTGTTGATAGCCTTGTTAGTAAGCACATTGATTTGGTTAGTAACACTAAAGGTTAATCTTGAATAGGTGAATACATAAGAACGTATATTAATTAAATTGGGAGTGGCGCTTAATACCTTGAATTCATCTATTTTTCTTTTGGTAACAAACTCCTCCCAGTCTTTGGGGTCCAAGTAATTCCATTGTTCAGTGGCTGCCTTCTTCCTAAATTTATTTTTTAAAGAGACTATAAACAAAAATTATTAGTGTAGAGTTAGTCAAAAAGTGATCAATGTCTAGAATTGGAAATCAATCAAGAACCTCTTCTCAGCATCACATATGTAATCTCGGGTGAGATTTGTCCTATAGTTCCTTAGGACCCTCCCACAGCGTTGCATCACGCCTTTACAATGCAGTTTTTCATCCAGATCAAATATACTCTGCAAAATAGAATTTCTATTAACTAGTATCCTAAAAATTAGTAATCTACAAAAATAGAATTGCAAGTAATAATAACTCATGCATAGTTCCTTCCATACTAACTCTTTCTTCCCCTTAGGAACTTTATGCTAGGATTCTAAGTTAGGACTACAATGGATGTGAGTAAGAACCTCCAGATATGAAATAAATGAGTCGTGGTTCACTCCAACTGGATTTCCTACATGATTGAAATCCATAGTCAGTTTGGGTCCATTACCCCTTTGCTGTAGTAACTTGTTCATCATTGTGATGCCCCTCCCTTTCTCAATTTTTTTTGTTGCTCATCAAGTGCCCCAATTTCTTCAAGGGGTACATCACCAACCTAAAATTTGACAAAAAAAACACAGTTACAGGATATAACTATAAATGAACATATAGATAGAAATATAGGATATATTTTTAAAACTTACATTGTGAGGCGGTGCATTGATATCCTCACCCTCACGGTAATCATTATCATGGTCATCATGCTCATGCTCAGCCATCTGAAAGTTTCATTAAAAAATCTAACATTTAACATTTGACATAACTAGAAGATAATAAAATATTGTAAATTTCACATTCAAAAAAATAAAACATATAAAAAAATATAAACATGCATGCCTATAATATTGCGATCTTTTATCAATTACCAATCCTTCATTGTGATCTCCGTGCACATACAAGTCATCATTAGCTTCAATATTTGGTGGCATTGGCAACCCAACTGAGAATGGACTGGAGTCATCATACTTATCATAGTATTGTTCTTCATCTATAGGATCTTCAATGAACTGTCTTTTATCATGAAGAACAACTGACCATTTATCATTTGTAGGATTATTGATATAAAATATGTGTTCTCCTATTATGCCAATATGAACAGTTCACCCTTCTCGCCAATCTTTTCAAAGTTCACTAATGTGAAACCCAATTCATCCATTATAACTCCTTTGGTGTTATCAACCCAATTATATTTAAAGAGAGGAACTCTGAAATCTATGTAGTCAAACTTCCATACGTCTTCAATGACACCATAATATGACATTTTAGCTTCACGTGGACTCTTATCCTTTGCACTTGCAAAAAATAATGAAGATGCTTGAAGGGTGACCCCACTGTTTTGGACAACACTCTTATCATCTTGACATTTTGTGTAATATTAGAATCCATTTATGTCAAACCCTTCATAATGCATAACATTCAATTTTGGTTTAAAGGAAAGGCATTTGATAGTTTAAGTAAGATTATCTGGTGTTTGAGATAGTTGATATAAGACTTTATCTTCAAACCACTTAATAAATGTCTTGTTATGCTCTCTAGAAAGCCACATTGAATTGGCTTGAGGATATTGTCTCTTGATAAAACTGGTATTCTCCTTGATATAAACACTCACTCTATCGATGTTGTGTAAAATATACAAGTGACCTTGTTCCAACTGCTCACGGCTGATTACTTTCACCCGTGATCCCAAAATTCCTTTGCCAAAATGCTCCTCAATATTCTTGACATTAACAGGAGCGTCATTAGCACTCAGAAAGTCATTGTAAAAATCCATAACCTCTCTTGCCACATAACCCTCAATAATACTCCCTTCAGGCCGATAATGGTTTCGAACATCACCTTTAAAAATACTCATGTATCGTTGAAAGGGATACATCCAATGCAAGAAAACTGGTCCCAACATTTTCACTTCCCTAGTCAAGTGGACAACAAGATGTACCATGATATCAAAGAACGAAGGAGGAAAATACATCTCAAGATGACATAGGGTAACAACCACTTCTCTTTGCAATTTATTGAGAGTATCAGGGTCAATAACTTTGTTGCACATACGGTTGAAAAAGAAACAAAGTCTGGTGATTGCAAACCTTACATGCTTTGGAAATATAGATCGAATTTCCACGGGCAATATTTGTTGCATTAGAGTGTGACCAACGAATGTTGGATGAGTAACCATGTGGCACCTTAACATTTACCAAGCATTCACAAAAAGCTTTCTTCTCCTTTCTAAACAACATGTAACAAGTGAGAGGTAAGTATGTTCTCCAATCACTACTAACTACTTCTGTTAATTCTATCCTTATTCCCATTTCATGTAGGTCCTTTCTGAATTTTATCCCATCTTTAGTCTTACCTGATATATTCAATAGAGTACCAATGACACTATCACAAACATTTTTCTCAACGTGCATGGCATCAATTCAATGCCTGACTGCTAAAGAACTCCAATAAGGAAGATCCCAAAATATTGACTTCTTCTTGAATAAAGATTTGTCACTCTGTGTGGCCATGGTACATTGTGATCTCTTACTAAATTCATTGGAAAAGTCTTTTACTCTTTCAAAAATAACCTCCTCTAGTATAGGATTAGGTACACTTTGTTCCTCATTCCGTCCATTGAATGCTTTGCACTGCCTACGATATAGATGGAATTTTGGAAGAAACATTCGATGACCAAGATATACAGTCTTGCTGCCATGTTTTAGTCATATTGAATCAGTGTTCTCTTCACATATAGGACACACTTTAGAGCCTTTGACACTATATCCAGACAAATTCCCATATGCTAGAAAGTCATTAATAGTGCAAAGCAACATAGCATGCAAACGAAATGTCTTTCTTCATGAAGCATCATAGGTCATCACACCTTCACCCCAGAGTTTCTTTAAGTCATCAATCAGAGGTTCAAGATAAATGTTGATATCATTTTTAGGTTGTTTAGGGCCTGATATCAACAACGACAACATAATGTACTCATTTTTAATACACAACCAGTGAGGAAGATTGTATATAACAAGCATAATTGGCCAAGTGCTATGTTGGCTGCTCAATGTCCCGTACGGATTCATCCCATCTGTACAAAGCCCAAGTCTTAGATTCCTGACTTCTTCACCAAATTTAGGATACAATAAATCAATCTTCTTCCACTGTGGGGAATCAGACGCATGTTGTAGGATACCATCATTATTTTTCTTAACATCTCTATGCCTCCTCAAATTCTTCACATCTATCAGATTGGCAAACAAGCAATGAAACTATGATATTATAGGTAGATACCACATCACCTTGATAGGAGAACCAGTATTGGACTCCCCCGAAGTCGTCAATTTATACCTTGAGCACCACATTTTGGAAAATCTTTCAAATCAACATAGTCCTTTTGAAATGATACACAATCATTCAGGCATGCATGTGTCTTCTTGGCCAAGAAGTTGTGGAGGCCAATAAGATACACGCATGCCCAAATGATTGTGTATTATTTCAAAAGGACTATGTGGACTTGAAAGATTGTCCCAAATGTGGTGCATCAAGGTATAAATTGACAACTTTGGGGGAGTCCAAAACCGGTTCTCCTTCGTAGGTGATGTGGTATCTACCCATAATACCACGATTTCAATGCTTGTTTGCCAATCCGATAGATGTGAAGAATTTGAGGTGGCATGCAGATGTTAAGAAAAATAATGATGGGATCCTACGACATGCGTCTGATTCCCCACAGTGGAAGAAGCTTGATTTATTGTACCCTAAATTTGGTGAAGAACTCAGGAATCTAAGACTTGGGCTTTGTACATATGGGATGAATCTGTACGGGACATTGAGCAGCTAACATAGCACTTGGCCAGTTATGCTTGTTATATACAATCTTTCTCCCGGGTTGTGTATAAAAAATAAGTATGTTAACTTGTCATTGTTGATATTGGGCCCTAAACAACCTGGAAATGATATCAACATTTATCTTGAACCTCTGATTGATGACTTGAAGAAACTCTGGGGTGAAGGTGTGATGACCTATGATGCTTCACGAAGAGAGACATTTCATTTGCATGCTATGTTGTTTTGCACTGTGAATGACTTTCCAGCATATGGGAATTTTTCTGGATATAGTGTCAAAGGATCTAAAGAGTGTCTTATATGTGAAGAGAACACTTATTCAATATGACTAAAATATGGTGGCAAGACTGTATATCTTGGTCATCAAAGGTTTATTCTAAATTTTGATACGTATCGTAGGTTGCGCAAAGTATTCAATGGACGGAATGAGGAATGGAGTGCACCTAAACCTATATTAGGGGAGGATGTTTATGAAAGAGTAACATACTTTGCCAATGAATTTGGTAAGAGATCACAATGTACGATGGCCACATGGAGTGACAAATATTTATTCAAGAAGAAGTCAATATTTTGGGATCTTCCTTATTGGAGTTCTTTGGGAGTCAAGCATTGTTTCAATGTCATGCATGTTGAGAAAAATGTTTGTGATAGCGTCATCGGTACTCTATTGAATATACCAGGTAAGACTAAAGATGGAATAAAATCCAGAATGGACCTATGTGAAATGGGAATAAGGACAAAATTAACAGAAGTAGTTAGTAGCGATCGGAGAACATACCTCCCGCTTGTTACACATTGTCGAGAAAGGATAAGAAAGCTTTTTGTGAATGCTTGGTAAATGTTAAGGTTCCACAGGGTTACTCATCCAACATCTGTACACTGGTATCAATGAAAGATCTGAAGTTGATAGGTCTTAAATCTCATGATTTTCACACTCTAATGCAACAAATATTATCCGTGGCAATTCGATCTATATTGTCGAAACATGTAAGGTTTGCAATCACCAGACTTTGTTTCTTTTTCAACAGTCTGTGCAACAAAGTTATTGACCATGATACTCTTGAGAAATTGTAAAGAGAAGTGGTTGTTACCCTATTTTAGCTTGAGATGTATTTTCCTCCTTCATTCTTTGATATCATGATACATCTTGTTTTCCACTTGACTAGGTAAGTGAAAATATTGGGACCAGTTTTCTTGCATTGGATGTATCCCTTTGAATGATACATGAGCATTTTTAAAGGTGATGTTTGGAACCATTATCAGCCTGAAGGGAGTATTATTGAGGGTTATGTGGCGAAAGAGGTTATGTATTTTTGCAATGACTTTCTGAGTGGTAATGATGCTCTTGTTAATGACAAGAATATTTTGGAGCATTTTGGCAAAGAAATTTTGGGATCATAGATGAAAGTAATCAGTCGTGAGCAGTTGGAACAAGGTCACTTGTATATTTTACACAACATCGATGAAGTGAGTGTTTATATCGAGGAACATATCAATTTCATCAAGAGATAATATCCTCAAGCCAATTCAATGTGGCTTGCTAGAGAGCATAACAAGACATTTATTAAGTGGTTTGAAGATAATGTCTTACATCAACTATCTCAAACACCAGATAATCTTACTAAAACTATCAAATACTTCACCTTTAAACCAAAATTGAATGTTATGTCTTATGAAGGGTTTGACATAAATGGATTCTCATATTACACAAAGCATCAAGATGATAAGAGTGTCTTCCAAAACAGTGGGGTCACCCTTCAAGCGTCTTCATTATTTTTTGTAAGTGCAAAGGATAAGAGTCCACGTGAAGCTAAAATGTCATATCACGGTGTCATTGAAGACATATGGGAGTTTGACTACATAGATTTCAAAATTCTTCTCTTTAAATGTAATTGGGTTGATAACACCAAAGGAGTTATAGTGGATGAATTGGGCTTCACATTAGTGAACTTTGAAAAGATTGGCAAGAATAGTGAACCATTCATATGGGCATCACATGAGAAATAAGTATTTTATATCGATGATCCTACAAATGATAAATGGTCAGTTGTTCTGCATGGTAAAAGATAGTTCATTGAAGATCCTATAGATGAAGAACAATACTATGATAAGTATGATGACTCCAGTCCATTCTCAGTTGGGTTGCCAACACCACCAAATATTGAAGCTAATGATGACGCGTATGTGCGTGGAGATCACAATGAAGGATTGTTAATTGATAAAAGATCGCAATATTACAGGCATGCATGTTTATATTTTTTTATATGTTTTATTTTTCTGAATGTGAACTTTACAATGTGAATGTAAACTTTACAATGTGAATTACTTTATAATGTGAATGTGAACTTTATAATGTGAACTTTACAATGTGAACTTTAAAATGTGAATGTGAGCTTTCAGATGGTTGAGCATTCTCTTGATGACTGTGATGATGATTACCATGAGGGTGAGGATATAAATATGTTGTCTCACAATGTAAGTTTTAAAAATATATCCTATATTTCTATCTATACATTCATTTATAGTTATATCCTGTAAGTGTGTTTTTTGTCAAATTTTAGGTTGGTGATGTACCCCCTGAAGAAATTGGGGCATTTGATGAGCAAAAAAAAAATTGAGAAAGTGAGGGGCATCACAATGATGAACAAGTTACTACAACAAAGGGGCAATGGACCCAAACTGGCTGTGGATTTCAATCATGCAGGAAATCCAGTTGGAGTGAACCGCAACTCATTTATTTCATATCTTGAGGTTCTTACTCGCAGCCATTGTAGTCCTATTTTTTAATCCTGGCATAAAGTTATTAAGGGGAAGAAAGACTTAGTATGGAAGAAACTATGTGTGAGTTATTATTATTTGCAATTCTATTCTTGTAGATTGCTAATTTTTAGGATACTAGTTAATAGCAATTCTATTTTGCAGAGTATATTTGATTTGGATGAAAAGTTGCACCATAAATGTGTGATGCAATGTTGTAGGAGGGTCCTAAGGAACTATAGGACAAATCTCACCCAAGATTACATATGTGATGCTGAGAAGAGGTTCTTGATTGATTTCCAATTCTAGACATTGATCACTTTTTGATTAACTCTACACTAATAATTTTTGTTTGTATTCCCTTTATAAAATAAATTTAGGCAGAAGGTAGCCACTGAGCAATGGAACTACCTAGACACCAAAGACTGGGAGGAGTTTGTTACCCAAAGAAAAATGAATGAATTCCAGGTATTAAGCACCACCCCCAATTTAATTAATATACATTCTTATGTATTCACCTATTCAAGATTAACCTTTAGTGTTATTAACCAAATCAATATGCTTACTAACAAGGCTATCAATGATGCTCAAAGAGCAAGGTGTGCATTGAATGTGCATGACCACACAATTGGTCTAAGAGGCTATGCAGGCGTTCACCAAAGACTACAGGTTGAGTCTGCTGCTACTCAGGAGTCCTCTGCTATTGGTCCAGCACCTCTGCCTCACCATTCTATGTGGATAGTTGGGAGGCAAAACAAGAAGGGAGATATAACGAAGCCCACAACTGCTGAGGCGGCTGCAAAATTGGTCAAATTCAACTCTTAGAGCAACCGATCGATATTGATTATTATTATGTTTACTTACCAATTTCTATTGATGGCGATTAGCGACAGCTGCACGAGCAGAGGATGGAAGGCAAGTTCATCCCTGAGGGCACAAGGGATGAATTGACAGTTGCTCTGGGTAACCCAGAGCATCCTGGATGTGTTAGGGGTGCAGGTACTAGTGTGGGCATCAAAGCATTCTTTGGTCCATCCCAGCGCAAACCTATCCCAAAAGCTGGAATTTCACAATTTGAGGTAACCTATTCTTTTTTTAGAATGTTATTGTGAAAGGGAATTCAATAATCGATAGCTATGTTTCTTTTATCCATGTATTGGTAGATGATTTAATTGATAGGAAAGTCCAAGAAGCAATGGTGAAGTGGCAAGCATCTCAGGCAACCACTCAGATGGTACCTGTGACGTGTCGCGCTTCTATAACTCCTACTGCAGAGGTTGGGAGTAATCTTATTGACCCACCACCTAGCACATCCTCTATAAGTATTTTTATGACATAGTAGCTAGTCTTTTCAAGATGATATGTTTATGTATATATGTATATAACATTCTTTACGTAAATTTGTAGGGGTTGAAGCCATGTCGTCTAAAAAGTTAAGAATATATCGTTACAGAGGCACATGCTTACCCAGCCCTTCCAGGGGAGATGTTTCATGGGACTCCAGTACCAACTGGTGCAGTTCGTGTGAGCCCAATACATATACTCCCCAATTGGAGGGATCTTCAATTGCCATATGCCCACCCAGATTCTGAAATGCTTGGTGAGGCAGAAGGTGAGTGATAATGTGTCCCAAAGCGGATGTCATCTATATTAATATTGTATGGTAAATTTACATTACGTTAATTTGTTAATGTGTATATATGAGTCAATTGATCTAAAATTATATATAAAGGTTAAAAAGACGACACCCGCTGCATCTCGACCTCCATGTCCACCTCCTCAACTGCAAAGTTGGCTTCTAAGGGACCTACACGCCTTGTTAGGTCCAAATTGTAGGGGTATGGCACTATGGATCGACGAACATAATCGAAATTTCCCTAGAAATGTTACAATTCCGGAGGATGTTGCAGGTCAATCACACGATAACAATCTATTTATACAAGTTTTGCATACGCATTAATGCATAGGTATTAATGCAATTCAATCATATGAAAACAAGCTGTTTATACAAGAAATTTTGGAGTTGTTTCGTTATGATTGGCTGAACACATCTATGATAGAGCTGTAGATATGGTGAGATCTTGTTTATACATCTTTATACCTTGTTTTATATACGGTGATCTGGTTTCTTATATATTAATACATACCTAATACATGTTTTGCAGCCACTTACACACGATATGTACATATTTTACATTTTCCCATGTGCAATTTTTGGTTTCATCTTTGATTAGTCTTGTAGATACAGACCCTTCTTTAGTTACTTCATATTGCTGTGATGCTTTTGAATATTTTGGTAAAAATAAGAAGATGGTGATAATATCTCCATTCAATGTCGAGTAAGTTTACTTTGCTCATAATTTGGACTTTAGAAAATTACATTTTTATTGTGGATTTTGAGTTATTAATTTTTAACTTTCTTACATGTAATGGTAGGCATTGGGAGTTACTAGTTATTGTCCCCAAGACGTTCATTGTCTATTATCTAGATCCTGCGGGGAATGAATTGAATACATTATATGGACACGCAATGAAAAGGCCATTATTCTTGTGAGAAATATTTCATATTTTTATATCTGTTAACATCTGTTATTATATTACTATTTAATTATGCAATTTAATGTGTTAACATCTGTTAACACCTTGGGTTTTTTATTGAGGCTTCTCTCTCTAGGGTTTGCTCTGGCTTCTCTCTACCTGGTGGCACCGCTGGGGGGAGGGGGCATCTTCTCAGGCGTTCCTTCCCCTTAGCTTTCAACCATGCCGACTGAAGCTTGAACTATTCCTAGAGAAAGAGGTGCCCAGTTGCAGTCCAATTTCCCGACGGGTGCCCCTCTCGGTTCTGGAAGATGTGGGTCGAGTTGCGCTACGAGAGTCGTGATTTGACGAGGTCGGCACCATCGATTCAATCGACTTCATATCTCAAGTGAGACGATTGGAGAAGAGCCTTCCCCTATCATCGATCTTGTTGCTTGCTTCTATTACCCTGGCACATGTGCCTCCTTCCAGTTCACATGGTCGTCTCCTGCATCTGGTTATGCTTAGGCATCCAAGATGGAGCTTGGTCTCCTCGACGGGCTTCTAGACTGGACTCACTTTGGCATCATCCTGTCATACCTCTTCATTGACCTAAACATAGTTTTGTGCTCGGGTCGTGCCTCCTGCTCTAGGGTACTGTCCCTGATGTTTGGCGGGGCTCCTCATAACGATGCTTCGGCGGTGCCTCCCTTATGGTATTGGCAGCTCCTGAGCTCATTTGGCTTATGGTAATAGATGGATGGCCTGGCCATGTTTGACCTCAGATCCTCCCCTGGTGGATTTGGAGGTGGCGGGTCTCTCTGGGAGGCTGGGGTTCCTTCTCTGGTCCTCCTGGTGACCCCTTGTAGCTACTGGTTCGGGTGGCGGTGCCTCCCAGGTTCGAGTTTCTTCCCCGACAAAGGCGGCGGTCCTCCTCCTGTCAGCAGCGCTGACCCTTCCAAGGGGTCCTCATCTAGTTGAGCCTTCTATTGCTGGGCATAAATATACCTTCAAGGTGTTCTGGGCGATACCTCGACGCCGAGTATCCTCAGTAGTACCAGGGTATTCCGTGATCTCCGTTGCGTCTCGCGGTCACCCTGCGTTTAGGGTTCCTCGTGAGGTGTTGCTTCGATGCCGAGCCCACTCGTTTGGGCCTTCCTGCTGATGTGTGGCGATGTGCGGTCTGGGTTAAGGGGGGCATTCTTCTCTTCTTCCTGGATCTCCTATGCTGCGTGAAGGAACACCCTCGTGGAGTTTGATGATATGCCTCTTCTAGACAGTAGTGTGAGATTGTCTGGATTCGCTTCTAATGGTGGAATATTTGCCTCCATCTTCCTCCCACTAATTTCAAGGAATGGTTGTATTATTATGTGTGAGGGAGGCTTGGTGGGCATGTGTTTTACCTTTGGTTATCTGTTGTCCTCAGTTTTCTTCACGATAGATGTTTGGTAGGGTGTAGGATACATTTGCAACTGGTGGTTCACCCTTCGGGTGCATGTGGGGTGTTATTGTGCAAACAACATCATTCAATGCTTGGTCTCTGGTTCTTGCATAAAGAAATAACCGGGTCCTCTTAGCAGTTTCCTTTGCTTGCCAGAAACTCGAAGACCTGGATGATAGCAGTGGAGGTTCTTGCTATATTGCTCCTGAGATTCCCAGGTTGCTGAAGTGATGTTTCGGCTACCCATGTTGCCACAATTTCAGAGGATGAGTCTATTGCTAGTGTTGGCATGTGTAGTTTGGATAGTCATTTCAATTTCTCTGTTATCTCTTGAGTTAGTATTGTGGGTTTTCTTTCTTCCTTTATCTAGGTAGATGGCTATTGTGTATCTTGTGTTTAGATTATTCTCTGGTTGTTTGGATGTCTTCATCCAGGGCTGTAATGGGGGCGCAAACTCTTTTGTGCCCAAAGTTTTGGTGATACAGTAACACGCTTTTTGGACTGACCAAAAAACAATGTGTTACATTAACATGTAGGGCTTTACAAGAGTTCAAAAAAGCTAGAGGAAAGGTCCCCAGGAAAAAGAATCAACCACTAATTTGGGAGAATGTGAAAGTAATTTCCTGACTCTAATGTATATATTATTTATGTGAACTGTGCTTATTTGTATTTTTTAATATTTTGTATGTTTAAATTTATAGTGTGCTACACAAGACAATGGTTGGGCATGTGCCTACTATGTGATGCAATTTATGGACCCAGTCATTAAACATCCCGCAATGGAAATTGATACTATACAAAAGGTATTATATATAGTCTCATTAGATAATATGAGATATATCAATCTTATTATATATTATTAATTATATATATATGTCATTCTCTTTACAGGTGTTTAAAACTAACTTCAGCATAGATGGAAAGTTATTAGATGTACATACTCCCTATATGAGGGAGGAATTAGATGTTGTAAGAGAAGAATGGGCAAAAGCCCCACAAGTAGTGGGAATTTTTAAATATAATTGGGGTTCTGATGACAATGATGATGATGATGAATAAAGAATGATATTTTTAAACTTTGTTCTCATAATTATTTTTGTGTGAATGTGAATGACTTTTTTTTAATTGTCATATGTTTGAATGTGAATGACTTTTTCTAATCAATACATGAATGTTTGAATGTGAAAATAGATGAAATGAATGGAACTGAATGTGAATGCAAATGACTTTGTAGGTTTCCACATGTATCTGATCAATACATGTGTTTGAATGTGACTGACTTTGTAGGTTTGTGGCCTGTTGTTGGCTAATATCAATGGATGTTGTAAACCTACAGTTCAAAATTGAATTGTAGGTTCTGCATCTTGTTGACCAGACATACAGTAGGCCTGCAAATTTATAAGAAAAAAAAATCAGAACATAGGCGTCGATTATTTGTATAAAACTAACAACAAAGACATACATCATCGGTTATTAGCAAAATACCGATGTCTCTTCCATGGCTAGCGTCAGTTATCTATAAGAATCGACGCCTATAGTGTCCAGGTACCACGGCCGTGTTGGGAAGTATGGCCATGCTGGTAGGGATATGGCGTCGGTTATTTTTTAATAACTGGCATGTTTAACCATGATATAGTATCGGTTTTCTTTACTAACTGACGCTTATAGTTCCCTTACTGGCGCGTTTTTGGTGGCGGGAAGGGTCGTGGTGTCGGTGTTGGTTTAATAACTGACGTCTTTGATCATGATATAGTGTTGGTATTCATTAAGAACCGACTCTTATAGTTCTCTTGTTGGCGCATTTTCGGTGGCGGGAGGGGTTATGGCGTCAATTAGAAACTGACGCTGAACGTGTCACCCTTTAGCGGTGCCCACTTGGGTGTCGCTTGGAAACTGACGCTAAAGGCTCTAAATAACCAACGCCAAAGGCCTTTTCTATAGTAGTAGACTTTGTTGTCACATGATTGATTTTTATCCCATTAAAACACAACTTCATTTAAACCTCAACTTCATAGACAAAAATGGGATGTCAACACCTGATGAGGAGTCTTCTTTCCAAAAATGATATAAGGAGGAGGAACTCACTTTGAGGTGTTAGTTAGATAACGTCCTTTGTAGTAGAGTCATCCATGTGTTTCTCAGGTCTCGCAAAATTTGTTTTTATGCACTATATTTATCACATGTAATTTTGTAATAGTTCATGCAAAACCATGTGAATATAGAATATGTTGATGTATAATTCAAGTGTATGCGTTTTAAGTCCCACATCAATAATAATGAATAGTATGTATCATTCAAATGGAATTTTGGTTGTATGATGCTTATATTGACTCAAAAAATATAACTAGAAAATATATTTTTGATATATATTAACCATATTTCTAGTATATTATTCTTAATAATACTTTTAATTTGATGGAATCTGATTTCATCACTTGATCCCATATTGGTTTGAATGTCATGCTCTAGGCCACTATAAGAGATCCCATTTCACTTCCCCAAAACATGATTCGAATGGAATATCATAGAGTTTAGGGAATCTCGATCTACTAATAATTGGGGTTTATTATTATCATCTCATATTATTCCATCATTCAATACCCACATCAAAACACAATGTGAAATCACTAGCCTCTAAGGTGAAATAAAGCATAATCTCAGGCACAATCCAACTATACCACATCATTTCATTATAATATAGTGTAATTTAAGTAATTCTTATCTGAATATAGTAATGTGTGATTAGTGTGATCTAAAACAATATTGCTATCGACCATAAAACTAAAACTCTAAGTTGGAGTACTCATGTAGTAGAACTAGCCACTTTCAACATTCATCATCAATTCTTTGGGGAAACTTTATAATCAATTTCAACACCATCAGTCCACCATCATATTGGTATAAAACCACCATCAAAGCTTTGTTCCAACATATTCAGATATGAGCGTATCCTAGCCTAAATAGGAAAAAAACCTCCACATATAGGCATTGGTAAAACCCAATCAAAGAAGCTCATTTATAATAAATTCGACTGCAAAATGATCATAAAATGAATTGTAATTTTTTGTACCACAACTATGGAATTCAGATTTCACCCCATTTCCTTAAAAAACTACTCCATTCAGGGTTGACTGGCTTCAATTCAACTCAATTGTGATTGAAACATGGTCTCCTAAAACTTTATGTAGAACTATGGTTTTAGGTTGAACCAAAAGCACCTCACACCTACTTCTCCTTGGTGGTCACTAGATCTAGAGCTATCTCTATTCATCCTACAACTCCTAAGAAGGTCAAAGAAACAACACAGATAACACAGACGCGAAAAATGTGGCATACCCTCATATAGGATAAAGAAACATTCAAAAGAACTCGAGGGTACATGCCTATGGGGATGGGTCATGTGCCCTGCCTAGATTCTATGTTTACATCCTATGTGATGTATAATGCATTTAGATTATTGCATAAACCAATGAGTGTGCCCTATCTGATCTGGTTCCTAGTATCTTTGTATTAATGGCACCCCGTGACCTAATTTTTTTGGCTCCATCACTGGTGAGCCGCACATAACCACCCCAAGTCGGGTCGCATATCCTTTCTATCTTCAAGTGTTTGGGTCATAATTAGATACTATAGACTTTTTCAAGTGTTTGTGTGCAAATTACATATTTGTCCAAAAATTGATTGAACTTAAATTGATAGAATGGTGACCTTCACGATATCATTTGTGTCAAGTACACCACAACGGACCATCATGCACACTCGCATACTGAAAATGGACCATCTCCATGAATTGATCTAAAAATAAGCACCCCCCATCGGTGAGATAATCGACCGGTCCATCTACCTACCACCACACAGTTGAATAAAAACATAAATAGTATAAGCCTTAAAAAATAACACATGTTTGTCTTTCCTCAGACCTTGCATTATGTTTACCTACCTTGAATCAACTAGATTATGTGATTGTTTGCTTTCTTGATTCCCTCCAATAATTGTGGCACACGCCTTGCTATTGCACCATTATTATAAGACTTACCATAGTGTCAAAGTGTGAGAGGGAGTTCCCCCTGTGAAACTGCACAGACACATCACACATGGATACAGAGTAAATATGAGAAGGTACAACCAATCAAGCAATCATGCTAAAATTAATGCATAACACCTAAGTATTACCATTATGTTCACAACCATCATTAAAACTGACTTGGGTTCCAAGTTAGGGTTTTGGGGTCAAATTAGGGTTTCATTAGGGATAGACTTCCCAAACCCTAATTATCATATTTTCATGCCTTTTAATTCAGGATGCCCTAATTTTGATATCATATATATTCTTAGTCTCAATTAGATTTAAGGTGCTCTTTTATCCAAAAAGGTTAGACTTTACTCATTAAGTCCAACCAATCAAGTTATTGTAAGACTTGTGACCTGGATTTTTGAGTAAACCTTGTTTTATTTGCTTGATTAGATTCTTATAACCTTAATCTAATCTTTTGAGATGTTTTTGGAACATGTGACAAGTTTACGTTTTCATTTTGGTCCCGTTTGGATGATGTTTGTGCTTTATATACTCGTATTGGACCTAGTTGCAATTTACCCAAGTTGAAGGGTTATCTTGTAATTTGTCACCTCTAGAGTGTGCCCTTGATATCTAAGCCTCATGAGAGAGAGTATGGAGTATAGGGGCACTTTTCTTGTACCATGGTTAAGGAGGTGGTATCACTTAGTGTGATTAGGGTTTTCTAGGGTTTCCCTTTTTGTAGATGAGTTTCGACCTTATTGAGTGGGTGGAGTGTTGTGATTGCTACACTTGTCCTTGGTGTAGTTTTCTTTGACATAGATTCTCTATAAGTGGTTTGGTCTCTATGGTTTGCTCCCTTGTGGTGCGTTTTGACAATGTGAGGAGTGGGTGACCTAGTGTTGTGATCACAACATGTGCTTGGTATGTTGCAACCACAACAAGGGTAGTTGTTGACCTAAGTGGTCACAACATCACCTAGGTTGTATAACCCTACGTTGCATGCAAGTTTATAGTGGTTGCATGGCTATTTTCTTGGTGGACAAGTGTCCCTTTGGTTCCCTCTTGTGTTGACACCTCATATCCACCCTACCTCCCTCCTCCTTCATGTATATAACCTCTATCTTCTTCATACAAGCAATCCTTTTTCTCCCTTTCTTTCTCCTTCCTTGCTTGGACAACCTTGGATCTTGGTGGAGCTAAAGGGTTCTGATCTTGGTGCTTTGGTGGCCGATCTCCATTGCATGTGGTGTTCTTGAGGTTGATCATCCTTCTCATGGTGATGTTTGGTGATATTTTTTCTTGATAAGTGGATTTGAACCCTAGATCTCGTTTACCTTTGCACTCTATCTTCTTCTTCCTTGCTTTTTAGCCATGATACTATGGTTCTACCATGGTGGTCACCTTGAGAGAAACTTTCATTCATGAGGGTCGGAGACTATGTTTGACATGGTGGTATCCAAGTGGGAGGAAGCTTTCTTCTCTTTTCCTCTCTCTTTTTCTTGGTTTGGACTAGATTTTTTCACCTCTTTCATGAGCTCTTCTTTAACCATGTGTTCTTCTCTTTGGAGGTGACCTTGTGTCCGAAGTGTTGATCTATTTTGGAGTTTCTTTCTCCCTCTTGGAGATCATGATCCTAGGAGCTTGGTCTCTCCATATGGCGGGTTATATAACACTTTTCCCTCACTATTATTCCACTCTTTTTGTAACATCCGTGACCTGGGTTATGGCATACACCTAGAATTTTTTCTTAACTAAGTTATTTATAAACTTTTTTTAATCTTTTGAAATGTAATTAATACTCAAGGAGAGTTTAATTTTCAAGTTTGAGCTTATTTGCAAACTATTTGTGCATTATATGATAGTTTGGGTGTAAATTGCAATTTACCCAAGATGAGGGGTTATATTTCAAAATTTCACATTTTGAACGTGCCTCAAGTTCTTTATCATCATAATAGAGATAATGATGCTAAGGGGTGGCTTGTGGAAATCTTAAGTTCCAAGTTGGAGCTTGTTTGAATAATGCTTTGTGCCTTGTGTACCAATTTTGGTGCAAATTGCAATTTACCAAAAATGTAGGGTGGATATGCAAATTACCACTTCTAGAGTGTCCCTGCTCTCTCTTATCATCATCTATATGATATATAAAGAAAGAGGAACCATGTTTGAATCATATTTGAGTGATGGTATTCTTGGTGATGAAAAGACCAAGAATAGTTGTATAGTTGAAACCCTAAAATGAGTTGTATTGAGTTGTATTGAGTTGTAGAGGTTATATGGGAGTGCCTATCGGCCAAATATCCATAGAGGAGGTCCCATAACGTTTTTTCAACTCTTGGAAAAGGCCATGATGAGTTAAGCACCTCAATAAGGTGATGGATATCGGATTACAACTTTCCTTGGAAAAGTTGTATAGGTTTGTGAATAAAGTGATGTTGGGTTGAAATATCTTGTTCAACAAGATAACTAATGGCCTAAATATTTTCCCTAGATTATCCCCAAAAGTTTTGCATGTCAAGATAAATATTTTTTCATGCATGCACATGTGTCACCTAGTAGTATAAGGTGATGACACCTCATATACACTCTCTCTCATGAGCCTCAATTATATATACCACACCTTTCACCTACTAGTGAAACTTTTAGAATCCTACAACTATCTTTCTCTTATATATCTTGCATAGTAGTTGAGGAGCAAGGAGGAGCCTGAGCCTTAAGCTTAAGGTGAAGCCATGGTAATCTTCAACCTTGGTTGAAGCATGAATCTCGGGTTGTGATTCTTCCTTTCTTTTCTTCCTCACCAAGTTCTTATCTATGGTAATTCTTTGCATATAGAGGAGTTGTGAACAAGTCTTGGATCTTTGATAAGTTCATATTCAACCTTGGGAACATGAATATTTGGATCTTGGAGCTTTGAAGTTGTTCTTGAGGGTGGTTATATAATTTTAACCCAATCATGTTATTATTCACCTTCCATCTTGCTATACTTGTTGATCTACTTTCAATTTTAATCTTTCTTGAATTATTGATGATTCTATGAGTTCTAATATTTGCATAGGACTGTTGTACATGAACTAGAATAGTAAGGGACGAAATTCTAGAGCTTGATTATTATGACATCATCATGGCACAAACCGATATCGAGTTGAAGCACCTCTAACCTGATATGGTAATGAAACCCAATATGGTGATATGAAATCTATTATACCTTGGAACCCCACACCCCTATCATTTTTTAATTTGGGTTGGTTGAAAAAGGACTATCCAGTTGTCTAGGTTGTCACTTAACACCTGGTAGGTTGATAATTTGAAGGTTTGAAAAGGTATGAGCATAAGGTTCTAACCCGATATGCAAAATCCTACACTTGAGTAACCTGATATAAGTGACACACACACACCTCTTGTCGATATGGTGGAAGCACACACCTCTTGCCCAATATGGTGGAATCACATACCTCTTGCCCGACAAGGTGGAAGAACACACCTCTTGCCTGATATAGTGTAAGCACACACCTCTTGCCCAATATGGTGGAAGAACACACCTCTTTCTCGATATGGTGGAAGCACACACCTCTAGCCCAATATGGTGGAAGCACCTCAAAACCAATATGGAGGTAAGCACCTCAAATCTGATATACTTGATTGAGTAATACATGAAGTGTGTTATGTCAAATGATACATTAATATGTAAAGATTTTAATGAATTTTGATTAGTATAGGCCAATGTACCTTGCGAAAAGGGTTGAGCCAACTTAATAAAGTATGATGTAATCAATATCCTAGTGAGGATGAGAGAGGAACTCATACTTTGTGTGATAATCATTTAATGATAAATGATGAGAATAAACAGTTATGATTGAATACTTATGATATCAATGTATTCTCCTAATATGTGTGGATCTCTAAATTAGGGTTTTGATTCTTGATAATATTAACTTGAAACCCTAATCGACTAAAAAGGGAAACCCTAACCCTAATAATGGGAAGGTTTTATTTCTTTTGTATTTCATGGTGATAGTATGCACTTGATATTATTTTTATCATGAAATACTAACCATGCAGGTGTCATGAGATGATGAGCAAAGCCAGGTATGAGCTATGATGTTTCATATGATACATATTAAATGGACCTTGTGAGCCATGTGAAATACATGTGCAACAAGTATAATGTATACCTGGGTCTGAGGACCTAGAGGTAATAGTTACCTAATAAGAGATGACAATGTTCAGTGATGAATTAAAGGTTTCATTACCCAGATCTAGCAATCATGATGTTGATAATGTTAAGGGATGAGAATCCCCAGTAATGTGATAAGGGATTGAGATCCTGAGTGTTATGCATTGAATGTGTTCCAAAGATTATGAAAGTACTTGATAAATGTATTACACCTTTCTTTGTAGCATCTCTTATAATTCATGCTTATAACTTGGTTGATGCTAAAAGATACTATAATGCACCTAATTAATCAAGTGGAACCTTATCATGTAGTTTCCCTGGACATAGATCCATTCAGTGTCAGAATTTGTTGAATGGTGAAATGAGCTTAACTCAGAGAGCATATTTTTGAATATGTGGGGGTGATGGGTGAAAATATCCTTACGTCCAAATAGGGATTGTTGTGTGATCTTTCCCTCATATACTGGGGTTGTTGTGTGATCTTCCTAGATAAGAAGAGAATATACTAGGGTTGTTGTGTGATCTCCCTAAAGAGAGTGCATGTTGTGGATTTAACTCTATAGTGAAGATGCCACTATACCCTGGCAAGCTAATTGCAGTTTGACACGTGATGTCACTACTAGTGGTCTCGTACTGACCGAGACAGGTGAGTTCTTAGAAGTCGGCTCTTCCTTTGACCTTGTATGGTACTGATGATTTACATAGCCATGGTCAGTTGGAGTATGAGCGCTATACCTCATCTTCTCAGAGAATAAGTGTGATTGTAAATATGTAATCAATTGTGTAGCGTATTTGATTAAGTATTAATTACAGAAACATTGGTTGATGTTGCATTACTTTTACACATGTTAAATGGATAGATGTTATATGTGTTATTTGTATTCCTTATGAAGTGAATAGATGGTTTATTGCTCTATCATAGATAGCTACATTGCTTTAAAAGATGTTATTGATCTATTCTACTTATAAACAGTGGCTAAACTTGATTATTAATAGAAAAGATCCTCTACTCAGTTTTATACTATTTACCTGTGAAAATAATATTGTTGGAGGAGAGTTATATCTCTCGCTGGGACTTTTGTCTCACCCCATTGATCCCAACATTTTTTGGTGGACGTGGACGAGGAGGTAGAGACTGTACTATAGAGGGAGGACAATAGCAATAGGGACAGTGGTAACAACTCTTAGGTCCTTGGGAGTTAGTACTTGATTGTGTTGTCTTTTGTGTCTTGTAGATAGAAGTCTTATGTGTCATCTATATACTCTTAGGTCCTTGGGAGTTAGTACGTAATGGTTTTATAAACGATCTAAGATTTTGGCTTGTATGCCTCGAGGTTTTATGTTACTTATGTATATGTTTAGGCAAAACAATTGGTATATGATATCCTTGAGATGAGATGGTACAACGTATGTATAATGTGAATCATGATGTATATATTGTTTTGGTTCTTCCATTAAGAGTTTCCTAGAAATGGATCTCTTTGCAAAATGGTTTTAATTTTTAGTGATTTTTGTTAATCCACTTCTAATGGTTATTCTGTGTAATTACGGTGATGATTTGGTTGTCGGTTTGATAGCGGTCATCACAGGTTTTTGGTGTCAAAGCCTAAGGTTTGTTGAGTCTACAAAGACATAGGATTAAGGTTGTTGAGTATGTTCTAGTGTCTTCTAGTTTATCTTATAGTGCCTTCTTCTCATATAAGAGAAGAAATAAAGATGAAAGATGGCTGGAGAACACAAAGAACATGCTACTGAGAGTAGTATTGCTATATTAGGAGGAGGTGTAAGGGATCAGGAAAGAGAGGAATCAGTCCTTGAGAATCCCCATCTTGATGAAGCCATGCTAGAATGCCCAACCTTTCATGCTCTTTTCGGGCAGTTCATGACCAAAATAACGCATATGGCAAATTGGATGCCAGCACCAGCACCTAGGGTACTAGTTCCCAATGAGGGACATGGGTCTGGTAAGACCTTTGAATGGTTACGTCCGGTAGGAGCCACCAAATATGCCAGTACAACTGACCCAGTAGACGCATATTTATGGCTCACTGAACTGCAAAAAGCCTTTAGAATCCTTAGCATCCAAGAAATTGATAAAGTTAGGCATGTTGTGTATATTTTAAAAGGAAGTGTTGGCCATTGGTGGGCCATTGAAGAAGAAAAAAGACCGTGTGTTGAGGTCGGATGGGAGGATTCTGATGTGATTTTTTTAGTAGATACTTTCCCAGGACTTATCTGGATGAGAAAATCTCACAGTTTGAGCATATTAAGCAAGGAAAGATTAAGATTAGTGAGTATGTTCTAAGTTCATGGAGCTTCTATGATTTTTTCCATACATGGCTACTACAGAGGAGGAGAGGATTCAGCATTTTGAGAAGGGTATGAATGTTGAGTTATCCATAGATGTAGTTTCTCTAGAGAATAGAGAGAGGTTTGCTACCTTTGTTGAGTTAGTTAGGCGGATAGAGAGGTTTGTGATTGAGAAACGTGAGGCAAACAGTAGGAAAGGACCTGCCCAATTTTAGGGACAGTGGTCAGGAAGTTTCAAGAAACCATGGTTTCCTACACCATTAACACCATAGAGATTCAATGCATAGACACAATGGACGTCAAGAAAGGGTAGAGGCTGTAGTTTTCTACCATGTGGAGCCCATAGTATAGAATCAAGGTCAGTAATAGGAGCATCTAGACCACAGTAGGACAGAAACTTCTTCAAGTATGGGCAGACAGGACATATGATAAGGGATTGTCTAGTTAGAGACATGGAGGTAACCCAACCACTGAGGCAGAGTCAACAAGGCTCTCAGAGGAAATAGTTTAATAGTGGCACATGAGGACGTGGACAGGCATCCCAAGTAGGTTCATCAGCACCAAACAATAGAGCACGAAGTCGGCAACAGGAATGGAGAGATTCTATGCTATGAATTAGTCGGAGGCAATGGTTAATCCACGAGTCGTGAGAGGTCAGATGGAATTGTTTCATTCTGATATGTCTTCATCCTGCTTCGTATCTGTATTGATAATTTGGGTGCTACACATTCCTTTATCACTCGAGAAGTGATTCATGACTGCAATATGACTGTTAATCGTAGAGTAGATAATCTATTGTTAGAAACTCCATTAGTTAGATCTACAGTGTTGCGGGAGGTATGTTCTCCCTGTGTTCTTTTTTTTAGAACACAGCATTCAGGTGGATCTTATACCACTTGAGATTCATGGGTTTGATGTAATTCTTGGGATGGATACCCTAGAAAAGTATAAGGTTGTCTTGGATTGCAGTTTCAAGCAATCTATGTTCGCAGACAATGATGAGACATGGGTCTTTCAGGGGGACAGAAAGATTCTTCCAACCTATCTAGTATCAGCAATGGTAGCTGAGAGATTGATGCGACAAGGATGTGAAACATTCTTGGCACATGTGGTAGATACCAAAGCAAAAAGTCCTAGTCTTACTGAAGTTCCTATTGTAAGTGAATTCAAGGATGCGTTTCTTGAATAATTTCCAGATATTCCTCCACCTTGAGAGATTGATTTCGAGATTAATATAATTTCGAGTACACAACCTATAGCCCAAACACCTTATAGGATGACGCGTGCTGAGATGTAAAAACTCAAGAAACAGTTACATGAGCTATTTGAGAAAGGTTTCATTCGATCGAGTACTTCACTATGGAGTGTTCTAGTTCTTTTTGTTAAAAAGAAGGATGGGTCTATGAGATTATGCATAGAATATAGATAGCTTAACAAGGTGACTATAAAGAACAAATATCCTCTGCTAAGGATAGATGATCTATTTGACCAGTTGCGTGGTGCAACAATGTTCTCTAAGATAGATCTAAGGTCAGGATATCATCAGTTACATATCAAGGAGAATGGCATACCTAAGTCATCCTTTAGGACAAGGTACAGTAATTATGTGTTTGTAGTTATGTCATTTAGACTAACTAAATGCACCAGCTGCATTTATGGAGATGATGAATAGAATCTGTTGGCAATTCGTTGTTCAGTTCATAGTGGTTTTCATAAGCGACATCCTGATATATAGTAGACATGGTCAACAACATGAACAACACCTTTGTCAAGCCTTGACTTTGTTGAGACAACACAAGCTATATGCTAAAAAAGTTTAGCAAGTGTGATTTTTGGTTGTCATAAGTGTCTTTTCTAGGACATGTTATGTTTGCTTCAGGTATTTGTGTTGATCCTAAGAAAGTGGAGTCTGTTGTAGAGTGGGAACAACCCAAGACACCAACTGAGATTCACAGTTTCCTAGGTCTGGCAGGTTACTACAAAAGGTTTATTAAAGAGTTCACTTATGTAGCATTACCCCTAACTAGGTTAACCATGAAGGAGGTTCCTTTTGTTTCGAATGACAAGTGTCAATGTTCTTTCCAGTTGTTGAAAGAAAGGTTGACTAGTACACCTGTGTAGGTTTTACCTAAGCAAGGAAAGGGATACATTATTTTCTGTGATGCCTCTAAGAATGGTCTAGGATGTGTGCTGATGCAGAGTGATCATGTAGTTTCTTTTGCTTCCTGACAGCTTAAGAAACACGAGGAGAAATATTTGATGCATGATCTAGAGTTAGCTGTAGTGGTCTGTGCATTGAATATTTAGAGACATTATTTTTATGGATAAATGTGTCAGATTTTCACATACCATAAAAACTTAAAGTGCATCTTCTCATAGAACAAGTTGAATATGAGACAACGCCGCTGCATGGAATTAATCAAGGACTATGATTGTACAATTGATTATCATCCAGGAAAAGCTAATGTAGTGGAAGATGCACTAAATAGAAAATCTTCATCTCCACCCATATATAAAGCACAGTTGAATTCTTTAATGTGATGTAAATGGGACATGTTTGTCTCTTTGAGACAAATAAATGTATAGTTAAAAGTATATTTGTTAGCTGGATTACTGGATGAGATGCATGTGAAACCTACTCTGAGATAATAGATTAAAGAGGCACAACAGACTAATACTATGATTCAGCAGATCAGGTCAGAGTATGGTAGTGAGAAATGGGACGGTTTCCATGAGTCAGAGGATGAGGTAGTATGTTACCATGGTAGGATGGTAGTACCTAATGTCAATGACTTAAGAAAGATAGTTATGGAGGAATATCATTCGTCCATGTATGGAATACATTTAGGGAGTACTAAAATGTATCATAACTTAAAAGATATGTATTGGTGGCCTGGTTTGAAGAAGGATGTAGCTGAGTTTGTTATGTGGTGTCCAGTGTGTCAACAAGTTAAAGCAGAACACCAGAAGCCTGTAGGAATATTGCAACCCTTACCTATATCGTAGTGAAAATGGGATCACGTGACAATGGACTTTGTGGTTGGTCTACCCAGAACAGCCAAAAGTCATGATTCCATTTGGGTGATAGTTGATAGGTTGACTAAGTCAACACATTTTATTCCTATTAAAACAACATATACTGCTGAAAACTTGCACAGATATACATAGATGGGATAGTGTGGTTACACAGAGTTCCAGCCACAATTGTGTCTGATAGAGGTCCCCAGTTTACAAGTCATTTTTGGGGACAGCTACATAAAGCCTTGGGTACGCAGTTAAAGTTTAGCACAACTTTTCACCCTCAGACAGATGGATAATCTGAAAGGACTATATAGACTTTGTAGGAATTACTTAGGGCATGTGTTCTTCAATTTGTAGGAAGTCAGAACTTACACTTGAGATTAATAGAGTTTACCTACAACAATATTTATCAGAAAATATTGATATGGCACCATATGAAGCATTATATGGTAGACGTTGTAGATCTCCGTTATGCTGGTATGAGATAGGAGAATACCAACTTATGGGTCCTGAATTAGTGCAATAGACAACTGAAAAGATTATAGTAATATAACAACAGTTGAAGGTAGCACAGGATAGACAAAAGTCATATGCCGATAAACGTCGCAGACCTTTAGAATTCCAAATTGGAGATAGGGTGTATCTCAAGGTCTCTCCTTAGAAAGGTGTTCTCAGATTTGAGAAAAAGGGTAAGTTAGCTCCTAGATTTATGGGACCTTACCCAGTGATAGTATGGATTGGATAGGTAGCCTATAGGTTGGATTTTCCACCTGAGCTACATAGACTATATCCAGTGCTTCATATATCTATACTAAGAAAGGGTCATCCTGATACAAAATTGGTGTTGCAACCTGTAGAGGTAGAATTGAATGAAGATATATCCTATGTGGAAGGTCCAATGATGATTCTTGACAGAAGAATCAAGAAGTTGAAAAAAAGAAAGACATAGTTCTTGTGAAAGTTCTCTGGCATCATTTTGGCATTGAAGAAGCCACATGGGAGTAAGAGGAATAAATGAGGAGGAAGTACCCTTCTCTTTTTTCTTGAGATTTCGGGGACGAAATCCTTGTTAGGGGTTGATAATTGTAACATCCCTGACCTGAGTAATGGAATTAACCTAGAAGTTTTGCTTAAGAAAGTTATTTATAAACTTGTTTTAATCTTTTGAAAAGTAATTAAGACTCAAGGAGAGTTTAATTTTCAAGTTTGAGCTTATTTGCAAACTGTTTGTTCATTATATGGTAGTTTGGGTGTAAATTGCAATTTACCCTAGATGAGGGGTTATATTGCAAAATGTCACATGTTAAACGTGCCTCAAGTGATTTTGCATCATAATAGAGAGGATGATGATAAGGGGTGGCTTGTGGAATTCCAAAGTTCCAAGTTGGAGCTTGTTTGAATAATGCTTGTGCCTTGTGTACCAATTTTAGTGCAAATTGCAATTTACCCAAAATGTAGGGTTTATATGCAAATTACCACCTCTAGAGTGTACCTACTCTCTCTTAGCATCATCTAGAGGAGAGAGAAAGAAATAGGTGCCATGTTTAAATCATATTTGAGTGATGGTATTCTTGGTGATGAAAAGACCAAGAAGAGTTGTATAGTTGAAACCCTAAAATGAGTTGTATTGAGTTGTAGAGCTTATATGAGAGAGCCTATCAGCCAAAAAGCCATAGAGTAGGTCCCATATCATTTTTTCAACTCTTGTAAAAGGCCATGATGATTTAAGAACCTCAAGAAGGTGATGGATATCGGTTTACAACTTTCCTTGGAAAAGTTGTATTGGTTTGTGAATAAAGTGATGTTGGGTTGAAATATCTTGTTCAACAAGATAACTAATGGCTGAAATCTTATCCATCGATTATCCCCTAGAGTTTTGCATGTCAAGATAAATATGTTTGCATGCATGGACACATGTCAACCCATGCATGGACATGTGCCACCTAGTAGTATAAGGTGATGACACGTCTTATACACTCTCTCTCATGAGCCTCAATTATATATACCACTCCTTTCACCTACTAGTGAACCTTTTTGAATCCTACAACTCTCTTTCTCTTATATATCATTCCTAGTAGTTGAGGATCAAGGAGGAGCTCGAGTCTTAAGCTTAAGGTGAAGCCATGGTCATCTTCAACCTTGGTTGAAGCATGAATCTCAGGTTGTGATTCTTCCTTTCTTTTCTTCCTCGCTAAGTTCTTATCTGTGGTAATTCTTTGCATATAGAGGAGTTGTGAACAAGTCTTGGATCTTTGATAAGTTCATCTTCAACCTTGGGAACATGAAGCTTTGGATCTTGGAGCTTTGAATTTGTTCTTGAGGCAGATTATATAACTTGAACCCAATCATGTTATTGTTCACCTTCAATCTTGCTATACTTGTTGATCTACTTTCAATTTCGATCTTTCTTGAATGATTGATGATTCTACAAGTTCTAATAGTTGCATAGGACTATTTTCCATGAACTATAATAGTAAGGGATGAAAGTCTAGAGCTTTATGATTATGACATCATCATGGTACAAACCGATATCGGGTTGAAGCACCTCTAACCCGATATGGTAATGAAACCCAATATGGTGATATGAAATCCGTTATACCTTGGAACCCCTGTAAAAACCAAGTCTCTACTATAAACCATGGCAACCAAAATCATCAATTGTGTAGCAGCGGAAATTTAAATCTTGACTTTATTCAAAAATGTATAAAGAGTACATTACAATGTTTTTCCCAAATGGGGTACATCTTTATACAAGGAACTAGGATCTAGGTAGAGGAAGACTTAGACTAATACATCATTGTCTCCAAACAAAACAACTTATAACATAAAAGCAACTATGATCATGCAAGCTATATGTTCCTTTTTCTTCTTGTCCTATCCTTAGCCTTAGGTTCTAAATGCTTCCACTGCGCACTCTGATCCTAGCCTGGATGGTTGGGGTCATCCAGCAAGAGAAAGATAAAGTATGTGTCAATCAAAAAGAATTGGACAAGTAATAGTCAATAACATTGCATAATAAAGGATTCTCTATGCTACAAGAGTTTAAGAGAATGAGATAGATATTCAAATAAGAATAAGAGAACTGCCATAGACAATCACCACAATAACAATCACATAGCATGAATATATTAAGACAAAAACTCATCTCAATGTAGGGTGAGGCACCTACCGGACCTCACCAGTGGCAGGGGGACTAAAACCCCAGTGCCTAATATATAAAATGGCAGGGGGACTAAAACCCCAATGCCCGGCAGGGGGACTAAAACCCCAATGCCCTATGGGTGGTTTGTACTCATGTACACTACATTGTCAATTGGCCAATAACTATATCATGCATAAACATTCACTTGGCAGTAGAGTGAAGAGTATAACAAGATTGCAACATAGCATTGGGAATAAAACCCAATAAATAAAGGAGCCAACAAAGTAACAAGATTATACAATGTTTCCAAGTATTTCAGAAGATGAGCCAACATAGGCAATAGCAAGATTTAAGCATTTCCAAGTAAATGAGACAACATATGTAGTAGAAAGATTTACATGATTCAAATGAATGAGCCACAATGACATTAGAAGTATAAAATAAGTAAAGAGCCAATAAATGCAATTAGAAGGATAACAAGGCTATCACAATAATGATTGTGGGGTTGGAAAAGACCCAACTGAAGGATAGGTAGTTTGCACAATAAACATTCACATTCATCCATAGAGATCACATATATGAATAGGGTCCACATAATAGGAGTCACATACATTAACATAGGATTCACATACAAAATAGGGTGCACATACACAAATAGGATCCACATACTACAATAGGCTTCACATACCTGTTTTAATTAATTACCATCACATTCACCAATCTGATTGCATCACCATTCCATATTTTCCCTAGTTATAAACATTATCATGTATTAATATATATAAAGACATAAAGCATAGGAAAAACCCTAATTTTCTACCTTGTAAACCAAAGCTCGATTTGTGACTCAAAACCTTGACCAAACGATTAGTCATATTCTCCTGATTAATAAAACATATTTTATTTTACAATTTGGAGTTAAAATGGGTTAACTATGTATTTTAGAACATTTTATATACTTAAAAAGGTATTCAAAGCAAACTTCGAAAAATCATTTAGAATCAGGCTTCAAAAACCACAAAAATTGATTCTACTCGAAAAATCCTTTCCATAAACTATTTATTTGCATTTTTCTGACATGGGAATGATTTATTATGAATTAAATCATCCCAGCCAATCAGAATGCAAGAAAAACCATAGCATGACAGTTATTAAATCAAAATACAATTCGATGTAAATAAGTGGTGAAATGACCAAAATACCCCTTCTCGTCAAATCAATTTAATTAAGCAGCGAGGGCTGTATAGTCATTTGCATGTAATGAAACCTTGCAAATGGGAAACATAACCCAAGGTGAAAATACGAGATTACCCCTGTATGGCAAAGTTGGCTGGTCAGAGGGGCGAGGGTTGCCTTGGTCATTTACTGACCTGGCTTCCTCCTCATCCAACCATGGCGCGAGCAGTGTCTCCTGGAGCTTCAACTCTAGCACTGCCTCGCCTCACCCGGCCAAAGCTCAACCAAGCGACGATGGGAACAAGTCCATTGATACCTGGCAGAGCCGAAGGAATCCTCGCCACAAGGCGGGAGCCTCAGGAGCGCAAAACTCGCCGTAAACAGCCAGAGAGCAGGGGAAGAAAAACTCAACGAAATGATTTGAAAACAAGGAGAACAGTCCCCAATAAAGTCTCTCTAGAAATTACGGAATCCAAGCGAGGTCAAAACATCATTCGAGGCCGAAGGAGGTAAACCAGGTACCTAAAACCGCATGGCGGTGGCGGCGCACAACAGCGACTCCCGAGGTTACGGTGGTAGGGGGCTCCGTGAGCCAAAATAAGGAAGCGAAAAGGAAAAGGGGATGTCGAGGATGCTCACCCAGGAGGCAATTTGAACGAAGGTGGTTGGAGCTGTTGGGGTGATCCTTGGGTCGTCGGAGAAGAAAACTAAGCAGGTCGGGGTCTTCAGGAGTCTATGAGGTGGAATTGGAGGTCATTTAAATGAAATCGATTAAATGTTAAAGTTACTCTTTATTAAAAGCTTATAAAATGGATTTGAAGGGTCAAACGAATTCCAAAATCCACCACATTTGGACCATAGGTTCACATTAAAGTGTAGTATCATGCTATATAATTAGATTTCGTATTTAAGCTCACTAAGGCTCATAACTCATATGTTGTCCATTATTACATGTATTAATATATTAAAAGAGGTGAAATAATATGGAAAACTAATTAATTGAAATATGGGTGTAATATTTCTAGGCAATCATCTCCTAATTATTTCAAGAGAAATAACTCACCATATTATCCCATTTTCACACATTTTATCCACTTAAGAGGAGAGAGAAAATAAGGAGGTTAATATACTCATAATTAATTCAAATGCACATTATTACTAATATATTTATCCAAAAAGCTCCAAATTAATATTATCTACTTATATCCATCCTTAATGACCAAATTACATTATTAACCTTCACTTATCTCCTTAATTGGGTTATTTGTGCAAACACCCCTTCATTAACATAAATGGGGGAAAAGGTAATTTTAAACATTGAATTGTGCTCAAATTGCACAAGGAGTCCAAAAAGAATATAAAACAAGGGAAATTTATGAAAAAGGTCCAAATGGACTAGAAGGCCAAGAAAAGTTCAAAAGTGGGTAAATTGCAGGGAAGACCCTGAGATTTAGTATGTTACAGCACACCACCCCTTAAAGAGGATTTCATCCCTGAAATCACAACAAGAGGAAAGAGAGGGTGGATGTGAAACATCCCAACCTTAAACACTAGGTTATAACCCTTAATCTAGGGTACAACACAAAATCTACATAAGGCAGGTGTTACTAAGGTTTCCACAAAACCTATAGCCTTTTATTCAACTCAAATTAACATTTTTGCCTTGTTAGCATAATCTCCATCCTGAAGAGGTATCATATTTATTATACTATCACTTGTGCCACATTTTATTCAAAACAATTATATCTCAATATTATATCATGTGTATTTCCCTCATCAAGGGTTTTAAGCACAAATTAGGGTTTACTAAGCCATTTCAACAATGTATTAGGTCTAAAACCTTAATAACATGAATTCATTTTCCATTATCCTCTTAAAACTATCATGTAGAATTTTTCACAAATTATTTTGTAGAAAAAGTTAATATTATCCAACAAGTTATTAAGCCTATAATAATTCCAAATAATGTTCATACTACACATTGTCATATAATCTTTCATACTCATATTAATGACATCATTAATCATTTTCTCCCATTACACTTTGTATTATAAATTATACATATTTTACTTCACATTAGACATTTTATGAATATTTATGTGAATCCAATTATTCATTATCATATTTGAGTCATTATACTCATTTTAGTGAATAAGATGTAACACATTAAATATTAATGAATTAATTAATATATCAAGTTATGATGAGGTGTTCATTTGGGAACAAGGTGATATAACTTACATATATATTGATAACTTTGGGACTATAATCCATTTATATGCATTAAGGTATATTATGTGATGATGACACCTAATGTCACTAATGTATCATGAAAGGCATTAAGGATATATATATGTCTATGTTTTCAAGGTTATATGATTACATATTAGGGTTTAGGTCAACATGATCATTACATGTTAAAGCATACTTAGGGTGCATTATCCATACACATTTTACCATTAGGGTGGCATAGTCAACATTATGTATATTCACCATTAGTAATGAGTAACTCATTATTATGTGCATTCAAGAATATGTGAAGGTTCAAGCATAAGAATTATCCCTATATGACTTACTACATATATGCATGTGTGTATAAACAAACAAGTTGAATTACAAGTGTTTAGTAAATTCTTGTTCACATAAGTTATTATGTACATATGTCCACATAGATAGGGTTTCTAACTCCAAAGGTATTTGATTTTGCTTTTAATTGGGATTCCATCCACCTAAAAAGGGATTTCATCCTCGAAATCAGATTTGCAAAACCAAATAGGGTACTAACACCATTACCCTAACTCCACCCCTTAAAAGGGTCAACTAAGTTAAGCTAAGGGTAAAACGTACATAAAACTCAACACTAAAAGGATTTACTAACCAAGCTTCAAGGTGTAACCTAGGGTACACTAAACCCTAAACTTAGGAGTATAAGGTATTTAAGGATGATTTTTGTGTAAGACATCAAATCATCACTTAAGGTTTTCCTAAGGTATTCAACAATTAGGCAACATGCCCAAAGATAGACTATTTCGAGCTGTCTGTATCAGATCAGGCCAGGCCAGGTCATATGAGCTCAGGAGTCCTCGTTACCAAGCTAGTGGGGCGGAGGAAAATATTGCAAGTCCCCAAGCTCTGACCCTTTCTAGACACCATCACTTTCAACTTCTTGCTCTAGTATCTTCTCAATAGACAATTCACCAAAAAGTTGACAAATTTTATTTCTAATTATGAAATTATTATGATCCTAAATCAAACTTCATGCTAGGTCAACTCTAAGGTGAAACACTAACTAAAGGGAAACTATATACTCTAAGGAGACAATTTTGAATTAGTCAAGAATCCGACTACCTTGATGCTCTGATACCATGTTGTAAAGACCAAGTCTCTACTATAAACCATGGCAACCAAAATCATCAATTGTGTAGTAGAGGAAATTTCAATCTTGATTTTATTAAAAAAATTATAAATAGTACATTACAATTTTTTTCCCAAATGGGGTACATCTTTATACAAGGAACTAGGATCTAGGTACAGGAAGACTTAGACTAATACATCATTGTCTCCAAACAAAACAACTTATACCATAAAAGCAACTATGATCATGCAAGCTATATGTTCCTTTTTCTTCTTGTCCTATCCTTAGCCTTAGGTTCACCACGCTTCCACTGCACACTCTGATCCTAATCTGGATGGTTGGGGTCATCCAGCAACAGAAATATAAAAGTATGTGTCAATCAAAAAGAATTGGACAAGTAATAGTCAACAACATTGCATAATAAAGGATTCTCTATGCTACAAGAGTTTAAGAGAATGATATAGATATTCAAATAAGAATAAGAGAACTGCAATAGACAATCACCACAATAACAATCACATAGCATGAATATATTAAGACACAAACTCATCTCAATGTAGGGTGAGGAACCTACCGGACCTCACCAGTGGAAGGGGGACTAAAACCTCAGTGCCTAAAAAGTGGTAGGGGGATTAAAACCCCAGTTCCTAATATATAAAATGGTAGGGGGACTAAAACCCCAGTGCCCGGCAGGGGGACTAAAACCCCAGTGCCCTATGGGTGGTTTGTACTCATGTACACTACATTGTCAATTGGCCAATAACTATATCATGCATAAACATTCACTTGGCAGTAGAGTGAAGAGTATAACAAGATTGCAACATAGCATTGGGAATAAAACCCAAGAAATAAAGGAGCCAACAAAGCAACACCATTATACAATGTTTCCAAGTATTTCAAAAGATGAGCCAACATAGGCAATAGCAAGATTTAAGCATTTCCAAGTAAATAAGACAACATATGTAGTAGCAAGATTTACATGATTCAAATGAATGAGCCACAATGGCATTAGAAGTATAAAATAAGTAAAGATCCAATAAATGCAATTAGAAGGATAACAAGGCTAGCACAATAATGATTGTGGGGTTGGAAAAGACCCAACTGAAGGATAGGTAGTTTGCACAATAAACATTCACATTCATCCATAGAGATCACATATATGAATAGGGTCCACATAATAGGAGTCACATACATTAACATAGGATTCACATACAAAATAGGGTGCACATACACAAATAGGATCCACATACTAAAATAGGCTTCACATACCTATTTTAATTAATTACCATCACATTCACCAATCTGATTGCATCACCATTCCATATTTTCCCTAGTTATAAACATTATCATGTATTAATATATATAAAGACATAAAGCATAGGAAAAACCCTAATTTTCTACCTTGTAAACTAAAGCTCGATTTGTGACTCAAAACCTTGACCAAACGATTAGTCATATTCTCCTGATTAATAAAACATATTTTATTTTACAAATTGGACTTAAAATGGGTTAATTATGTATTTTAGAACATTTTATATACTTAAAAAGGCATTCAAAGCAAACTTCGAAAAATCATTTAGAATCAGGCTTCAAAAACTGCAAAATTGGATTCTACTCGAAAAATCCTTTCCATTGATTATTTATTTGCATTTTTCTGACATGGGAATGATTTATTATGAATTACATCATCCCAGCCAATCATAATGCAAGAAAAACCATAGCATGACAATTATTAAATCAAAATACAATTCGATGTAAATAACGGGTGAAATGACCAAAATACCCCTTCTTGTCAAATCAATTTAATTAAGCAGTGAGGGTTGTATGGTCATTTGCATGTAACGAAACCTTGCAAACGGGAAACATAACCCAAGGTGAAAATACGAGATTACCCCTATATTGCAAAGTTGTCTGGTCAGAGGGGCGAGGGTTGCCTTGGTCATTTACTGACCTGGCTTCTTCCTCAGCCAGGCCATGGCGCGAGTAGTGTCTCCTGGAGCTTCGACTCTAGCACTGCCTCGCCTCACCCGGCCAAAGCTCAACCAAGCGACGATGGGAACAAGTCCATTGAGACCTGGCGGAGCCGAAGGAATCCTCGCCACAAGGCGGGAGCCTCAAGAGCGCACAAACTCGCCGGAAATAGCCAGAGAGCAGGGGAAGAAAAACTCGACGAAATGATTTGAAAACAAGGAGAACATTCCCCAATAAAGTCTCTCTAGCAATTACGGAATCCAAACGAGGTCAAAACATCATTCGAGGCCGAAGGAGGTAAACTAGGGACCCGAAACCACATGGCGGCGGCGGCGCACAATGGCGACTCCATAGGTTGCGGTGGTAGGGGGCTCCGCGAGCCAAAATAAGGAAGCGAAAAGAAAAAGGGGATGTCGAGGATGCTCACCCAGGAGGCAATTTGAACGAAGGTGGTTGGAGCTATCGGGGTGAGCCTTGGGTCGCCGGAGAAGAAAACTGAGCAGGTCAGGGTCTTCGGGAGTCTATGAGGTGGAATTGGAGGGAGAGGGGGAAATCTGGAGGCCTAAGGCTGCTCGACGACCCCTTAAATAGGTCGTAGGAGAACAACAGTCGCCTCTGCAACACAGAGGTGGAGAGAGGAAGGTTGCCGGGTTTGGGCATTTTGCAACCAGACCAAAGAAGACAATGAGCTAGGGCTCATTCAAACCGGTGGTGGGAGATGGAGCCAAAGGGCTTGGAATCATGTGAAACGATCAACCATAGAGGGAGAACGGTCACACGAGAGTTCGATAGCCAAGACAGCTCAGAGGTTCGTGAAGCGACGGAGGTTGAAGATGAGTTTCACATCGTCCAATCAAGGCGGAGATCAGATGATCAAATCTAGACCTTCGGATGGCTCGCAGGTGAATGGGGGCACGTGACAGAAGCATTGAAGCCAAATCATAGCGTTACAAGGTCATTTAAATGAAATCGATTAAATGTTAAAGTTACTCTTTATAAAAAGCTTATAAAATGGATTTGAAGGGTCAAATGAAGTCCAAAATCCACCAAATTTGGACCATAGGTTCACATTAAAGTGTAGTATCATGCTATATAATTAGATTTCGTATTTAATCTCACTAAGGCTCATAACTCATATGTTGTCCATTATTACATGTATTAATATATTAAAAGAGGTGAAATAATATGGAAACTAATTAATTGAAATATGGGAGTAATATTTCGAGGCAATCATCTCCTAATTATTTCAAGAGAAATAACTCACCATATTATCCCATTTTCACACATTTTATCCACTTAAGAGGAGAGAGAAAATAAGGAGGTTAATATACTCATAATTAATTCAAATGCACATTATTACTAATATATTTATCTAAAAAGCTACAAATTAATATTATCTACTTATATCCATCATTAATGACCAAATTACATTATTAACCTTCACTTATCTCCTTAATTGGGTTATTTGTGCAAACACCCCTTCATTAACATAAATGGGGGAAAAAGGTAATTTTAAACATTGAATTGTGCTCAAATTGCACAAGGAGTCCAAAAAGAATATAAAACAATGGAAATTTATGAAAAAGGTCCAAATGGACTAGAAGGCCAAGAAAAGTTCAAAAGTGGGTAAATTGTAGGGAAGACCCTGCGATTTAGTATGTTACAACCCCACACCCCTATCATTTTGTACATTTGGGTTGGTTGAAAAAGGACTATCCAGTTGTCTAGGCTATCACTCAATACATGGTAGGTTGATACTTTGAAGGTTTGAAAAGGTATGAGCATAAGGGTCTAACCCGATATGAAAAACCCTACAATTTGAAATACTTGTGCAACAAGTATAATGTCTACCTGGGTCTGAGGACCTTGAAGTAATGGTTACCTAATAAGAGGTGACAATGTTTAGTGATGAACTAAGGCTTCGAATACCCAGATCTAGCAATCATTATGATGATAATGTTAAGGTATGAGAATCCCTAGTAATGTGATAAGGGATTGAGATCCTGAGTGTTATGCATTCAATGTGTTCAAAAGATTATGAAAGTACTTGATAAATGTATTACACCTTTCTTTGTAGCATCTGTTATAATTCATGATTGTAACTTGGTTGATGCTAAAAGATATTGTAATGCACCTAATTAATCAAGTAGATCCTTATCATGTAGTTTCCCTGGCCATAGATCCATTTAGTGTCAGAATTTGTTGAATGGTGAAATGAGTTTAAATCAGAGAGCATATTTTTGAATATGTGGGGGTGATGGGAGAAAATATCCTTAAGTCCAAATAGGGATTGTTGTGTGATCTTTCCCTCATATATCGGGGTTGTTGTGTGATCTCCCTGAAGAAGAAGAGAATATACCAGGGTTGTTGTGCGATATCCCTGAAGAGAGTGCATGTTGTGAATGTAACTCTATAGTGAAGATGCCACTATACCCTAGCAAGCTAATTGTAGTTTGACAAGTGATGTCACTTCCAGTGGTCTCGTACTGACAGAGACAGGTGAGGTCTTGGAAGCCGGCTCTTCCTTTGACCTTGTATGGTACCGATGCTTTACATAGCCATGGTCAGTTGGAGCATGAGTGGTATACCTCATCTCCTCAGGGCATAAGTGTGGTTGTAAATATGTAATCAGCCGTGTAGAATATTTGATTAAGGATTGAATATGGAAACATTGCTTGATGTTGCATTACTTTTATACATCCTAAATGGATAGATGTTATATGTGTTCTTGGTATTCCTTATAAAGTGAATAGATGATTTATTTCTCTATCATAGATAGTTGCATTTCTTTAAAAGATGATGTTGCTCTGTTCAGCTTATAAACAATGGCTAATCTTGATTATTAATATAAAAGATCATTTGCTCAATTTTATATTGTTTACATGTTTTGGCAGAGAGTTATATCTCTCGCTGGGACTTTTGTATCACCCTATTGGTCCTGACATTTTTAGGTGGACGCAGACGAGGAGGTAGAGACCGTACTGTAGAGGGAGGACAACAGCAATAGGGACAACGGTAACAACTCAGGTTGAGTGTGTTGTCTGTTATGTCTTGTAGATAGAAGTCATATGTGTCGTCTCTATACTCTTAGGTCCTTGGGAGTTAGTACGTAATGGTTTTATAAACGATCTGAGATTTTGGCTTGTATGCCTCGAGATTTAATGTTGCTTATGTATATGTTTGGGAAAAGCAACTGGTATATGATATCCTCGAGATGAGATGGTACAACGTATGTACAATGTGTACCATGATGTATATATTGCTTTGGTTCTTCCCTTAAGTGTTTTCTGGAAATGGATCTCTTTGAAAATGGTTTTAATTTTTAGTGATTTTTGTTAATCCGTTGTTAATGGTTATTCTGCATAATTACGGTGATGATTTGGCTATCGGTTTGATAGCGGTCGTCACACTTTTCTTACATGCATGTTGTTGTTTCAAATCAAAATTGTAACCCTAATATGCTAGAGTAAGTTATCATGATCTAGATCTTGATTAATGGTGAACAGACACAATCTTAGTTCTATGTCCATATAGACTCAGTGAACCTAAAGCTCTAATACCAACCTTTACTCTGACGTCCCACGCCACACAAAATGAGATTACTCAAAACAAAATGCAAAATTATACTAAACTACCAGGTTACCAAAATACATAAGAAATTAAAACTGATCTCTCATAAGGACAAGAATAGAAACTTACTACATCTGAGTCTACAACTATGTCACCTAATCATATATCATGCTCAAAGGCTTTACATATCATCAATCTTCACTTGCTAACTTGCCACCATTTATTACATATGATAACCAGTTTATACAAATGGAACCATATCTATACAATCATGACATATTGCCAAAAACCTTGTATCGATGCACAAAATCATAAAAAAAAACCTCCCCAAGGACCTGAGAGTAAAGGGACAACACATAGGACTCTGCTACAAAACACTAGTAGCATGTCCAACCTTCAACAACTATTGCTCCTCTTGCTGCTTAGCTTCAACAACTCAGTCTCTACCTCATCCAGCATGACCAGCAAAAAGATTTGGAAACCCGTGGGGTGAGACCCATGTCTCAACGGGAAATATAAATCTCTTCCAACACTACTATTAACACATGTAAGCTAAGTAGGATAGATAACTTTAACAACAAGATGAGCAGATTCAGCTAACAAATATAAGCAAGGGAGTTAACATTAATTAAATAGTTTAGGCATCTACACTAAATAGTAGTTCATCTTATACTTTTAGAAGGAATACGAAGAGCATTTATATCTATTATGAAAAAAATAGCAAAAGAAAAAATCAAAGGGTCATCCGATGTTATTCATGTTCAAACCTATACAAATATATTACATGATTGTGTTACATATTTTAATAATGCCATGAGGATTTGAGACGTACCACATAAATCCAAATGACCACTACTAAGTCAAACTCAGTGCCATACAAGGTCTATGGAAGATTTGGAATCCATGACCTGTCCAACACCTCTTGGTCAGTATAAGAGAAACACCACATATACATCCCAGTCAACTAAAAACAATGACATATAGTCAAGCTGAAGTATCGTCTCATGCATGGCCCTCCACATAAAACACCTAGCCCACCTTGGTACATGTCACGATGCTAGAGAACATGCTCATGCATGGACGTTCATAAAAGAAAGGTATGATGCAGTTGCACTGATACCAATCATTAGCATCTCAAACACCTAGGCATAACTACAGTCACCCTCAAAAACCTATATTTTTGGATGCAAGGATATATCCTCAACTTACACCCCCGCATATTCAACAATATGCGCTCTGAGTTTCCCATGGGAGTTACTCGTTTGGCCATCCAGTAATAAGAATGACACTAGAATGGATCTATGGCATAGGGCAACTACATGATTAAGGTTTAACTTTATTAGTTATGCCAATTGGGTGAATTAAGGCTTCAACATACAAGTGGACATAAAAACCCCTAATTCAATCTAGAAAGCATAACTATATAACAACTTCAAAAGATATAAAATGTATGAAGTGCAAAACTTGTCACATCATCTCATGACGTCATTCTCTCAATGCCTTAATCAAGGCCGTCAACATCAACAAGTACATCACCAATATCATCAATCACTTAATCACATCTCTAGAGGATTTCACCTCATATTATGCATAGAGCACTTATCTGGTCATAAGACCAAATCACATGATCCTTGCACATTCCATACCACATTATGCCACAATGTTGCTCATAATCACCACCCATAATAACATATAGTTCATTAAAGCATTCTCATAGATATGATATTTATTACACCTACAAGGTTAGGGATTTATAAATAGGATAGATAAAACATCATAACATGATAATCACTTCAAATGAGATAAGAAAACACATCATATATCCCAACATTAGAGTTAGGGTTTCATGTTTATCTTATTAGGGTTTCATAGCATTATTCAATCACCAAACCCTAGATTAGACATATCCCACATGTTTGGAGAGCATTAGGGTTAAGCATCATTAATCTTGATTAACCATACACATTCACATAATCAAGTAATGTCCAAGCATATAGTGTTGTGACCAAACACAAGCAAGTGTAGTGACCTACATGGTGTAGCGACCATGAGGTTAAGTGTAGCGACTAGGTGCTCTTGTTACGACCATATCAAGCAACACGTGTAGCGCCTGCTACACTTCACCCATCACCACATGTCTAAACCACAACAACAACCTAGGTAGCTACCAAAATACCAAAATTGAGGTGTCGACCCAAAACAACTCAAGGGGTAGTGACCAACCAAGCCAAAATAGAAGATGGAACCAACATAACATAGAAGTAGTGACCACCCTAGGATTAGGGTTGTTGTTCCACAACATCCACCCATAGGTGTAGAGACCAAGGCCTAAAAGGTCAAGGGTGTAGAGACCACAAGTTCACCACCCAACTCAGTCTAGAACAACACCAAAGCATGGTCGAAATAGAAGGTCAACCACCAAGACACTTAGCACCATCTAAGGGGAAAACTCCAACAAGAGATGATCCAAAAAACCCCAAGACATAGGTCACATAGATTCACCACAAAACTCATGATCAAATGGGTCAAAACTGAAATCTCTTACATGCAAATAGAACAAAAACCTCATATTATCCAAGGTAGACAAACCATAGAAATATGGATGCATTCCCATAACCAATAGCAAGAAGAAAGCATGTCATTTAGTGTCATTATCAAGAACCTTGTACATGCAAACTAGGGTTTCAGATTTTAAGCAAACCACACATGATATATCTTATGGTAACTTCTACTTATGCAGAAGAAGAAGAAGAAAAGAAAAAAGATGTCTAGAGAATATGAAGAATATGTTGCTAAAATAGTTTTGTTGGACTAGGAGGTGGTGCTAAGAGGCAGGCTAGAGATGATGGAGAGCCTGAGGTGCCCCCGTTTGACCCATACATGATGGAAAATCCTGTTTTCTAGGTCTTGTTTGGACAGTTTATGGCTACAATGACACACATGGCGAACAGGATGCCTGTGCCTCAAGCTAGGTCAGTTGTTTTCAATGTGAAATCTCTAGGTTTGGGGAAGACCTTCGAGAGGTTGCAGCATGTTGGGGCAGTTGAGTATGCTGATAAAATGGATCCAGCAGATGTTGACCTATGGTTGACAGAGTTGGAGAAGGCCTTCAAGATCCTCAACATCACTGAAGTAGATAAAGTGAAGCATGTTGTGTATCTTTTGAAAGGGAGTGTTGGCCATTGGTGAACCATCGAGGAGGAGAATAGGCATAGTGTTTCTATCAGTTGGGTGGAGTTCTTCCATGAGTTTGTGAGTCAGTACTTTCTTTAGGCCTACCTAGACGAGAAGATCTTGCACTTCAAGAAGATCCAACAGGGATCTATGCCAATAAATGAGTATGAGGCCAAGTTTATCGAGCTGCTAATTGTCCTCATATGTCAGCGATAGATCATGAGAGAATCAGACATTTTAAGAAGGGTCTGAGCACAGAGCTGACAATGCTGGTGTCAACTTTAGAGAACAGAGAGAAGTTTGTCACGTTTGTGGAGTCAGTCAGTTCAGGAGGATAGAACGGTCAGTGGTGGAAACATAATAGGAAAATTCTAAAAAGAGACTAGCGCAGTTCCAAGGGTAGTCTTGTGGAGGCTTCTAGAAGCCTAGGTTCTCAGCACTGCAGTCACAATAAAGGCCAGGTGCTCAGTCATAGTGGTTTCCAAGTAGAGGAAAAGGTCGTAGTTTGCCATAAGTAAGAGCTAATAGCACTGCATTATTATTAGTGATAGGGCTTTCTAAGCCATGGTACGAGAGCACGACATGCTATAAGTACAGACAGATTGGGCATACAAAGCTATATTTCCCAATGAAGGATGATAAGGTGACCTAGTAGTTGAGGCAGAGTCAGCAAGGCTTGTAGAGGCAGTAGTTTAACAACATTGAAGGTCGGGGATGTGGACAGGCATCACAAGTTGGTTCTCCTAGGCAAGCCAGTAGGGGTAAGGGGATGACAACTGGAAATGACTCAATTCTATGACATGAGTCAGTCAGAATGAGTGGTTAACCCACAAGTTGTGACATGTCAGATGGAGTTATTTTATTCTGATTTTTCTTCTTCATGATTTATATCTATTTTGTTTGATATGTGTGTGACTTACTCTTTTATCACTGGGGAAGTGATTGCTAGTAGTTCTTCTCCTGCTAGTTGTAGATGTGATAGATTTCTTTTAGAAACTTTGTTGGTTGCATCTGTCAGGTTGTGGGAGGTGTGTCCTTCTTGTGTCCTTTCTTTCTTAGGGCACAACATTCAAGTGGATCTCATACCACTTGACATGCATAAATTTGATGTGATCCATGGAATGGACACCTTGGAGAAGTATCATGCGATTTTGGACTATAATTCGAAAGCGACAACATTTGTTGATTGCCATGTGACGTGGATCTTCCAAGGAGATAGGAAGATTCTGTTGGATCAAGGGCTCTAAAGGGGGGTGAATTGAGCTTCACAAATCTCAAAAAATGAATTAGACCACTAAATTATATTAAGTGAAAAAGCTTAACCAAATAGTCAATTTGAAATCCTAACTAACATGCATAGCAAGGATGAGAGACAAGGATAGCATACACTTGGACAAAGTAGTTTAGAGTGGTTCCACACTTCAAACTAGAAGTGAGTCAGTCCACTACCTACAGGTGGTTAGGCTCTAGGACTTTGCAATCTTGATGCTTTTATATCCATTCATAAGATTACAAGACAAAACCATATTCATCCAAGGCCTAAATACCTCAAGCAAGGATCTTCAACCTACCAAAGGAACTTACCCACTCCATCTTCAAGTTTTTGGCCTTCCAGGGATTACCTATCCTTCTTGAGCGTTTGCCTTACCTATCTCCTTCAGTTAGAGATCTGGATCACAATGCCTTCTTCAATCTTGAAGAACATAAACTCCTTCTCCTTCGCTTGTAGAAGATCTTCAAGCCTTTTCTTCAATAGGAAAGGAGGTAGGAAGATGGATGTGGAGAGATTTACATGGATACAAGGGGTATCTCTCTTACAATACATCCTAACTCACTCATACTCACGGATTTGACTTGAAGGTAGAGAGAGAAAAGGGGCTCAAAGGTGTACAACACTCTCAACTAAGCAAGAACCAAACATATATGGAATGAGCAACCTTGGAATGAACTCCAAGTGGTCCTATTTATAGTTAGGGGTGCCCCTTTGAGTTGGGGAACACTTAGGGTCGAATTATATCCATTTTTGCATAAGGCAACAGATCTATTTTCGCCCAAACAAGTCACCAACGGTTAGAATCATTTTTTATGCATTTTCCGTACAGTGCATTGGGTTGAGATTCAATAAAGGTAACTCGAAAGATTGAGTAAAAGACAAACCCAATTTTCAAACCATCAGTTGAGTTTGTCTTGGGAAACTCGACTGACCAATGAAAGTTGTGTTTGGTCAGTAACTCTGACACGACTTTACCGTGTGTATAACATAAGTTACGCGTCAATGTAATACATGCCTTATGAGGCCTGAGTCGAACACAGGGAAACGTAATTATTGGTAGACTACTACTAACTACTCACGATCAACTAAACTGATTATAAAAGTTTGGAAGTTGTTTTAAAAAAGAAAAATAAAAAAAGAAAACAAAGCAATCGATTAAATGGTTGGTTTAATCAATTCAAAAGAAATCTCTAGGATTGCGGTTTCACCGCGGGTTCTCATTGTATTTATTCCTTCACAATTATCACAACTCATCTCCCTTTTCAGATAGTGGCTTGTAGCCAGAATTGCTCGCTTCCGCGACACAATTCACTACCTTAATTTAGGTCGGTTCCACGCCAGTAGTAACCTATGCCCTAGACTAGGTGCATGAAAAACATGTCTCTGGGTTCCCACCATTAACCGTACATCACCTTTTCCAAAGGATTTATTAGTTAATGTGATTATTGCCTCTTTTCAACCATTAATTCTTCGTCAAAAGCAATTAAAGATATTAGATTACCATTATGGTGATCAAGCATAATGATAGAAATGGAGAAAATGATATCATACCACAGATTTGAGGGAAAATTATGATAAACTATGCAAGAAGAGCCATACAACGATTTCCCAGGCTACTCCCATCCTAGAGACAAAGGGGATTAGCCCCACAAGTTCATCTCAATGCAAAACACCATGAAGGAATGAGAAAATATGGAGAAAATGTGGATGGAGATGGTGTAACCCCTGAACGGAAAAGAACCAGGTGATCCTCAGTATGGGATGAGCGTTCTGCAGCCTTCTGGTGGTGGAAAACTCTGTCTGCATCTCTGGAATTTCACGGGGCGTAGCTCTCAACTCCGTTCTTCGCTCTCTCCTCCTTCGGGACTTTTACAATGGAATAGAACATGAATGATGGCTTTGGGCCATCTTTTCCTAGGTATAGGTACCACTTACGGCTGCCAAAAGAACGCAGTTGTCTGATTGAAGTCATGTTGGACAAAACTCTGACCCGACGGTGTCGATACCATCGACGGGGCATCGATGGTATCGAGACCTTAGGGTACGGATGCTTTCTTCAATTTCTAGAAGCCGCCTGAAGCCTTCTTGATATTGTTGACCGTTCTCGTTGATGGTATCGACAGGGTGATATTTGGCTCGATGTTGGACTTTCGAGACCATCAACAAAGTGTCAATGGTATCGAACTATCTGCTTCCTCTCTAGATCTGTCACTATTGCTCTATCGATTCTATCGACAGACCGTCGATGGTATCGGCGGGTCCAGAATTGTGAATTTCCTAGAAATGAGAGAAAAACACAAATCAAATCCAAGAAATATGATACTCTATAAAAAACAATGTAAAACTAGACGAATTTGATGCAGGAAAGGATAATAGGCTAAAGGAATTGAATCATGCGATATTAACCACAAATGTGACCAATAAGTGCATAAAACGAGTGTAAAACTAGCATATAAAAGTGACTCAAAACCCCTGCATCAAACTCCCCCAAGCTTGAACTTTTCTCGTCATCGAGCAACCAAACAATAGAATAAAATTGTGAGGGTCAACTAAAGAACATAATCACATAAAAGACATCACAGTATGATTCCCACCTGCAAGGCACATACCGGATCTCACTAACCATGGAACGATAACTACCCTAAAGGTGACAATGATCATCCATGAGATATGTCCACCCCGTAATCAATGAACACAATTTAATAAAGCAGATAATATAATAAATTCCTCTGGTTCATGCATGGTGCATCTTGTGATCTCCTATCTACGTTGCTCAAATCCTAACTACCATATACAATGGAAGAAGATCTCCTGATTATACAAGAATGACGAGATAATCATGGGTGGCCTACCATTTTGAGCAATGGGTGGATGGAATGGGAGGCTGTGAAAGAACAGAAAGCACAAAACAGTTTAATATGCAAAAACAACAAAAATGACCTAAATGATGCATATTCATATGAAAATGACCTAATGCCTACATTTTAGGTGGAATGATGCATGCTCTATTATTCTATCTCAATGTGAGATAGAATGTCTACAAAACAACATCATGTGCTTATTCTTCCTACTATGTAGGTGAAACAAGTTCCTTTCTCCCTCTGATTTCTACTTATTTTTTCTTTTCTTTTCTTTCTTTTTTTTCAATTCTTTTTCAAGCCCCAATTTTCTCAATTGATTACAGAAATATTTACAAAACATAATAATTTTTTTCAGGCTTATTTTCACATAACAGCTACAATTGATGCATTACAATCTACTTTTCAGAGAGTATAGAACAAGTTACCCACTTTTCTTATTTTTCAGAAGAAATCAGGCACATAATGTCCTATATGCTCAAAATTATGCAAAGTGCAACTACATGAAAGTAATTATGCAACTACAATGGCATTCACTCTAGAATGTGTGCATGCATAACTGATCTACAAAAAAATTTATTTTTCATTTTTTTTCTTTATGAAAAATCTAGCTAAAATGCAATCCTATCTAAATGACATGCAGTCAAGAGATAAAAAAATTGTAGTGTGCTCCCAATTCTTATGGTGGAGTGTGAATGAAGTAAGATGGATAGATCACAAGACTAAGTGACAGAACCATTGGAAAAGATTATATGTCTCTCCTTACTGACATGTGCACAGGGTAACTAAGAGGTTTCTCTTTCTCACTTCAAATTAAAGTCTTGTTACTGTTTGGTCAGTTAAAGCTCAACATCCATATCTATCCTCATTTCTTGAACCATAAGGATATACAGTTATGATCATATGTTTTAAAGTTGACCTACCCAATTATTTTCATAAGTTATGTGCTCAATTTCAAACAATTCACACATCAGCCCCATATGAAAAACATTGAGATGACACACTTACATTAGACACCCACAGATTACACTAGATAGAAAGTGGGTCCTAGAAAGCCATAAAAACACATTACAAAACTAGAAGAAAAATTGCAAAAGGCTAAGAAAATGCTCAAACAAAAGAAAATAAAATAAAACTAAGATAGAAACTGTTCTAGCTCCCCCCCCAAGCTTGAATTTGACTATGGCCTCATAGTCAAGAACAAACTCAGAAGGTGGAACAGTGATACCCTACTACTGCTGAGGTGGTGGGTGCGGCGGGTATTGGTGGGTATGGGGGTTCCACTCTGGATACTGCCCCCGAAAGTTGGGATCATAGGGTGGCATGGGAGGTGGTTGTGGATATCCCCCAAAGTAGTCTCTGCTCCAGTAATGATCATAGAAAGGTTGTTGTTGCTGCTCTATCCTGCCCAACCTGTCATAGACCTGCTGCTAGTTGGCGAAGAGCTGGCGCTCGTTCTCAAAGATCGCCTGCTAATTTTCATAGAGCCTATTATGTGAATCCTGGATCCCTACAAATGTTGTCTGATGTGACTGCAACATTGTCTGCTGGGACTCCTGGATCGACTGGAGAATGGTATACATCCCCTACATAGAATAGGGGTCATCTCCATCGTGGGAGGGTTGTGGCTGGGAAAAATAGGATGCTCCATAGTTTTGTGGATGCTTTCTCAGAGCAACTTGTCATCAAAGAGGAATAGTGGCTTCCTCCTCCCCTTCTTCATCATCGTCGCCCTCTGGAGCCACCGCCTCTTGTGTTGCTTCTTCTTCCTCATCATCAACATCAATGATAGGCCACCTATAACTTTGGCCTGGTCTGACGTTGAAGGTAGGGTCGGGCAATTGCGCCCTTTGAAACACACCTCACACATGACATGTGGCATAGGCGATGCTATGTCAGACTTTAAGGAGGCATGTATTCAAAAAATGGCTCAAATTGAGTGTGTTCTTGCACTCCAGCTTGGGTAGCCCGGACAAATCCAGGCCCAGGTACATTGCAATTGGCATAATTAGACCCCCAAAATAAATAGGAGCCCTGCGACAAACATTCCTCTTAACCACCATTACACATATGAGGAAGAAAGCTCCAAAATTGATAGGTGTCTGCTCTAGTAGACTATAGAGGAAGAATAGGTTTGTCTCTTGAAATTTTCTTTGAGACAACTTTGATCTTGCAAAGAAGGTGTTGGAGAGAATCCGGTGAAAGATCTTGACAAATGGATGCTCAAAATCAGCTACACCAATGTGGTGCTATCTGATAGAATACCCATCGGGTATGGTGGCCATCTATGCATACATCACTTCATAATCAACATTTTGTGGTGGTTGACGGAGGTTGTTATGGGCCCACCCATAAATCGCGTTGAACTCACAAAGGGTCATCATATAGTCCTTATTGTAGAGGTAGAAAGAAACACGCCCCTCTTTCCACTCTATGTGTGCCTGTACTAATTCATTGGGAATGACACAAATATCTAGATATGCCATGAACTCGATGATGACCTCCTTATAAGTGGGCCACCCACTGAAGAATCGATGACCGTCGGCGTGGTCACGGCAAAACTCAGGGGACTCGCCCAATTCTCCCTGCAGCACATAGGCCATATTGTACTCAAAACCCAGATCCTTGATCAACGACCGGTCTCCAAACTGGGTCAGATCGATGGAGTGCTTCCATAGCTCCTCATACACATTTTTGACCTCTGGTGATGGATGGACTAGCCTTGGGCGAGGAACCATTCCTTGTTGCGGGGCAGGTAGGGAAGCTCTAGATGATGAGGCTTCAGATCTCACCATTATTGCAGGAGTAGCAATGAGTGAGGGAGAAAGAAAAGAGAATAGAGCTCAGAGAAGACAATCATGGCACTCGAAGAAGATTGAAATCCGCAAAGCCAAAGAAGATGCTCGGAGATGATCGTTGGAAGTGATCTTGGTTGCTCTTGGGAGCTCATGGATGCTAAGCCTCAGATGTGGAGGGTAGGAAATGAGATTGTGTGATTAGAATGAATATTTGCCCTCTTTTTATAAGGGATGGTTGGGTCTACTGTCGGTGCGTCGATGCCATCGACAGTCTCGTCGATGGTATCAATGGCTGTTGGAATCCGCCCGTCGCAACAATCGACGGTTGTTGACGGCTCGATGTGGGGACCCAAATCGGCCTCCTATTGATGGTAGTGACAGGGTGTCGATACCATCAACACAGTCCACTGATAGGCATTGTGGACTGCTCGATAAATACCTCAGATCACTGACGTGTCGTCGATACTATCGACCAATGTATCGATAGTATCGACACCTGTATGTTCCTTCAATCCCCATGAAGTCTGACCAATTCAAAATTGTAGTAGACATGTCAATACCATCGACTAGTTTGTCGATGGTATCAAAATCAGTAAGACAATTCATTTGAAAATCTCTAGAAAACTCGCTACCATCGACGACGAGTCAATAGAATCGACACCCGATCCTTTTCTGCCTGTTCCATTTTCGATACCATCGATGAGGCCATCGATGGTATCAACGGAATGAAATTTCGGTAGAATTGTCCGTTGTTCCAAATTTGATACCATCGACCCAAATTTCGATGGTATCGACCATTCCCCAGCGTGCACACTCAACAAACACACCAGTGTATCATTTTTAAAGACTAAGTGCTAAATTAATGAAAACTACCTAGGAATGTGAAAAATTTAAAGAAACAAACATGTGAACTAACGAGGTTGGGTTGCCTCCCAACAAGCACCTCATTTAATGTCTTGAGCTAGATGCATGCATGCTCCTCATTCCTCATTAAGTGCCATGAATTTGATCTCATGCACTTTCCTTGTGTAGTCTTCCCCATAATAGTGCTTCAACCTTTGACCATTCACCAAGAATATTCTTTCACCATCTCTCACCATGATAGCACCATGGGGTCTCACCTCCTCTATAACAAAAGGTCCACTCCATCAGGATTTCAATTTCTCGGGATGCAACTTTAACCTCAAATTGAACAATAGGACACTCTCACCCTTCTTGAACACTCACAATTGAATGTGGCGATTGTGTATTTGCTTTGTCCGCTCCTTGTAGATCCTTGAGTTCTCGTATGCATTCATTCTTAGCTCATCCAACTCATTGAGCTCTAACATTAACTTTCTCCTTGCATCATCCATACTCAAGTTCAACTTCCTTAGTGCCCAGTGCACCTTGTGCTCTAATTCCACCGGCAAGTGAAAAGTCCTCCCATAAGCCAACCTAAAAGGAGTGGTTCCTATAGGTGTCTTGAATGCAGTTCTATATGCCCATAGTGCGTCTGGTAGTAATGCACTCCAATTCTTCCTTTACAAGTCCACCGTGTGCTCCAATATCTTCTTAATCTCCCTATTGGACACCTCCACTTGGCCCTACGTTTGCGGGTGATATGGGGTACCTACATTATGCTTGACCCCATATTTGCTCAAAAGTGTAGCGAATTTCCTGTTCATGAAGTGGGTGCCTCCATCGCTAATGATCACCTGTGGCACACCAAACCTACAAAATATATGCTCCTTCGCGGACGTGCATAGTACCGCAGCATCATTAGTCCTTGTGGGTATTGCCTCTACCCACTTCGACATATAATCAACAACAAGCAAAATATACAAATTTGAATTAGAGGACACAAAGGGTCCCATGAAATCAATGCCCCACAAATCAAATACCGCAACTTATTGAAATACATTGAGGGGCATCTCTTTCCTCTTTGAGATGTTACTTTCCCTTTAACATGAATCACACCTCCTCACATAATCATAGGCATCCCGAAAAAGTGTAGGCCAATAAAGGCCACTCTCTAACACCTTCGTCACAGTCCTCATACTCGCATAATGACCGCCGATGGGCAATGTATGACAGTGACTAAGCACACTATCATATTCACTCTCATGTACACACCTGCACAAAATTCCATCCATGCACTATCTCAACAAAATAGGGTCATTCCAAAAATAATATCTCAAAGAATGGAAAAACCTCTTTCACTCCTGATAAGTCCAATCATCCGGAATTTCTTTACATGCGAGATAATTCACGATATGTGAAAACCAAGGGTCCTTAGATTGAATGGAAAATATTTTCTCATCCGGAAAAGTCTCAGTAATGGGTATGTTGGTATCTCTCTCATCTACCCGCTCTAACTGAGACAAGTGGTCCACAACCACATTCTCAATGCCCACCTTGTCCTTAATTTCAATGTCAAATTCTTGCAAGAGTAAGATCCACCTAATGAGTCTAGGCTTGGCATCTTTCTTTTCCATTAAGTATTTTATGGCAGCATGGTCCGTCCATATCACAACTTTAGACCCCCACCAAATATTTCCTAAATTTTTCGAATGCAAAAACTACGGAAAGCAATTCTTTTTCAGTGGTGGTGTAATTGAGTTGGGCATCATTCAAAGTCTTAGGCACATAGAAAATAACTGTGGGTTTGTTCTCAAGGTGCTGCCCAAGAATGGCCCCCACAGCAAAATCTGACACATCACACATAAGCTCAAAGGGCTTAGTCAAATCATGTGTTTGAACAATCGGCCCAGAGATCAACTTTTTCTTGAGAACCTCGAAGGCACGCATACATTTATCATTGAAGTAAAAAACAACATCCTTCTCAAGAAATTCCGATAATGGCTTAGCGATTTTAGAAAAATCCTTGACAAACTGGTGATAAAACCCCGCATGACTAAGGAAACTCCTCACCCCTTTCACCGAATTTGGTGGAGGTAGTTTGGAAATAACCTCAATCTTCACTGGATCTACCTCCAGTCCTTTTCTAGACACCTTGTGTCCAAGCATTATACCTTCACTAACCATCATATGGCATTTTTCCCAATTGAGGACTAAATGTGTGTCCTCACATATTTGTAGCACCTTGTCTAGATTATACAAGAACTCATCAAAAGATGCACCGTAGATGGAAAAGTCATCCATAAAAACCTCTAGACAGTGCTCCACCATATATGAAAAGATAGCAAGCATGCAGTGCTAAAAAGTAGTCGGTGTGTTGCACAAACTGAATGGCATTTGGCGATATGCGAAAGTCCCATAAGGATAAGTGAAAGTAGACTTCTCTTGGTCCTTAGGGTCTATGGATATCTGATTATAACTGGAATAGCCATCTAGAAAGCAAAAGTGAGAACAGCCAGCAAGCCGCTCTAAAATCTGATCAATCAATGGGAGAGGAAAATGATCTTTTAAAGTAGTGGAATGCAACTGATGGTAATCAATGGAAACACGCCACCCGGTTACCAATCGGGTGGTGACAGGTTCATTCAAAAGATTTTGAGTTGCCGTGATTCCCCCCTTTTTAGGGACAACCTGTGTTGGGCTCACCCATGTAGAATCTAAAATAGCATAGATGGTGCCCGTAGAGATAAGCTTGATAACCTCCTTCTTGACAACCTCCATCATGACGGGGTTGATGTGACATTGTGGCTAAATCACAGATTTGGCTCCTTCAATGAGCCAGATCTTGTGTTGGCAAAGAGTAGGGGAGATCCCCTTGATGTCAGAAACTGACCACCCAAATGCACCACGGTGGTTCTTCAACACTATCATCAACTATTCTTCCTCAGCGGCACTCAAATATGTCGAAATTATCACCGGTAGCTTTACATCAGGTGCTAAGAATGCGTATTTCAAGTGAGGGGGCAGCGGTTTAATCTCTAACTCTGGTGGGCTGACCAAAGAAGATTGAAGCAGTGGTGGCAGCAGTCCTAGCTCTTCATAGTGCTTGGCATAGTAGCAAGGAAGTACGTGTAGCATCTTAACACATTCTTGTAATGATGTACTTCTCATCCAATCATTCATTATGTTAAACAAACAAGTTTCAAGAGGTAATTGTGGGTATGAGTCAAGCATGGAGACTACTATAGCTTCATCCTCAGTAGACCATGAAACTTCCTCTTCCTCATCATTGGGATAACCCACAGCTTTAACAAGACAAACCACTTTTGTTTGTTCCATGATGTCTACAGAAATTGTTCCCTTATCTACCTTCATCATGACGTGAGCCATATCAAGAAATGGCTTCCCTAAGAAAAGAGAGATGTTATGATCAAAGTACTTCACTTTGTGACATTTCTCATTCACATGTGACTGCTTTGAATTTGGCGGCATAACTATCTCGAATCTATCATCAGATATACCCATTGTCAACCGCCCTCTACCCATCTGCAATATCATATCGGTAGTGGCTTGGAAAGGTCTTCCTAAGAGCATCTCATTCCCTTGCTCAACTTGCATCTCCATGACAACAAAATTAGCTGGAAACATGAACCTGTCAACTTTGACTAAGACATCCTTGCAAATACCATACGGCCATACCACAAAATTGTCCGCAAGTTGAATTGTCATGTTGCTTTGTCGAGATTCTTTAAGACCAAGCTTTTTGAATGTAGAGAGGGGCATGAAGTTGATACTTGCCCTGAAATCACATAGTGCTTCACCAAATTTCACCTTCCCAATATAGCATGAAATATTGAAACAACCCGGATCTTGTCACTTTGGTGGCAATTTTTCCAGAATAAAGGCGTTGACCTAATCCTTAAGTACTACCACCTTAGTGTCTAGAATCTTCCTCTTTTTGGTAATTATATCCTTCAAAAACATACCATAAGAGGGTATCTGCTCAATAGCCTCTAGCAAGGGAATATTGACCAAAAGTTTCCTAAACTTGTCCATGAACTTTTTCAACTGTGCATCAACTTTCTTTGCCTTCAGACTATTTGGATAAGGAACTGGGACGGTCTATGCCCTCTGATGTGGTGGCACATAAGGCGTCCTCTTCTCAGCCTCTTTCTCTGCAATGGGCTCTTCTATGGCCATCTTTGCATCATCCTCCACTGTCTCTATAACTATAGCATTCTCTGTGGCCTCACCTACATCTTCTTGTTGTGATGTGCTTGGTTCATTGGCCTTGGAGTTTAAAAGTTTCTTTCCACTCCTCAATAGAATGGCCTTAGCTTGATGGTTCTTTCCAGGAACATCAGTATTCCCTGAGAAACCTTGCATTGTGGGCTTCTTTAAACTCGCAATCTCCACTGCCATCTGTGCTAAAGATATCTCAAGTGTCCTCATTTGTACCCTGTGGCTTTGTAGCATATTTCCAAATTGATTCATAAATTCCCCTTGAGTTTGCAACTGCTTGCTGAAAGTGCTCATGAGTTCTTGGTTTTGTTTCACAGTCTTATTGAGCAACTCATTACTCTTCTCCTCTGCAGTAGGTTGTGGTTTGGCATCCAGATCCTGTAGAAAGTTATTGGGATCTTTCCATGAGAACTTCTTATCCTTCCTCCAAGAGTAATCATTATTCCTGTACCCTTGTTGTTGGCACATAAATTTGACTTGTGCCTCATCATCAGATCCTTCATCCTCTTTTGCTAGAAATCTCTTTGCTATCAGGTCCATCTTATCATTTAGCTCTTTAATTGCCTTTGATTCCCCTGCAACTCTAATTTGTTCTGGTACATCTCTTTTACCCCACGACTACTTCTTGGCCATGTTCTTCAAGATCTCCCAACACCTTGTACTTGTGTTGTTCAAGAAGAAGCCTGAGCACGCTGAATCTAAGTTGCTTCTATCATGCTCATCGAGAGCAAAGTAGAAAATTTTAACTTGCTTGTCCTTGTCTAGCCCATGATGTGGGCACTTCCTTAGCATGATCTGAAAGCACTCCCATGTCTCTGAATAAGTCTCACTGACCTTTTGACAGAAGTTATGGATCTTTCTCACGAGGTCATTCGTCTTCTCAGGTGGGAAGAATCTCTCGAAGAAGACCTCTACCATCTATTCCCAGTTCTCGACGCACTCGTCATCGAGATTGTGTAGCCATTCATGTGCATTTCCCGCTAAAGAACTGGGAAAAAGCTTTAAGTAGAGTGCTTCTTGCGGGAACCTGTCAATCTTTATCATATCACAGTTTTCCACAAATGTGCTGATGTGGGCCACTGGATCGTCATTGTTCAACCCATGAAATGCATTAGACTTGACCAGGTTTTTCAGTGCTGGATCAATCTTGTATGTAGGAATGTTGATCGCCTGATTTTTGATCGGCCCCTTAGACGCAGATGAGGAAGAAGCCTAGATATTCTCCCATATTGTCTGTTCCTCAACCATTACTTCAGGTTCAGAATCTGTGTCTAACTCTTTAGGTTGATTATGGATATTCTCCTCCTCGTCACCCGATCCCGAAGGTGGAATCTCAGGTGTCGAATGTGCGTAGTCCGTACTACGCGTCCTCACCATGCACTAGTACCTGAAATGTGAAATATTGATTCAGTACAGTGCTAGACGAATAAAGAATTTGAAAGATAGACAATTTACTCTTAATTATTAAAATTATTAAAAGTGGCCTAGAGTGGCCGCTTGTAGCACTCGTAGTGCCGAAAATTGCCATTTCCGTGGCTAACGGCGCCAAAAACTTGACACGACTTTACCATGCGTATAACGCAAGTGTACACGTCAATATAATATAGGCCTTGTGAGGCCCGAGTCGAACACAAGGAAACATAATTATCGGTAGACTACTACTAACTACTTGCGATCAGCTAAACCGATTATAAAAGTTTGGAAGTTGTTTTGAAAAAGAAAAAGAAAAATAAAAGAAAACAAATCAATCGATTAAATGGTTGGTTTAATCAATTCAAAAGAAATCTCTAGGATTGTGGTTTCACCGCTGGTTCTCGTTGTACTAGTTCCTTCACAATTATCACAACTCGTCTCCCTTTTCAAATAGTGGCCTATAGCCAGAATTGCTCGCTTCCGCGACACAATTCACCGTCTTAATCTAGGTCGGTTCCACACCAGTAGTAACCTATGCCCTAGACTAGGTGCATGAAAAACATTTCTCTGGGTTCCCATCATTAACCGTACATCGTCTTTTCCAAAGGATTTATTAGTTGTTGTGATTACTGCCTCTTTTCAATTGTTGATTCTTTGTCAAAAGTAATTAAAGGTATTAGATTACCATTATGGTGATCAAGAGAAATGATAGCAATGGAGAAAATGATATCATGCCATGGATTTAAGGGACAAATTATGATAAACTATACAAGAAGAGTCATACAATGATTGCTCGGGCTACTCCCGATCCTAGAGACAAAGGGGATTAACCCTGCATGTTCATCTCAATGCAAATTACCATGAAGGAATGAGAAAACATGGAGAAAACGTGGATGGAGATGGTGTAACCCCTGAACATGGAAGAACCAGGTGATCCTCGGTGTGAGATGAGCATTTTGCAGCCTTCTGGTGGTAGAAAACTTTGTCTGTGTCTCTAGAATCTCACAGGGCATAGCTCTTGTCTCCGTTCTTCGCTCTCTCCTCCTTCAGGACTTATGCAATGGAATAGAACGTGAATGACGGCTTTGGGCCATCTTTTCCTAGGTATAGGTACCACTTACGGCCGCCAAAAGAACGCAGCCGTCTGATTGAAGTTGTGTTGGACAAAACTCTGATTTGACAGCGTCGATACCATCGAAAGGGTGTCGATGGTATCTACACCTTAGGGTACCAATGCTTTCTTCAATTTCTAGAAGACGCCTAAAGCCTTCTCGATACCGTCAACCGTTCCCGTCGATGGTATCGATGGGGTGACATTTGGCTCGCTGTTGGACTTTCGAGACCATCGACAAAGTGTTGATGGTATCAAACTATCTACTTCCTCTCTATCTCAGTCACTATTGCTCTGTCGATGCTATCAACAAACCCTTCGATGGTATCGATGGGTCCAGAATTGTAAATTGCCTAGAAATGAGAGAAAAACATAAATCAAATCCGAGAAATATGATACTCTATACAAAACAATGTAAAACAAGACGAATTTGATGCAGGCAAGGATAATAGGCTAAAGGAATTGAATCATGCAATATTAACCACAAATATGACCAATAAGTGCATAAAATGAGTGTAAAACTAGCCTATAAAAGCGACTCAAAACCCCTGCATCAAACCCGATCAGTCAATTTCTGTGAATGCACAACTCGAACGATGCATTCTCTAGAAAATGGATCCAGTGGATCAGTCGAGATTGTAACTCGACCAATCAACAACCTGTGATGGATTTTCTTAAGTGCATCAAAAGTGATTAAAATTTGGTGCAAAATGTCCCAAACAATTTTCTCATCTTGGTTACAAGTCATATCATCAATACAAGTGATTACAAAAATCTTCTAAGGTCGTTTACATGGATTTCCTAATTACTACACTTGTATAGCTTTTGACTTGAACTTTAACAAGCTAGGGCTTGTGTAATTTGATCCTTTTCATGTACCTAACACCTGAAATCAATCTTGAACACACATATTAGATACATATGAATGGAATGGTTAAGTCATTATAAAAATATGGACAATGTATAACCTCTAGGTCAACATTCTCCCCCTTGTGACAATGACAAACCATTCCTCAAACATATTGAAAAGGATATTCAAATTATACCTTTGCCTTGTGAATTAGGGGGATTCAAGATTTGAACAATGTGAATTGCTCCCCCTCAATCTATTCTTAATCTACCATGCATAGTTAGTCTATCTACACAAAGCAATTATAGCATACATGTACTATATTTTCCTTTACAAGTCATATGATAAAACATATAATGAACAAGAAAAGGATCCCATAAGCAATAAGAAGCAGTATTACAAAGAAATAGTAATATGATTGAGTTTTAAGACATTGAAATTGTGTCCCCCTTTTGACATTATCAAAAAGTGAGGGGAGGCGAAGAGCATAAAATCAGGTCTTCTCCAAACACAATCAAGCAGATAATCATACATGCAGTCTCATACCATATGTCAACCAGAGACGAAAGAAACACACAAGCTGAGTCATAATAAAAAAAGGTGAAATATGGCACCAACTCATAATATATAACTGAGCAAAGAGAAAGAATGAACATAACATGGATTACAACTCAGAAACATGTTCTCATAAAAGCATCTACAAGCAAGAAGTGATGAAAAACTGAAGATAAAAATAGTACATCTCAGATAATGTGCCCAGATGTTCCTAATACAAAATAGCCTAGAAAGATATATATCATCAGCAAACTAGACTAAAAACTAAGAACATCTAGACTATCTATGTCCACAGCATCATCGTCATCAGCTTCAGGCTTGTAGTCCTCGTCTCCATCTGAAGGTGCAGCAGTAGTGGCTTCATCACCGGAATCACCACCAGAGCCATCACCATCATCATCGTCAGTAGCAGTAGTCAGGCATCTCCTTATCCACCGAAGGACCAAAACCACGACTGGGCCAACAAGCATTCTACTCATCCCAAGTCATACCAAGAGCATTGAGCTCATTGGCCTAAGGGAAGGAAGGAGCAGAATTGCCAAGACTGGAGAGTAGAGTGGCCAAGGGGCTAGCAGGCAACGGCAGGTACATGGGAGCATAACCACCAGTAGCAGAGGGTGGAGGAGCAGCAGCAGAAGGCTCGAGGGTAGGGTAGTAATGATGATATGCATAAGAAGCATAATCACTACCGGGCAAAGGCTGGTAGGTGGGGTATGGGTGTGCACAGGACATGTTCATGTCTGACATGATTGAACATAAATCCTGGTGTAGATGCTCCTAGACCTGGAGGTTGTATGCTTGTTGGTACATCATGTAGCCCATAAGGGTTTCATTGGATACACAAAATGAGGCATGGCTAGGTTGAGGTGGCTGAGGAGGTGGAGCTCGGGTAGAGGTGGAGGCAGGGGCTGCAGAGGTAGAGGCTGAGGGTGAAGCATCAGGTGTGGTGGAGGTAAAGATAGGCACAAACTTCTGAATCATGGTCTCACTTATGCATACACCTTTCCTGGCAAGCTTGTAATGATAGTCAGAAAAAGAGTGATTTCTCAGTGGTGAATTAAAACAAACCACAAATCAGGGCTGCATAGGGTGGATGGGTGCCTCGAGTGTTCTTACCAGAGTCAACACAAGTCATGTGGTAGAGAATTTATCTTGACCATTTGACTCTGATATTATCAAGCATGCAGTACATTAAGACCGTAGTGTTCTCTGCAATATCTATTTGATTTTTCTTCGGATGGATGTTGCAGTTGACCACTAGGGCTAATATACACTTTCTGAGATCGAGGGAGGTGAAGGGTAGGGTGCTCTTCTTCTTGTGAGGAACATCGGGTTTCTTCAGGTAGCAATGAATGTCAGGAAGAGAAAGCTCATTCTGCTTATAGAAACCCTTAGGATCCAAGAGGTCAAAATACTCTCTGTAATCCTTGCGTCAGTTGTCATTCTCCTCATCTCCAGAAAAAAAAGATATTTAGGATATCCTCAGAGATTGGAAAACTCTTCCCAGTGACCATGGAAGTCGGGATCATTTGAGTATTTGGCGGGGGTACAAGGGTGTCGTAATTCCAACAAAAATTAGTGTAGAATTCATGAATTACTTTTGTGTTTGTCATAGAATTATGAAAGCAATCACGTTCGACAGCCAGGGCAAAGAGGTGATGAATGACTAGCAACCTCGCTACCTGGTCTATGACCACTTGACGCCTAGGGCTAGGCTCAAACAAAGCTCTAAAAGGAAAAGGACTCCTAGGAAGAAGGTCCTTATACTTATTTACAGCTTCTATTGAGACAAAGGAGGTGTCATCAAAGGGAATCAAGTGAGAAGACGAAGAGGAGGATGGAGAATTGATAGGGGCGGATCTTGTTCTTCTATGAGAAGCCATGGAGGTGAAAAGAAGGAGAAGAAGAGATCAAACACACAAACCAAGCTACAAAAACCATCCAAACGCCACCGAAGAGAAAAAGGGGAGGTCTAGGTCATACTATCTAGGTCGGGAAGGGCTAGGATAGGGAAGCTAAGGATTTGGGTAGAGAGATTAGGGCTAGAAGAAGGGGAATCGGTCGGATATTATCTAGTTGAGAGGGAGAATACGCTCGAGTTCTGAGATTGGGAAACTCGACCGATTGGTCCATTTTAGAACAGCTCTCAGCCATGGATCGATTGAGTTTGTCCTGGGGGAAATTCGACCGATGGTCAACCTGACCTAAAACCATAAAACTCAATTTCTAGCCATATGAAAGCTAATTAAATTTATTTTTTGAGTCTATTATGTATGTTGAACATATTTAGGAACATATCACTCATCATTGGGTACTATTTTGTGATAAAACCCGAAATTCAAGAAATGCCCAAAAAAGTGAAACTAAGCATGTCAACAAACAAATTTTAGCAAATATTAGCAATTTTAGGCAAGCAAGGTGAATAAAGAATGAGAAAGACATATAGGATAAAAGAAACTAGCTATATAACATGTCAATATCATCTAAAGCAAGTATTATCAGTTTATATCTAATGAAGTTAAATTGCTCTCTAGCTAGAGGTTTAGTGAAAATGTCTACCAACTGATTTTCTGTGTCCACGTGTGTGATATAAATATCCTTTTTGGAAACGTGATCATGAAGAAAATTATGGCAAACCACTATATCTTTAGCTCTACTATGCAATATAGGATTATAAGAAAGATTGATTGCACTAGTATTATCACAATAGATAGGAGAAGCATCAAAATGTATGTTGAAGTCTTGGAGCATTTGCTTCATCCATAGGACCTGGGCACAACAACTCCCGACTGCAATGTAATTAGCCTCAGTAGTAGATAATGCCACGGTGCTTTATTTCTTGGAAAACCAAGACACCAAGCATGGTCCTAGAAGGAAGCAAGTGCCACTTGTGCACTTTTTATCAACCAAACAACCTGCGTAATCAACATCACTATATGCTATAAGAGTAAAGTCCCTTGACTTAGGATACCATCGACCAAAGTTTTGAGTTTTAACTAAGTACCTCAAAATCCTCTTAACAGCAATAAGATGTGATTTCCTAGGACTTGATTGAAAGAAAGCACACAATCCAACACTAAACATAATATCAAGTCTAGAGGCAGTTAAGTAAAGTAAACTTCCAATCATACCTCTATAGAGCTTCTCATCTACCTTCTCACCTTCTTCATCTCTATCAAGTTTGGTGGTGTTGGACATGGGTGTGTCCATCGGCTTCATGTTCTCCATTCCAAAGCATTTGAGTAGTTCATACTTGCCTTGGTTTATGAAGTTTCCATCTTTGGTTTGCTTGATTTGGAAGCCGAGGAAGAAAGTAAGCTCACCCATCATGCTCATCTCGAACTCACTCTGCATAAGAGAACTAAAATCCTTGCAAAGATCAAGATCAGTTCTGCCAAATATGATATCATCAACACAAATTTGAATGATAAGAAAATTGCTAGAAGTGTGTTTTAGAAATAAAGTAGAATCGACTTTGCCCATGACATAGACATTGTCTAACAAAAAGTTCTTTAATTTCTCATACCAAGCTCTAGGTTCTTGTTTGAGTCCATAGAGAGCTTTTTGTAACAAATTAACATGATTTGGTAGCTTGTCATTTTCAAAGCTCGGAGGTTGAGCAACAAATACTTCCTCCTTGATTGTACCATTCAAAAACGCACTTTTAAAATCCATTTGATATAGCAAGAAATTCTTATAACTAGCAAAGGTAAGTAGCATTCTAATAGATTCAAGTCTAGCAATAGGAGCATAAGTTTTATCAAAATCAATACCTTCCTACTGATTGTAGCCTTGAGCCACTAACCTTGCTTTTTTCCTTACCTCCTTGTCATTTTTGTCAAGCTTGTTGTGGTAGACCCATTTGGTTCCAATGATTTTTCTGTCACTTAGTCTTGGCACTAGAGTCCACACTCGGTTCTTCTCGAATTTCTCTAGTTCCTCCTACATGGCTAGGATCCACTCTTCATCTCCAAGAGCTTCCTTGATGTTCTTTGGATCCAGCTGTGAGATGAAGGCACTGTCTTCTTGTTCTTTGTTGTAGGCAGCTCGTGTCTTCACTCTCTCAAATGGGTTGCCTATGATTAGCTCTTTGGGATGATTCTTTACGAAGCGAGGAGTGGGATACTTCTTCTCTTCTTCTTCTTCTTCTTCTTCTTCTTCTTCTTCTTCTGCTTTAACCACCTGCTTACCTTTGTTGTCGATATTGAGGTCTTTCAAAATTGGAATTAAGTCATCTGTAACATCATTATCAACAACATTCTTTCCAATAGCAGGGTTAGATTCAATAAACTTGACATTAATAGATTCTTCAATTTTAGATAGTTCAATATTAAAAACTCTATAAGCCCTACTTGTAGTGCTATAGACTAGGAAGAAAGCCTTGTACGATTTTGGATCAAACTTGTTGAGAGAATCCTTTGTGTTCAAAACAAAACAAGGACATCTGAAAATGTGAAAGAAATCGATGGATGACTTTCTACCATGCCATAACTCATAGGGGGTTTTCTTCAAAGAAGGATGCGTAAAAACTCAGTTTTGCACAAAGCAAGAGGTGCTAATGCCTTCAGCCCAAAACTTCTTAGGAATGTCATATTCTAGAAGCATGGTCCTAGCCATCTCCAGTAGTGACCTATTCTTTCTCTCTACTACCCCATTTTGTTGAGATGTACGAGGAGAAGAGAAATTGTGTGAGTAACCATATTTTTCACAAAAATACTCAAAAAGATCATTTTCAAACTCTCCCCCATGGTCACTACGGATAGAAACAATCCAGCAAGAAGCTTCATTTTCAACTCATTTACAAAAGCTCAAGAAAACATCTAGAGTATCACTTTTATAAATGATAAAGAATGTCCAAGTATAGCGAGAGAAATCATCGACAATTATAAGATAATACTTGGAACCACGAAGTGTTTGAGTTCTCATAGGTACAAATAGATCAATATGAAGAAGCTCAAGAGCTCTTTTGGTACTAAGGACTCCTTAGGATTTGACTGAGGACTTGGTTTTCTTGCCTTGTGTACAAGGTTGGCATTCCTCATCCTTATCAAAATCCAATTTAGGAAGTCCTTGAACCAATTCCTTTTTGCTCAATTTCTTCTTTTGATGCACACATGACCCAACCAGCGATGCCATAGAAAAATATCAATTTTATCCACAACTAAGCATCTATCAAGTATGGGCTTTAGATCATCAAGCACAATAACATAAAGATTACCATTTCTAGTTCCCGTATATATAACATTGTAAGTGAGGGAATCTAGAAACAAACATTCTAAAGAAGTATATAGAACAAGATAACCATTATTACAAAGTTGGCTTACACTTATCAAATTGTAATGTAGACCGTCAACAAGCAAAACATTTTTTATACTAAGCTCGTTGCCTACATCACCCTCACCTATTACCTTACCCTTCTTGTTGTCCCCGAAGTTCACCGATCCTACTTTCTTTTTGATGAATTTGTTGAAATGGATTATTTCACCTATCATAACATGAGACTCGAGATCTAAATCGAGCCACCAAAGAGCTCCCCACCCCTGACCTCCAGTGGAGCAATTTTGAGAATAGACTCCTGATTTTTTCGAATAGAAAAGAGGACCGTAGGCCTGTGTCCGTGTAGACACCTCCGTATGAGGCGGAAGCTCCACGTACGGTTTTGAAGTCGAGCCTTTCCAAGAATGGGGCCTAGGGACTGATATGATGATTGGTTTAGGTAGGCCGGTCGGCCTAGGGAATTCAGTAGCAGTCAAACGTGGCATCACGTACTTTGAGCAGCTATTATCAACAATCCACCTTCTTTTGACCTCACCTACATCATAACTTGTAGAGGCCATGAGAGCAAGGTGGCATTCTCCATCTTCAGATCTATAAGAACTTGAGGAAGACTCCTCCCAAGCTGCATGAGCTGCATATTTGCTTCTTCTTTGTTTCTTCTCCTTTCTCTTGTATTTACCTTCCTTCTTGTACTCCATGTCCTTCTTGTGGCTGCTCTTGTGGTGTCTCTTCTTATCCTTGGGGCAGTCACTCTTGTAATGGCCTTTTTTACCACATTCATAGCACCTAAGAGTAGATGAGGAAGACTTTCCTTTAAAGTGCTTGCCCTTGAAGTAGTTAGCTTCATGCTTATTTGGGCCTTCATCTTCACTTGAGGAAGGAGTAGGGGACTTGAGTGCAAGTTGTTGCTGTCGAACCATATCTTCAATTTGAGCTTTGAAGGCTATGTCCTTGATCTTCATGGACTCCTTCTCTTCTCTCTTTTCATCTTCTTCTTGCTTATCTAGCCTTGGCTCATGAGCTTGAAGGTTGTTGACCGGCTCCTCAGTTGACAATTCACTAAGCTTGTTCACTTCTTCAATGGATGTCACTTTGGGCTCCCATCTCTTTGGAAGAGATCTCAAGATCTTGGACTTGATTGTGCCTTTGTCCATCACACTACCAAGGTATGCTAATCCATTGATGATCACATTAAGCCTTGTGTACATGTCTTCCACTCTTTCATTCTTGCCCATCTTGAAGTTCTCAAATAGACCACCAAGCATGTAGATCTTTACTTCTTTCACTTGCTCTGTTCCTTCATAGGTGACACATAGCTTGTTCCATATTTCATGTGTGGTATCCCATGAGGAGATCTGGTCAAACTCGAATGGGGTGAGGATTTCATAGATGATGCTCACAGCTTTGGCATTGAGCTAAGCTTGCTTCATTTGGGCTTTTGTCCATGTGGAGATTTCCCCCTTTGGATCTCCATACTTTCGATGCACCACCTTCCACATCTCATAGCTTACTCCTTGGAGATAGAACTACATTCTTCTCTTCCAATAGATTAAGTTGGCGCCATCAAAGACCGAAGGTCGCATGGAGAAGCTTCCCTCCAAGTTGAGAGATCCAAGTACTAAATTGCCCATCTTCTCCTACTTATGGAAGTAGCTTAGAGAAGACCTGCTCTGATACCACTTGTTGGATCAAGGGATCTATAGGGGGTGAATAGAGCTTCACAAATCTCACAAAATGAATTAGACAACCAAATTATATTAAGTGCAAAAGCTTAACCAAATAGTCAATTTGAAATCCTAACTAACATGCATAGTAAGGATGAGAGACAAGGATAGCATACACTTGGACAAAGTGGTTTAGAGTGGGTTCGTACTTCAAACTAGAAGTGAGCCAGTCTACTACCTAGAGGTGGCTAGGCTCTAGGACTTTGCAATCTTGATGCTCTAATATTCATTCATAAGATTACAAGACAAAACCACATTCATCCAAGGACTTAATACCTCAAGAAAGGATCTTCAACCTACCGAAGGAACTTACCCACTTGAACCAGGGAGTCTTCAACCTTCAACAAGGACTTACCCACTCCATCTTCAAGTCTTTGTCCTTCTAGGGATTACCTATCCTTCTTGAGCTTCCGCCTTGTCTATCTCCTTCACTCGGAGAAGATCTTCAAGCCTTTTCTTCAATAGGAAAGGGGGTAGGAAGATGGATGTGGAGAGCTTTACATGGATATAAGGGGTAACTCTCTTATAATAGATCCTAACTCACTCATACTCACAGATTTGACTTGAAGGTAGAGAGAAAAAGGGGCTCAAAGGTGTACAACACTCTCAACTAAGCAAGAACCAAGCATATATGGAATGAGCAACCTTATAACGAACTACTAGTGGTCCTATTTATAGATTGGGTGTCCTTTTGAGTTGGGGAACACTTATGGTCAAAGTATAGAGGTTTTTTCACAAGGAAACAGATCTATTTTTACCCAAAAAAGTCACCAATAGTTAGAATCACTTTTTCTGTGTTTTTCGTACAGTGCATTCAGTCAAGATTTAATAAAGGTAACTCAACCGATTGAGTAAAACACAAACCCAATTTTCAAACCATCGATCGAGTTTGTCTTAGGAAACTTGACCGACCAATGAAAGTTGTGTTTGGTCAATAACCTGATCGGTCGAGTTATGTGAATGCAAAACTCGACCGATGCAAAATGGATCCAGTGGATCGGTCGAGATTGTAACTCGGCCGATCAACAACCTGTGATCAATTTTCTTAAGTGCATCAAATGTGATTAAAACTTGGTGCAAAGTCTCCCAAATAATTTTCTCATCTTAGTTACAAGTCTTATCATCAATACAAGTGATTACAAAAATCTTCTAAGGTCTTTTACATGGATTTCCTAATTAGTACACTTGTATAGCTTTTGACTTGAACTTCGACAAGCTAGGGCTTGTGTAATTTGATTTTTTTCATGTACCTAACACCTGAAATCAATCTTGAACATGCATATTAGATACATATGAATGGAATGGTTAAGTCATTATCAAAATATGGACAATGTATGACCTCTAGGTCAATAGATTTTTGCGACGTGCCTAGTATCAACAATGGTGACAGAGAGATTGATGATGCAAGGTTGCAAAGCGTATCTGGTGCATGTTGTGGATACTAAGGCAAGGAGTCCTAGTATTAAGGAGGAGCCAGTTGTTTGTGAGTTTGAAGATGTGTTTCCATACAAGTTTCTATGTGTTCCCCCACCCTGAGAGATTGACTTTGAGAACAATCTAGTCCCAGGTACACACTCGATAGCTCAGACACCATACAGGATGACACCATCTAAGATTTCATAGTTGAAGAAACAGTTGCAAGAGCTGCTTGGGATAGGTTTTATTAGACCTAGCATGTCTCTATGGGGTGCTCCTATGATATTCATGAAGAAGAAGGATGGATCCATTAGGTTGTGCATTGACTACTAGCAGTTGAACAAAGTGACGATAAAGAACAAGTATCCTTTATCATGGATTGATGATCTATTTGATCAGTTGAGGGGTGTTGCAGTCTTCTCAAAGATATATTTAAGGCTAGGATATCACCAGTTGTGTATCAAGGTTGATGACATTCCCAAGTCAGCTTTTAGAACTCAGTATGGTCATTACGAGGTTGTGGTTATGCCATTTGGGCTAACAAATGCACTAACAACATTCATCGACTTGATGAATAGGGTTTTTAGGCCATATCTTGCTTAGTTTGTGGTTTTGTTCATAGATGATATCTTGATATACTCCAGAGATGGCCAACAACTTGAATAATATCTGCATCAAGTGTGGACCTTATTGAGACAACATCAATTGTACGCCAAATTCAACAAGTATGAGTTTTGGCCAAAGGAGGTATCCTTCCTTGGACATGTGATATCTACTAAGGGTGTTTGGGACATCAGTTGATTCTGATTATGGGTAATTCCATCAATTTCTTCTCTTGATTATTCACTTTGATGGAAAAAAAGGGGCTGATGTTGGAGTAGAATAAGGAAGGAATTGACTCTAGAGATATGGTAATATGGAGAAGACAAAATTGTTTGAAGCACAGATAGAACTGGAAGCACCCCTTGTTCAAAGACGGGTTATTCACATTTATGGACCCCAAGAAGGTTGAATATGTGATAGATTGGGAGCAGCTAAAGACGCTGACAGAAGTTTGTAGTTTTCTGGGTGTGGCAGGTTACGACATGAGGTTCATCAAGAACTTCAGCACAATGGTGTTACCCCTAACTAAGCTGGCCACGACAGATGTACATTTCATTTGGAATGACAAGTGTCAACATTCTTTCCAGTTGTTAAAGGAGAAGATGACTAGTGCACTAGTGTTGGTCATACCCGAGCAAGGGAAAGGATACATAGTCTTCTTTATGCATCAAGGAACAATTTGGGTTGTGTGCTGATGCAAGATAAGAATTTGATTTCTTTTTCTTCACGACATCTTAAGAAACACAAGGAGAACTAACAAACCCATGATCTTGAGTTTGTAGTGGTGTTCCATGCCTTGAATATCTGGAGGCACTACCTTCATGTTGAAAAGTGTCAGATCTTAATAGATCACACAAACTTGAAGTACATCTTCTCACAACAGGAGCTGAATATGAGACAACAACGCTGGATGGAACTAATCAAGGACTATGACTGCACTATTGATTACCATCCAGGGAAGGTGAATGTCGTGGCTAATGCATTGCAGGAAGTCTTATTTGTCATCTCCTACAAATAAGACACAGTTGTACTCTTTGGTGTGTCATAAGCGAGACATGTTGATCTCCTTACATCAAATGAATGTACAACTAGAAGTGTCCATGTTGGCATGTTTGCTGGCACAATTACAAGTGAAGCCTATATTGAGGAAGCAAATTATAGACACACAACATGGTGATATGGTGACATAGCAGATCCGAGTACAGTTTGGCAATAAGAAGTGAGATGGCTTTCATGAATCAGAGGACGGGACACTATGCTACCACAACATAGTTGTGGTTCCTGATGTTGATAATTTGAGGAATATGGTTTTAGAAGAGGCTCGCTCTTCTATGTACGCTATGCATCCAGGTAGCACTAAGATGTACCATAATCTTAAAAATCTATAGTGGTGGCATGGATTGAAGCATGATGTAGCTGAGTTTGTGGCCAAGTGCATAATGTGTCAGCATGTTAAGGCAGAGCATCAGAAGCCTGTAGGGACTTTGCAACCATTTCCTATACCATAATGGAAATGAGATCATATTACAATGGACTTTGTGGTTGATGTTGTTGGCTAAATGGACATTTGTAAATCCCTTTGTTTTGATAATGACAAACATTTCATTCTTGTTAATCTAACGTGCTACTTGAGTGTTGCAGGAATAAGGTGGATGACAAAGCAATTAGGGAAATCCATATGCTTACATATTTATATTTTCATGAAATGTAATCACTTTGTAAGAACTTGTACAAATATACAAGTACTTAGATTTCATGTAAATCAAGCGTTAGATTCTCCCTAGCTAAACATCACATTTAGATAGGTCATCCCCTTCAAATAAGTGTCACATATGCACACTCATACACACACTTAGTGCCTTAATTGAAAAATTGAAACATGGTCAATCTCGGTCGACTAACTCCTCGACCGAGACACTCTCGGTCGACAATCTTATCGACCGAGAAAGACCCAAGTAGCCGTTAGAAACAGCTGACAAGGTGGTTGGCAGTTGGAGATAAACGTTGCATACACTTGATCCAGAGAGTATGTCGGTCGACAAAAGTTCGACCGAGTAGGTGTCTCGGTCGACCATTTCTCGACCGAGATGGACTCTGACAGCAACTGCAGAATTAATTAATTAGCCGTTGCTAAAGCAACAAACTTGTACCTAACGTCTAGTTAAGCACTTAGAAACCCCTAGAAGGTGTCTAGAACGTCCTTAAGCACTTGTAGGACATTCCTATAAATAGGACATGCCTTAGGACACCTAAACTCACTTGTTACACTTGAGAAATCTTTGAGCATACTTTGAGCAACCTGTTTGTGAGCAAATTGAGCATAGTGACAATTGGCTACTTCTTCTATTAGCTCAAATTTCGTGTCCTATAGGCTAGCATCTCCTATCCACTGCAATTACATTTCCATACACTTTGGTTAGGAGATCTACACGCTTGATCTAGGCAAATCAAGCCTTGTGCTACAAAAGGATAAGTTGTAATTTCTATTTTCTTTCTTGTTCTCTATTGTTGTTTGTACTCTCCTTGCTACTCCTAGGTTGGAGGCTGCAGGTTGGAGAGGTTGAAGATCTTCTTGGTGAAGAAGGGGACCTTGAGCTACTTCAAGAAGGCTGGTGCAACGGGAGGTTACTTCTAGAGAGGAAGGCTACTTCAAGGGGGAGCTTGGAGTTACTTCAAGAAAGCTACCTCAAGTTGGTGCATCTACTTCAAGTGAAGGCTGTTCAAGGGGTGTAAAGAAAGTATTGTATTTTGTGTAAATCCTTGTGAAGGTAATAAAATTAATACTTTCAAAATCCCAGTTGGGTAAGCAACCGGGTAGTGGACTGACAACTTTAGTATTTGCTAAAGTTGGAACCACTCTAAACACATGTCTCCTTCTTCCATTCTTCATTTGTGGTTGTTTGAGTTAAATAATTGCTAAAATATTTAAAAACTCTATTCACCCCCCCTCTAGTGTTTTTCAATTGGTATCATAGCAGGCTTCAAGGAACCTTAACAAGGTCTTGAAGAATGGGTGACGGGGTGCTTAACAATCTTAACCTTGAAGGGACACTTGTTGCTAGACCTCCAGCGTTTGATGGAACAAACTACACATATTGGAAGAGAAGGATGCAGTTCTACTTCCAAGGCATCAATTGGGACTTATGGAGGATGGTGTCAACCCCATACGAGCTTCCTCAAACACAATATGCAGAGTGGGATGCAAACACGGTAAAGTTGGCTCAAATGAATGCCAAAGCTGTAAGCATTTTATATTGTTCAATTTCAGTAGGAGAATTTAATAGGATATCAAACTGTGACACAGCCTATGACATTTGGCATAGACTGTCCATAACTTATGAAGGTACAATTCAAGTCAAGAATTCTAAGATTAGCATGCTTAAACAAAAGTTTGAACACTTCTGTATGGATCCAAATGAATCTATTAGTGAAATGTTTGCAAAATTCTCTTCTATTGTTAATGGTTTAAATGCTCTAGGAAAAACTATTCTTGAAGAAGATCAGGTATCAAAAATCCTTCGATCACTTCCTTCTAAATACAAGCCAAAGGTGACAGCCATTGAAGAAGCTAATGACCTCACTCGGCTGAAAATGGAGCAACTCATTGGCAATCTAGAAGCTCATGAAGCAACCCTAGAAGAGGAAGAAAGAAGAGAACGTGAACTTCAGCAAGGAAAGAAGAAGGATGTGGCTCTAAAAGCTTCAAGGATAATTACACCAGAAAGTGAGGAGTCAAGTGAAGAAGAAGGAGAAGAAGCATTGATTGTCAATGGTAAGAAATATAGAAGATTTAAATCTAACAAAATTTCTAGTTCTTCTTCTTCTCCTCCTAGGTGCTTTGAGTGTGGAAAGAAAGGACATTTCAAAAATGAATGTCCTAAAGTAAAGAAAGGAAAGAAAATCTCACACAAGAAGAGGGGAGAAAAATCCTATAAAGCTGCATGGGACGAGTCAAGTGAAAGTGAAAGCGGAGAAGAAAAGGTGGAATGTATAATGGCAAGAGAAGATGATGAAGACTCTCAAGAGGTAAGCCTACTTGATCTTCCTAAAGAAGAGTTAATTACTAGTTTACAAGAAACTCATGATAAGTATGTCGATGTCAAGAAGAAACTAAAGAAGGTTATCAAAACAAATGATGAGCTATATGCTAAATTAAATGATCTCTCTTCTGAAAAGAACAACATTGATCTTGAGAATTTGTCTTTAAAAACATCTTTAAATGATTGTACTAACAAGCTACTCACTCTAGAAACAAATGTTGATCTTCTCTCTCAAGAAAAGACTGAATTGTTAGCTAAACTAAAAGATTTTCAGACTCAACCAATTCTGTGTAACCATCTAGACTATGACAATGTTGTAAAAGAAAGAGACTCCCTATTATTTGATTTAGATCAAGCTAGAAAAGATTTACACAAGAAGATGGATGACATTGCTAAGCTACAAAGAAACCTACATGAGTTAAGAAGAAAAGATATCCTTGACAACATCCTAAAAGCCTCCTCTAGTTTCAATGGAAGAAACGGTTTGGGATATGATCCAAAGAAAAATCAAACCAAAAGAACTCGGACTATGTTAGTACCTAAGAATACAATTCCTAGAAAGAGAAATGAAGTTGACTCTATTACTTGTCATTTTTGTCTACGTCTTGGACATTATTCATTTTCATGCCCGTATAAGACCAAGGATTCCTACTTAGTTTGGGTCCCAAAATCCCAAACTTAGTAGAGTCGAATGCAATTCAGTTGATATATGATCAAATGCTTAATTTTTCAATTCATATTGTCTTATCTCAACTTAATAAAAGGTTTTATGCATTATAATAATTTTCTGAACTGCTGAATTTCTGTCTTTAATTTGCAATACAGCAACCCTCTCGATCGACGATTAGTCAACCGAGAAAGATGTCGGTCGAACAATTGTCGACCAACTGAAGTTCTGAATCAGAATTTTTATACAGTCTCTACTTAAATGCTTCTAACCATACTGGACCATCACATGGGTACCAAAACCTACATTCTAATGCAGGATTGGGTGGTTGACAGTGGATGTTCCAAACACATGACCGGAAACAAGGATGCATTTCAAACTTATGAAGAAAAGAAGAGTGGAACAGTCACTTTTGGAGATAACGGTAAAGGTAAAATTGTTGGAATAGGTAATATTGGCACAAACCTCGAAATAAAGAATGTTCTACTTGTTGATGGTTTGCACCATAACTTAATAAGTGTGAGTCAATTATGTGATAGTGGCTATGATGTTTTATTTAACAAAACCTGCTGCAAATTATTAATAGAAAACACTACAAATGTTGTCTATGAAGGAAAAAGAGTTGGAAATCTTTATATTCTTAGACCTAACTCTATGAAATATGTAGTAGGAAAATGCTTTCTTGCAAATGAAAATACTTTACAATTATGGCATAAAAATCTAGGACATGCTAGTTCACATGTTATCAAAAAGTTAGTGAAATATGATCTTGTTCGTGGTTTGCCTACTTTATCCTTTGATTAAGTTGAAAATTGTGAACCATGTACATTGGGAAAGCAAACAAAAACCTCTTTGAAACCTAAACATGAACTTAGCACCAATAGATCTTTAGAATTAATTCACATGGATTTATTTGGACCTATGAGGACACAATCTATCGGTGGCAAAAGATATTGTTTTGTTATTGTTGATGATTATAGTAGATATACATGGGTACATTTTATTGCAACCAAAGATGATACTATTCATGCTTTTATAAAATTTTGCCCTATGATTGAAAATCTATTACAAAGAAAAATATGTACCATTAGAAGTGATCATGGTGGAGAATTTGAAAATCATGTATTTGAAGAATTTTGCACATCTCAAGGGTACACTCACAATTTTTCTGCTCCACGCACTCCACAACAAAATGGCATAGTTGAAAGGAAAAACCGATCACTACAAGAAATGGCTAGAACTATGATGCTCGAACATAACACCCCCAAAACCTTTTGGTATGAAGCTGTAAACACCGCATGCTATGTGTTTGGGATCTACATGAAAATCTACAATACCAAAGATGATAGAGATAAGTTTGATTCTAAATCACACAAAGCATTCTTTTTGGGATATTCTACCTCTAGCAAAGCATTTAGAGTATACAACACTATCTCTAGAAAAGTTGAGGAATCTATTCATGTCTCTTTTCATGAAGAGTCCAAATCAGAAAATCTAGAAATAATTGATCTTACTAATCAATTCGAAAACTTAAACATACCAAATGATAGTGAGAAAGATACTACAAACAATAACCAAAGTGAAACACAACCTATACCTAGACTTATTAAGGATCATCCTCAAGAATTAATTATTGGAAATCCAAATGATAAAGTAAAAACTCAGTCTTCCTTTAAGGATGTTGCAAACATGGCTTTTGTTTCTATCATTGAACCTAAGAAGATATCTGAAGCTCTTAAAGATGATTATTGGATAATACCAATGCAAGAAGAATTAAATCAATTCACAAAAAATGATGTATGGGATTTAGTTCCTAAACCACAAGATAAAACCATCATTGGAACTAAATGGGTTTTTAGAAATAAGCTCAATGAGGCAGGAGAAGTAATAAGAAATAAAGCTCGGTTAGTAGCATAAGGATATAATCAACAAGAAGGAATAGACTTTGATGAAACGTATGCACCAGTAGCTAGACTTGAAGCTATTAGAATGTTACTAGCTATTGCTGCACATAAAAACATCAAACTCTACCAAATGGATGTAAAAAGTGCATTTCTAAACGGAATCATTCAAGAAGAAGTTTATGTTGCCCAACCACCCGGTTTTGAAATACTGGAAAAAGATGACTATGTTTATAAACTTAAGAAAGCACTTTATGGGTTAAAACAAGCACCTAGGAACTGGTATGAAAGGCTCAAGACATATCTTTTTTATAATGGTTTTTCTATTGGAAATTCAGATTCTACTTTATTTTTCAAAACATATTGAAATCCGTCATCACTTTTCAAGGGATCATATTTCTAAAAATCATGTTTCTCTTCATCATGTTGATATGGAAGATCAATTGGCTGATATTTTTACAAAACCGCTTCCACTAGACCAATTTAACGAAATTAGGAAGCAATTGCTTATCACTCCTTTGGAAGATGTCTTCTTTGATATTTGTGCTTCTTAAAAATAACTTTTACTTAAATCATTTTGGCTTTTAATGGACATTTTTTTGGGACATATAATTAAGGGGGAGTTTTATTCTTAAATGGATATCTTTTTGAAATGACAAAGGGGGAGAAATAAATATAAAACTTAGTATTTGTGCAAAACAATAAATAAATATAAAATTTAGTAATTGTGCAAAACTCAATCAATGAGTTTCATAAACTCTTGGTTTTACATTGAAAGTTGCTATATTCCCTAAAGGATTGGATTTCATGTTCCATAATTCATGGGGAATAATAAGCACACATTTTATAAACAAGAGAAGAAATTTACAAAGGTAAGTTTCAGGTATGAAAATCACATGTTTTATTTTATATTTAGGAAATGTTTGTCATCTTCAAAAAGGGGGAGATTGTTGGCTAAATGGACATTTGTAAATCCCTTTGTTTTGATAATGACAAACATTTCATTCTTGTTAATCTAACGTGCTACTTGAGTGTTGCAGGAATAAGGTGGATGACAAAGCAATTAGGGAAATCCATATGCTTACATATTTATATTTTCATGAAATGTAATCACTTTGTAAAAACTTGTACAAATATACAAGTACTTAGATTTCATGTAAATCAAGCGTTAGATTCTCCCTAGCTAAACATCACATTTAGATAGGTCATCCCCTTCAAATAAGTGTCACATATGCACACTCATACACACACTTAGTGCCTTAATTGAAAATTTGAAACAGGGTCAATCTCGATCGACTAACTCCTCGACCGAGACACTCTCGGTCGACAATCTTCTCGACCGAGAAAGACCCAAGTAGCTGTTAGACACAGCTGACAAGGTGGTTGGCAGTTGGAGATAAACGTTGCATACACTTGATCCAGAGAGCCTGTCGGTCGACAAAAGTTCGACCGAGTAGGTGTCTCGGTCGACCATTTCTCGACTGAGATGGACTCTGACAGTAACTGCAGAATTAATTAATTAGCCGTTGCTAAAGCAACAAACTTGTACCTAACGGCTAGTTAAGCACTTAGAAACCCCTAGAAGGTGTCTAGAACGTCCTTAAGCACTTGTAGGACATTCTTATAAATAGGACATGCCTTAGGATACCTAAACTCACTTGTTACACTTGAGAAATCTTTGAGCATACTTTGAGCAACCTGTTTGTGAGCAAATTGAGCATAGTGACAATTGGCTACTTCTTCTCTTAGCTCAAATTTTGTGTCCTATAGGCTAGCATCTCCTATCCACTGCAATTACATTTCCATACACTTTGGTTAGGAGATCTACACGCTTGATCTAGGCAAATCAAGCCTTGTGCTACAAAAGGATAAGTTGTAATTTCTATTTTCTTTCTTGTTCTCTATTGTTGTTTGTACTCTCCTTGCTACTCCTAGGTTGGAGGCTGCAGGTTGGAGAGGTTGAAGATCTTCTTGGTGAAGAAGGGGACCTTGAGCTACTTCAAGAAGGTTGGTGCAACGGGAGGTTACTTCTAGAGAGGAAGGCTACTTCAAGGGGGAGCTTGGAGTTACTTCAAGAAGGCTACCTCAAGTTGGTGCATCTACTTCAAGTGAAGGCTGTTCAAGGGGTGTAAAGAAAGTATTGTATTTTGTGTAAATCCTTGTGAAGGTAATAAAATTAATACTTTCAAAATCCCGGTTGGGTAAGCAACCGGGTAGTGGACTGACAACTTTAGTATTTGCTAAAGTTGGAACCACTCTAAACACCTGTCTCCTTCTTCCATTCTTCATTTGTGGTTGTTTGAGTTAAATAATTGCTAAAATATTTAAAAACTCTATTCATCCCCCCCTCTAGTGTTTTTCAGATGTCCCTAGACAGCCAAAGGTCGTGATTCAATTTGGGTGATCATTGATAGGTTGACTAAGTCTGTGCACTTCCTTCCTGTGAAGACCATGTATATGGTAGAGAAGCTTGCTCATATATATGTTGATGAAATAGTGTGTTTGAATGGTATCCCAGCTACTATCATGTCACATAGAGGACCTCAGTTTACCAGTTGCTTTTAGGAGTGCTTACACACAGCTTTAGGTACAGAGTTGAAGTTTAGCATAACATTTTGCCCACAGACAGATGGACAGTCTGAGAGGACAATACAGACTTTGAAAGATCTATTGAGATCTTGTGTCTTGCATTTTCTGGGAAGTTGGGAAATCCATCTCAGTTTGATAGAGTTTACGTACAATAACATCTATCATAGGAGCATTGACATGGAACCTTATGAGGCTTTGTATGGGAGATGTTGTAGATCTCTGTTGTGTTGGTATGAGACTGTTGAATATCAACTTCTAGGTACTGAGCTTGTATAAAAGACGACATAGAAAATCAAAGTGATTCAACAACCGTTGAAAGCAGCCTAGGATAGGAAAAGTTCATATGCTGATAATTGTCATAGGATCTTGGAGTTCCAAGTGGGATACATAGTGTATCTCAAGGTCTCTCCTTGGAAGGGTGTTTTGAGGTTTGGTAAGAATGGTAAGTTGGCTCCTAGGTATATGGGACCTTACCCTATGGTGGCACGTGTTGGGAAGGTGTCCTACAAGTTGGAATTGCTACCTGAGTTGCACAAGTTGCATCCAGTGTTTCATGTGTCCATGTTGAGGAAGTGCCACCCAGATATAGAGTTAGTGCTACAGGTAGTGGATGTTAAGTTGGAAGAAGATGTGTCATATGTTGAAGAAGAATGAAGGCCCTATTTTGATCCTTGATAGAAGAATGAAGAAGTTGAAGAAGAAGGATATAGTGTTATTGAAGGCTCTGTTTCATCACCATGGTGATGAGGAAGCCACATGGGAGCTTGAGGAAGTGATGCATAGGAAGTACCCGTCTCTTTTCACTTATAATTTTGGGGGTAAAATCTTTGTTAGGGGTTTATGGTTGTAAGATCACTGACCTGGCTTTTTGGGCTAACCTTGTTTTCTTTTCTTTATTATATCCTTATAACCTTAATCTAGTCCTTTGATATGTTTTAGTAACATGTGACAAGTTTATGTTTTTAGTTTGGTCCCATTTGGATGATGTGTGTGCTTTATATCCTTATTTTGGACCTAGTTGCAATCAACCTAAGTTGAGGGGTTATCTTGGAATTTGTCAGTTCTAGAGGGTTCCCTTGATATCTTGTCTTCATGAGAGAGAGTATGGATCATAGGGGCACTTTGCTTGGTCCATGATTAAGTAGGTGGTATCACTTAGTGTGATTAGGGTTTTCTAGGGTTTTCCTTTTTGTGGATGAGCTTCGACCTTGTTGAGTGGGTGGAGTTTGCGACTACAACACCTCACTTGGTGAGTATTGCGACAACAACACTTGTCCTTGGTGTAGTGTTCTTTGACCTTGATGCTCTAAAAGTGGTTTGGTTGCTATTGTTGGCTTCCTTGAGGTGTGTTTTGACCATGTGAGGAGTGGGTGACTTAGTGTTGCGATCGCAACATGTACTTGGTGTGTTGAGACCACAAAAAGGGTGGTTGTGACCTAAGTGGTCGTAACATCACCTAGGTTGTATCACCCTTTGTTGCATGCAAGTGTATAGTGGTTTCATGGCTATTTTCTTGGTGGACAAGTGTCCCTTTGGTACCCTCTTGTGTTGACACCTCATATCCACCCTCCCTCCCTCCTCCTTCATGTATATAACCTCTATCTTCTTCATGCAAGAAATCCTTTTGCTCTCTTTCCTTATCCTTCGTTGCTTGGCCACCTTGGAGCTTGGTGGAGCTAGAGGGTGTTTATCTTGGTGCTTTGGTGTCCGATCACCATTGCATGTGGTGTTCTTGAGCTTGATCATCCTTCTCGTGGTGATCTTTGGTGATCGTCTTCCTTGGTAAGTAGGTTTGAAGCCTTGATATGGTTTTCCTTTGCACCCTATTTTCTTCTTCCTTCCTTCTCAGCCATGAGACTATGGTTCTACCATGATGGTCACGTTAAGAGAAACTTCCATTCACAAGGGTCAGATACTATGTTTGACATGGTGTTACCCAAGTGGGAGGAAGCTTACTTCTCTTTTCCTCTTTCTTATTATTGGTTCCACCTATAGTTTTTCACCTCTTTCATGAGCTCTTCTTTTTGTATAAGTCAGAGGGTTTTTATTCATCTCGCCCCTCTCATGCAAGCAAGCGTAGGTTCAACATTACAAACTGACAATGAATTGCTAACTATAAATGTGGTAGTACTACTACCATTACAACCATTACACCGATCGTTGTCCAACCACTTATGAATAGCCTCAAGCGGCCTAATGTAGTGAAAAGTTCCTTGCTTATTACGAATGTGATGCTTTGTTAGGCCTTCTGTAGCTGCATTGCTCATCCTGTGGGTAAAAGATAGGGTCCAATGACCATGTCTGGCCAGAATCTGTCGGCATCTATGTATGAGCCTCATGTGCCGTGGATGATTAATAGTTTTTTGCTGCACTACGTTGATCACCAACTTGCAATCAGATTCTATGTCGAGCTCTTCCAATAACAACTCCTCTGCCTTCTGTAAGGCATACACCAAAGACAAAAGCTCTCCGTGGAACACCGAACGAACGTTAGTTCTTATCTTTGGAGGTGACCTTGTGACTGAAGTTTTGATCTGGGTTGGAGCTTCTTTCTCCCTCCTAGAGATTGTGATCCTTGGAGCTTGGTTTCTCCATAAGGTGGGTTATATAACACTTTTCCCTCACTATTATTGCACTCTTTTCTTATATGCATGTTTCTATTTTCATCTCTAAATCATAACCCTAATATACAAGGGTAAGTTATCATGATATAGATCTTGATTTATGGTGACAATCATGTGTGGTTTACTTAAAATCTGAAACCCTAGTTTGCATGTACAAGGTTTTTTATAATGGTGCTAAATGACACACTTTCTTTTTTCTATTGGTTATGGGAATGCATACCTATTTCTATGGTTCATCTACCTTGGATAATAGGAAGTTTTAGTTCTATTTTCATCCAAGAGATTTTGATATTCACCCCTTTGATCATGAGTTTTGTAGTGAATCTATGTGACCCATGTCTTGTGGTTTTGTGGATCATCTCTTGGCAGAGTTTGCCCCTTAGATGGTGTTAAGTATCTTGGTGGTTAACCTTCTGTTTCGAACATGATTTGGTTTTGTTATAGTCTAAGTTGGGTGGTGGACTTATTTTCGCTACACCCTTGACCTTTTGGGCCTTGGTTGCTACACCTATGGGTGGTTGTTGTGGTCACAACAACCCTAATCCTAGGGTGGTCTCTACTCTTGTGTTATGTTGGTTCCATCTTCTATTTTGGCTTGGTTGGTCATTACCCCTTGAGTTGTTTTGGGTTGGCACCTCAGTTTTGGTCTTTTGGTTGCTACCTTGGTTGTTGTTGTGGTCGAGACATGTGGTGATGGATGAAGTCACTACTACAGAACAGGCCTTTGGCGTCCATTGTTTATGCCCTTTTAGCGACGGTTCTAAAGCGACGCCTATGTGGGCGCCGCTAAAGGTCAAACTCTTCGGCGTCAGTTTTATAACTGACGCCAAAAGGCTTCGCGCCACCTAAAATGCACCAACAGGGCACCGATAAGCGTCGGTCATTTATAGTAAGCCGACGCCAAAAGGCTTCGCGCCACAAAAAGGGCGCCATCTAGGACACTATCTGCGTCGGTTTGCACCTAAAACACTGACGCCATATTACCAGACTCCACGGTCGTGCTTCCCTACACGGCCGTGTTTAGTACTATAGGAGTCGGTTTTATACTAATAACCGATGCTTTTTCCACCACGGTCATGCTTTCCTGCACGGTCGGGTTGTTTGTCATATTAGGCGGCGGTTTTTATCCAATAACCGACGTTGTAAGCCTTCGATGACGGTGTTCTATAAATAACCGACGCCTGTGTTTTATTTTTTTTCTTATCAGTTTGCAGGCCTGTTGTGGCTGGTCAGCAGGATGAGAATCTACAATTCAGTTTTTTGAACTGTAGGTTTACGACATCCATTGATATCAGGCAACAAACATGCCACAAACATGCAAAATCAACAAATATACTTTTCACACAAGTAGATACATTCAGACATCAATTCAATTATCACATTCACACATGTAGAAACATTCAAATACATGTAGAAACATTCAGACATGTATAAACATTTAGAAATATTCATTTACAAAATATCATTCAACATCGCTATCAGCATCCCAATTATATCTTACAATCACCACTGCTTGTATGGCTCTTGCCCATTCTTCTCTTACTTCATTTAATACTTCCATCGTATATGGAGCATGTACATCTTTTAAGCATTTACCTATAGTGTGGTCAGTTTTAAACACATGTAAAGAGAATGATGTATATATATAAGTAATAATATGAAAATAAGATTGATATATTTCATACTAACTAATGAGACTATATATAATACCTCATGTATGGTATCGATGTCCAATGCGGCATATTGGATAACCATCTGCATAAATCGCATCACATAGTATGTGCATGCCCAGTCGTTGTCTTGTGTAGCACACTATAAATTGAAACATACAAAATATTAAAAAATACAACTAAGCACAGTTCACATAAATAATATATACATTGGAGTCGGGAACTTACTTTTACATTCTCCCAAATTATTGGTTGGTTCTTTTTCCTTGGGACCTTTCCTCCAGCCTTTTTGAATGCATATAAACCCCTACATGTTAATGTAACACAATAAATTGCATAATTAAATAGTAATGTAATAACAGATGTTAACGGATATAAAAATGAAATATTTCTCACCAGAATAATGGCAATCTCATTACATGTCCAATTTTAGTATTCAATGTACTCCCCGCAGGATCTAGATAATAAATAGTGAACGTCCCGAGGAGAATAACTAGTAACTCCTAATGCCTACCGCTAGAGGTAAAAAAGTTAAAAATTAATAACTCAAAATCCATAATAAAAATGTAATTTTCTTAAGTCCAAATTATAAGTAAAGTAAACTTACTTGACATTGAATGGAGCTATTATTATCGTCTTCTTTTGCTGACTGAAAATGATAAAAGCATCTATACAGTATTGTTGAACACTATCAGGGTCTTTAGCTGCCATACTAATCAATGATGGAATAAAAAATCCCACATGGTCAAATGCAAATTGTTTACATTGATTTTCGACTAAGTAGATGCAAAACATGTATTACGTATGCATTAATATATAAGAAACTAGATCACCGGATCTTACACAAGGTATATGGATGTATAAAAAAGATCTCACCTTATCCATGTCTCTATCATTGATGTATTCAGCCAATCATATATAAACAAACCAATAATATCTTGTATAAATAAAGAGCTTTCGTATGATTGACCTACATAATTCGCTTCTAAAGAAACAGTTATAGGGAAATGTATATTATGTGCCCGTAGCCAACATGACATTCCCCTACAAGCAGGACCTAACGGGTATTTTAGGTCAGTTGGAACCCAACTTGGTAATGTAGGAAGTGGAGGTGGAGGCCTAGGTGCTCCGGGTGTCTTCTTTTTAACATGTATATATAATTTCAGATCAATTGACCTCATATATACACATTAACAATCTAAAGTAATGTAAATTTATCTTACATTTTAGTCGTGTAGACGACATCTGCTTTGGGCCACAATATCACCCCACCTTCTGCCTCAGCAAGTGTATCAATATCTGGGTGGGCATATGGCAATGTAGCTTCCCTCCAATCGGGTAATACACGTATCGAGCTCACACAAACGTAGCCCTGTGGCATTGGAGTCCCGTGAAACATTTCCCCAGGAAGGGACGGGTAAGCATGCGCCTCTGCAACAACATAGTCTTGCATTCTTAAGCAACATGGCTTCAACGCCTACAAATTTATGTAAAGAATGTTATACATATATACATATCATCTTGAAAACATATCATCTTAAAAAGACTAGCTACAATGTCATAAACAATACTTACAACAGACGTGTTAGGCGGTGGCTCTATAGGATTACTCTCAGTCTGTGCATCAGGAGGAGAGTGGGTCGCCATAGGCTGATTGGAAGCCTAAGATGCCTGCCACTGCACCATTTCTTCCTTGACCTTCTCATCAACTATATCATTGACCTTCTTAGCAACTATATCCTCGACTCTCTTATTCTCCTATACATGGATAAAAGAAACATTAGCTTCTTATTATTGAATTCCCTTTTGCAGTAACATTCTAAAAAAAGAATAGGTTACCTCTTCTTGTGAAAGTCCTGCTCTGGGTTTGCGCTGGGATGGCCCAAAGAATGCTTTGATGCCCACACCAGCGCCTGCACCCCTAACACGTCCAGGATGCTCTGGGTTACCTAGAGCAACTATCAATTCATCCCTTCTGCCCTGAGGGATGAATGTGCCTTGTTTCATCTACTCGTGCAGCTCCCGCTAATTACCATAAATAGAAATTGGTAAGTTAACACCACAAATAATCAATATTCAAACGATTTATCTAAGAGTTGTATCTTACCATTTTTGCAGCTGCCTCAGTAGTTACGAGCTTCTTTATTTCACCCTTCTTGTTTTGCCTCTTAGCTATCCAGACATCATGGCTAGGCATGGGTGTGACACATGTAGTAGAGGACTCCTGAGTAGCAGCAGACTCCACCTGTAGTCTTTGGTGAATGCTTGCATAGCCCTTTGGACCCATAGTGTGGTCATGCACATTCAGTGCACGCCTTGCTTTTTGCGCCTCACTGAGGGCCTAGTTAGTATGCACATTAATGATTTGGTTACTAGCACTAAATGTTAATCTTGAATAGGTGAATACAACGTATATTAATTAAATTGGGAGTGACACCTAATACCTTGAATTCTTCATATTTTCTTGAAGCAACAAACGTGTCCCAATCTTCTTTGTCCAAGAAGTTCCACTGTTCAAGGGCTGACTTCTTCTCCTTATCACCATCTTTTATGTATTCTCTGTTGAGATTTGTCCTATAGTTCCTTAGCATCTTTCCAGCGCGTTGCATCACACTTTTACGATGTAGCTTCTCATCCAATGCAAACAGATTCTGTAAAATAGAATTGCTATTAACTAGTATCCAAAAATAAAATTGCAAATAATAGAATTTGTAATCTACAAAATAGAATTGCAAATAATAATAACTCACGCATCCTTCCATATCATGTCTTTCTTCGCCTGAGGAACTTTATTCCAATTATCATACTTAACACCATAATGGCTTCGAGTGACAACCCCAAGATAGTTTACAAAATTATTGCGGTTCACTCCAATTGCATTTCCTCCTTTGTCAAACTCCACATCCAATATGGATCCACTGCCATTTAGCGCTATTAACTTCTTCAACAGAGTGATGCCCATTTTCTTGTTAAGTGTTTGGTGATGCGCATCAAGTTCCTCCAGTGCTTCAGTGGGTACATGTGCATCATCAACCTAAAATTTGACAAAAATAAACACACTGAATTAGCCCAATATAGAAATATGGGATATATGACATAACTAGAAGATAATGAATTTTATAGAAATACAGGATATGTTTTTAGAACTTACATTGGTATCCTCACCATGCTCATCATGAACAGCATGCTCATCATGGACTTCATGCTCATCATGGACATCATGCTCATCATGGTCAGCCATCTGAAAATGTCATTAAAAAGGAAAACATTTAGCATTTGTATTGACTAGAAGACAATGAAACATCAAATATGAAAATGATATTGATATTAAAAAAGCAAACATTTAGCTTCAATAAAAAATATAAACATGCATGCCTCTAAAATTGTGATCTTTTATCAATTAACAATTCTTCATTGTGATCTCTGCGCACATATAAGTCATCATTAGCTTCAATATTTTGTGGAGTTGGAAACCCAACTGAGAATGGACTGGAGTCATCATACTTATCATAGTACTCTTCTTCATCTATAGGATCTTCAATGAACTATCTTTTACCATGAAGAACAACCGACCATTTATCATTTGTAGGATCATCGATATAGAATATTTGTTTCTCCTGTGATGCCAATATGAATGGTTCACCCTTCTCGCCAATCTTTTCAAAATTCACTAAAGTGAAACCCAATTCATCCACTATAACTCCTTTGGTGTTATCAACCCAATTACATTTAAAGAGTGGAATTCTGAAATCTATGTAGTCAAACTCCCATATGTCTTCAATGACACCATAATATGACATTTTAGCTTCATGTGGACTCTTATCCTTTGCACTTGCAAAATACATAGTCGACGCTTGAAGAGTGACCCCACTGTTTTGGATGACACTCTTATCATCTTGGCGCTTTGTGTAATATGTCAACCCATTAATGTCAAACCCTTCATAAGACATAACATTCAGTTTTTGTTTAAAGGCAAGGCATTTGATAGTTTCCGTAATATCATTTGGTGTTTCAGATAGTTGATATAAGACTTTATCTTCAAACCACTTAGTAAAAGTCTTGTTATGCTCTCTAGCAGGCCACATTGAACTTGCTCGAGGATGTTGTCTCTTGATGAAATTGGTATGTTCCTCGATATAAACACTCACTTCGTCCATGTTGTGTAAAATATACAAGCGACCTTATTCCAACTTCTCATGGCTGATTACTTTCATCTGTGATCCCAAAATTCCTTTGCCCTCCTCAATATTCTTGTCATTAACAGGAGTGTTATTACCACTCAGAAAGTCATTGCAAAAATCCATAACCTCTCTCACCACATAACCTTCAATAATACTCCCTTCAGGCCGATAACGATTTCGAACATCACCTTTAAAAATGCTCATGTATCGTTCAAAGGGATACATCGAATGCAAGAAAACTGGTCCCAACATTTTCACTTCCCTAGTCAAGTGGACAACAAGATGTACCATGATATCAAAGAACGAAGGAGGGAAATACATCTCAAGCTGACATAGGGTAACAACCACTTCTCTTTGCAAATTATCGAGAGTATCAGGGTTAATAACTTTGCTGCATAGATTGTTGAAAAGGAAACAAAGTCTGGTGATTGCAAAGCTTACATGCTTCGACAATATAGATCGAATTTCCATAGGCAATATTTGTTGCATTAGAGTGTGAAAATCATGAGATTTAAGACCTATCAACTTCAGATCTTTCATTGATACCAATCTACAGATGTTGGATGAGTAACCATGTGGCACCTTAACATTTACCAAGCATTCACAAAAAACTTTCTTCTCCTTTCTAGACAATGTGTTACAAGCGTGAGGTAAGTTTGTTCTTTTATTACCCATTTCACATAATTCTGTTAATTATGACCTTATTCCCATTTCACGTAGGTCCAGTATAGATTTTATCCCATCTTTAGTCTTACCTGGTATATTTAACAGAGTACCAATGACGCTATCACAGACATTTTTCTTAACGTGCATTACATTGATACAATGCATGACTGTCAAAGAACTCCAATAAGGAAGATCCCAAAATATTGACTTCTTCTTGAATGAAGAATTGTCACTCCGTGTGGCCATACTACATTGTGATTTCTTACCAAATTCATTGATGATGTCTTTTACTCTTTCATAAACAACATCCCCTGGTATAGGTTTAGGTGCACTCCGTTCATCATTCCATCCATTGAATGCTTTGCAATTCCTATGATACAGATGGAATTTTGAAAGAAACCTTCGATGACCAAGATATACAGTCTTACCGCCATGTTTTAGTCTTATTGAATCAGTGTTTTCTTCACATATAGGACACACTTTTGCTCCTTTGACACTATATCCAGACAAATTCTTGTATGTTGGAAAGTCATTAATAGTGCAAAACAACATAGGGTGCAAACGAAATGTCTCTCTTCCTGAAGCATCATAGGTCCTCACACCTTCAGCCCAAAGTTTCTTTAAGTCATCAATCAGAGGTTCAAGATAAACATCGATATCATTTTTGGGTTGTTTAGGGCCCAATATCAACAAGGACAACATAACGTACTTATTTTTCATACAAGGCCAGGGACGAAGATTGTATATAACAAGCATGACTGGCCAAGTGATATGTTGGCTGCTCAATGTCCCGTACGGATTCATCTCATATGTACAAAGCCCAAGTCTTAGATTCCTATCTTCTTCCCCAAATTTGGGGTACAATAGATCAATCTTCGTCCACTGTGGGGAATCAGACGCATGTCGTAGGATCCCATCATTATTTTTCTTAACATCTGCATGCCACCTCAAATTCTTCGCATCTTTTGGATTCGCAAATAAGCGTTGAAACCGTGATATTATAGGTAGATACCACATCACCTTGGCAGGAGAACCAGTTTTGGACTCCCCCAAAGTCATCAATTTATACCGTGACACACCACATTTTGGACAATCTTTCAAATCCACATAGTCCTTTTGAATTAATACACAATCATTCGGGCATGTGTGTATCTTCTTGGCCTCCATTCCCATTGGGAACAACAATTTCTTTACCCGGTATGTTGAGATTGGAAGCTCGTTTCCTTCAGGAAGCATTTCTTTCAACAAAGTCAACAATGAAGTGAAGCTTTTGTCGCTCCATCTATTGTTAGCTTTCAACTTATACAATCTCAACACAACGCTAAGCTTCGTAAACTTAGCACAGTCTATGTATAACGGTATCTCAACATCATGCACAATGTTTCTAAAGATAGGAGGTGAATCAGTGTGCTCTACCCTACAACTATCCAGCATCGCATCAGCGATGTCTACTGGAACTGGTTCGTTCACATCTACGTCATCGGAGGCAATTTCTTCTTCCACCCAAGCACTGCTATTGACATCCACTGGTTTCGAGTTTGAAATCTCTCCATGCCAATGCCATTCTGTATAGCCTTGTACAATCCTGTTGCACATGACATGACTTTTGATTTCATCACCAGTGCTGACTTTCAAGTTGTTACCGCAATGCCTACATGGACAGTAGAACCTATCTCCAGGTTCTTTCCTATGTTCCTCGACAAATCTAATAAACTGATCAAGACCAGATATAAACTCTGGGGTGCAGTGATTGTGAATGGACATCCATGATCTATTCATTCTATGATCAAAGAGAAAACAAGTATATATTAGGATAAGATTAGGGTATACACTTACATCCTAAGTGAGATTAGGTGTTCAAGAATAGTCCCAAACTGGGGACTATCCAAGATTTACTCCTATTATGTAAACCCATCCAATTTTCTATTTGTTTGGCTTATTTGCAATTAGGGGTAGACACTGGATTCTGATGGTAATTGTCCCAACCACTCTAATTGTATATTATCTAGACCCATCTGATGTTTAAGTAGATAGTGCGGGACATGAAATGAAAGTGCCTTTATTAACCATTTCTATGGTGGTAACATTTGATAGTGTCCAATACAAAATAACGATTGGGCCTGCGACTACAATGTGATGTGCTACATGGAAAATATTGTCATATTAGGAGGTATAATGAAGTCGGACTCCATACAAACAGTATATAATTTAGTGATTGTTCATTCTAATTTATACCAATGTACAAGTAATATAAAGAACAATGATTGTTCACTTTCTAGGCCAACAAACACATGTGATGTCATTCTTATATATAATAAATGTGTACCACCTATCCCATCCTTGAACACCTAATCTCACTAGTAAGCGTATAATGCGTATTGGGTTTTCAAGAAAATTTCGGCAGCATTTCCCCGCTGTTCTCTAAGTACATATGTACTTAGAGAACAAACGGGGAAATGCTACCAAAATTTTCTCAAAAACCCAATACACATTATACACTTACATCCTAAGTGAGATTAGGTGTTCAAGAACAGTCCCAAACCGGGGACTATCCAAGATTTACTCCTAATGAGTAAATCTTGGATGGTTTTCTAGGCCAACAAACACAATAATAGATATGTACATGTTAGGGTTTCATCACAATTGATGTTAGGGTTTCATCACAATTGATGTTAGGGTTTCATCAATGTTAGGGTTTAATCAAATCAAATTAGGATGCTAGAATGGACAAGTTTAAATCTTATTTCAACATGCATCAAAATTGATTGAATTAGGTCAAGCATTAATATTAGAAGCACAAATATATGCAAGCAAAAGATTTTTTTGTATCCTAAAATTTACATAAAGCATTACATAAAGATTTGTTCATATCCTTACCAACAGCAAACACGGTCGTGGTTGTGTTGGCCTACCACGGCCGTGCTGGGTAGCACTTCCGTGGTAGGCCAACACAGCCATGGCCGTGTGTGCTATTGGTAAGGAGCTAGGGATAAGGAAGAAAAGAGGCTAGGGCTACCTGGAGCTAGCGTGGAGAAGAGCGGCGGCGGCGGTGTGAGAGAAACGAGCAGAGAAGGAGGTGGAGAGCGATGAGAAGAATGGCACCAGGGTGAGCGGCGAGTAGAATGGTAGGAGAAGAGCAGAACAACGAGCAGCAGTGGCGGCGAGCGGCGGCGGTAGCAGGAGAAAGAGGACGCAGTGGCGGCGGCGGCGAGCAGAGGCGCACCAGTAGTGGCGGTGAGCAGCAGCGGGGGTTGTCAGGCGATTTTAGGCAAGCGACGAGCAGTAGAGAATTATCGCAATGAAACAGAAGAAAGGGGAAGACGATCGAGTGATACTGGTCTATTAAGTTTGTAAACAGCGTTGGTATTTACAATACCGACACCTTTTACTCTTCAACCTCGATTGATATTAAAAAACTAACGTCCAATTAGACAATCTTTGCCCTAAATTATTTGGCGGGAAACATTATCAGCGTCGGTTATCAAAGGATAACCGACATCGAAATTGGAACTTTTCGCACAAATTTTCATCCTATATAGGCTTCGGTTAACAATTAAAACACTGACGTTGTATGTGACACTTTGGGGCCAATTTTTTTCGTTCAAAAATTAGATTTCGCAGGCGATTTTAGGTGTTAGTTTTGTGTTACCCAGCCAACGTTGAATACAAAGTGGTACCCATGTATGGCTGGTCTTTGAGTATAGATGTCGGATTTTGTAAATCACCGACATTGAATGTTATAGGCGTCGATTTTCCTAAAAACCGACGCCCAGAAAAGTGACATTGAATGTTGTTTCTGTAGTAGTGAGTGTAGTGGGTGCTATACACGTTGCTTGATATGGTCACAACAATAGCACTTGGTCTCTACACTTAACCTCATGGTCACTGCACCATATAGGTCGCTACACTTGCTTGTGTTTTGTCGCAACACTATATGATCAGACATTGCTTGATGATGTGAATGTGTATGGTTAATCAAGATTAATGATGCTTAACCCTAATGCTCTCCAAACATGTGGGAGATGTCTAATGTAGGGTTTGGTGATTGAATAATGCTATGAAACCCTAATCGGCTATACATGAAACCCTAACTCTAATTTTGGGATATATGATGTGTTTGTTTATCTCATTTGAAGTGATTATCATGTTAACCTTGTAGGTGAAATGAATGTCATAGCTATCAGAATGCTATGGTGAACTGTATGTTATGCAAGGTGGTGATTATGAGCAACATTATGGCATAATGTGGTATTGAATGTGCAGGGATCATGTGATTTGGTCTTATGACCTGGAAAGTGCTTGATGCCTAATATGAGGTGATATCCTCTAGAGATGTGATTGAGGGAGTGATATCCCATCATGATGAGACATTGGTGATGGCCTTGTGTATGGTAGTGATAATATGTGGTGATGTTGATGGCCTTGATTAAGGCAGTGAGACAGTGACACCATGAGATGATGTGACAAGTTTTACACTTCATATGTTTTGATATCTTCTAAGGTTGTTATATAGTTATGCTTGCTAGATTGAATTAGGGTTTCTATGTCCACTTGTGTGTTGAAGCCTTAATTCACCCAATTGGCATAACTAATAAAGTGAAACCTTAATCATGTAGTTTCCCTATGCCATAGATCCATTCTAGTGTTAGTGTTATTATTGGATGGTGAAATGAGTAACTCCTACGGAAAACTCAGAGCGCATATTGTTGAATATGTAGGGGTGCAAGTTGAGGATATATCCTTACATCCACAAATATAGGTTTTGGAGGGTGAGTGTAGTTATGCCTCAGTGTTTGAGATTCTCGTGATTGGCAGAAGTGCAACTACATCATGCCTTTTCTTATGGACGATCATGTGTGAGCCTGTTCTCTAGTGTGGTGACCTGTATCAATGCGGGCTAGGTATTTTATGTGGACGGCCATGCATGAGCTGATCCCTCATCTTGACTATATGTCGATGTTTGTAGTTGACTGATATGTCTCTGTGGTGTTTCTCTTATACTAACTAAGAGGTGTTTGAGAGGTTTTGGATTCTAGATCTTCCATAGAACTTGTATGTCACTGATTTTGACTTAGCAGTGGTCAGTTGGATTTGGGTGGTACAACTCAAATCCTCAGGGCATTGATAAAAGATGTAACACAACTGCATAATATATTTACATAAAGTTGAACATGAATAACATTGGATGACCATTTGCCTTATTTATTGTGTTGTTTTCATAACAGATGTACATGTTCTTCATATTCCTTCTAAAATTATTAGAGGAACTACTATTTATTATAGATGCCTAAGCTTCTTAATTAATGTTAATTGCCTTGCTTATATTTATTAGCTGAATATGCTCATCTTGATGTTAAAGTTATCTATCTTGCTTAGCTTATATGTGTTAATAATAGTGTTGGCAGAGAGTTATATCTCCCATTGATACATGGTTCTCACCCCCATGGGTTTCCACATATTTGAGGTGGTCGTGCTCAATGAGGTAGAGACCAAGCTGTTGAAACTAAGCAACAAGAGGAGCAATTGTTGTTGAAGGTTGGACATGCTGCTAGTGTTTTGTAGTAGAGTCCTATGTGTTGTTCCTTTACTCTCAGGTCCTTGGGGAAGTTTTTTTGTGATTTTGTATTTGGCAATATGCCATGACTGTATAGATATGGCTATATTTTTATAAACCAATTATCATATGTAATAAATTGTGGCAAGTTAGACAGTGAAGATTGATGATATGTAAAGCCTTTGATCATGATATATGATCAGGTGACACAGTTGTTGTAACATCCCTGACCTGGGTTATGAACTAACCCTAGGTGTTTTGCCTAATTAAGTAAATAGATGCTTGTGTTTATCCTTTGAAATGTAATTAAGGCTCATGAGGAACTTATATTTCATTTTCAATCCTTTTTTGCATAATGTGAAACATTATTTTGTTAAATAATGGACTAAAGTGCAAATTAACCAATTTGAGGGGCTAACTTGTAAATTTCACATGTCAAGATGTTCCTCTAATGATGATACATCATAAGAATGAATATGATGTGGTGGTATGGTTTCCACAAGCTTGGGCATCAAGATAAAGCTTGTAGAGCAATCCTTGTGCATTAAAACCTAGTTTTGGTGTAATGTGCAATTTACCCAAAACCTAGGGTTCAATATGCAAAATACCACCTCTAGAGGGTCTCTCATGTTTCTTGGCATCAAGTAGAGCAAATAAAATGAGAGGGGCGCCTCATTTGAATTATCATGGAGGAGAGATAATCTTGATGTTGAAATAATCAAAATTTAAGCAAATGGCCCTTTTATATATACAACTTATTAAGATGTTTGGTTTCTTTTCCTTTAAACCTTGGATAATGGAGGAGTTCGCATGAGTTTAGTAAGTGGAAAACGTGTCCAAGGATGGAGCAAGCCTTAGTGGATATGTTTGGGAAATAAAAAGGAAATAACTATCCTTTTTCCTCTTGCTTTGAAAAGACCCATAAATATATAAGCAATCTTTCCAAATAAACAAGGGATCATTTTTGTTAGTTCTTTTCTTCTCAAACCTTCTTTGGCCGACCAAGGAGGATCTATGGAGAAGAGTAAGGATGACCAAGCTGGTTTGGTAAGTATGGGCCATCATCTACCTCAATTTAATGGTGGAAACCACTATATAAGGTCAGATTCATGGTGTTCTTCACACGATTCTTCTTTCTAACCATCTTGCTCAACCAAAGAGTGAAGAACGGACCTTGGAAAACTACTGGAGCTCAAACCACCATTAAAGCTATGAAGCTTGGAGCTCTAGTTCAGTCCTAAAGGTGGGTTTTATAACTCTAACCCTTATGCTTCGTTAATGCATCCTCTTTTCTTAGAATCGTTGCTTATACTTCTTCTTTAGACACCTTTGGGTGTTCTTGCTATCATTTCCGTGAAGAACAACCCCTGTTCTTGAGGTAGAAGATGATGATGTTAATTCCTATGTTTATCCAAGTTTTCACTTTAGCAAACGGTCTCCAACTTTTTCTCAAACAGTTTGCCAAACCGTTTGGAGCAAACAGTTTCAAACCGTTTGAATGCAAACAGTTTCACAAGAACGCATGGAATCAAACGGTCCAAGACTGTTTGGAGGCGTTGACCATGTGTTGACCATTTGGAGGACTGTTGATAATAATGTAAACTAATTATCTACCAAAAATCATCAATTAATTCCAAGTGGTTCACCAATTGAAGGCTCATCAACCACCTAAACCCTAATCGGGTCTATTGTTGATTTCAATATTTTCAATCATGTTGAAGTTTGGGTAGAGTGACCCAAACAGTTTCAAAACCGTTTGGGGATCACCCAAATGGTCTCAAGACCGTTTGGTGATTACCCAAGACCATTTGGAGGTCTAGTGTTAAGTATGGTTGACCAATTGATGATCCAATGATATCAAGTTGATGAGTAATCGATTGCTGATTTTGGTGACCAATTCCAATATCCAAACCCTAAATGAATGACTTGGTTTTTGATAAATTAATGGGAAAATGGTCTCAAGACCGTTTGGAGGATATCCAAACGATCCCAAGACCGTTTGGGGGTCACCTAAGACCGTTTGGAGATCTAGGGTTGACTATGGTGAAGTGGTTAAAGATCTAAAGGTAACAAGTCGAAGTATAATTGATTGTTGACCTAATGATCAATTCAATGAATCAAACCTTAATTGGTTGAGTTAGTTTTTGATGCTGACTTGAGAAAACGGTCTCAAGACTGTTTAGAGGTCATCCAAATGATCCCAAGACCATTTGGGGTCAGGTTATGATCATATTGAATGATGGTTCAATGATTTCAAATCAATTAGACTCATATTGAAGTATGTTGAAGGGTCATCGATTCCAAACCCTAATCTAATCGATCCAAGCCCTAATTGATGATCAATTGAGGGTCAATTTAGTGTCAAATCAGTTGAGGGTTGACCTAATTGACTCAATTGGAGAGTGGCTAACAAGTGCATGACTAATTGAGGGGTTCAACATTGGAAACCCTAACTCAATTGAAGTGGTTGAGACACTTTTTGATCCTTGCGGTTTTGAGGTGGTTTGGACCAAATGGTCTCAAGACCATTTGGGACAAAATGATCCCAAACCTTTTGGTGCTCATGCGGTTTCAAGGTCGATTGTGTCCATGCGGTTTCAAAGTCAACTTGACCAAACGGTCTTCATGACAAAATGGTCTTCACCCCATCTTGGGCAAATGGTCTTGAGTGTGCACTTTACCAAACAGTTTCAAAAGTCAACAAGACCAAATGGTCTTGAACACCAAATGATTTCAAGGTCTGTCCAAGACCGTTTGGGGGTTTAGTGTGCAAGACCATTTGAGGTCTATAAAGGTCAAGATCGTTTGATACCTTAGTGGTCAAGATGGTTTAGTAGTTGATTAACCTAAAACTCATAGATGCTTAAAGTGATTAAAAGACCAAGTGGTTAGTTGGTTAGTGTCTGTTATATAAAGGTACCCTTGATGAGATAAAGTGATTAGCACTCTTTGAATGAGTAAGCCTTCATGATCACAATGGTAATGACATAACCCATGATGTCAATATTGAATTGACTTAGCCTAATCAAGAGTGATGCAAACATCATCTTATTGAAAGAAGAGAGAGAAGACTTCTTATATGAATGATTAATCAAGTAATGAACTCCCAATATGGATGGATACCTAATTAGGATATGATCCATGATAATGAGATCATGAAACCCTAGTTATGACAGCTAATGAATCATAACCCTAATTGAGGGCATTAATGGAATTAATCCTTATATATGATGATGGTATAATCTTAATGTGAATAATAAACCCTAAATCTAGGGTAATGTGATGTAATGTGAATAGTAAACCCTAATATAGGGTTATGTGATGATGTGAACAGTAAACCCTAATTATGGGTTATGCTTTTAAGCATGAAACTCAATGTTTGAACTATGAAAGGAGGAATCACTTTTCCTAATTATGTTAAAGGGGTTGGTTAACCCTAATTGAATAAAAAAGGGATACCCTAATCCTAGTAAGGGCATGGTGGTACAACCCTTGAATTGAAAGGTTATCTTTGTTTTGCAATGTGCTGACATAGAGATAATTTGCCTATTATCAAATGTATTAATTATGCAGGTTTTTTATGAAATGGTGAACATAGCCAGGTAAGAGCTATGATGTCATATTCATTGAAAGCACTTATAAGCTTTGAAAGTAATGATATGTCATGTTGCCCAGTGATAGGTAACATAAGAGATTAACAGGCTATATGAGCCATAGGAAATATCAGCATTGCTAATTATTCTGTTCATACTGTTAAATGACTTAATAGCAACATGCTACTTGGTAACAAGTGTTTGAAGATCTAAGGGTTTGAATACCCATATTCCTGAATCACAATGATGAGATGGTTAGGGATTGAGATCCCAATGTTAACTAGATGTGAAATGAACTTAATACAATTAGTACTCCTTCTTAATAGCAATTGTCTTATTGGTTTATGTTTGAAAACATGTATGATGCTAAAAGAATGCCATAATGTACTTAATTAATCAAGTATAATGATATCATGTAGAGCCCTGACCATAGATCCATCATTACCATAAATTAAATGATGGTGAAATAGGTTTTCCTAAGGGAACTCCTGGAGAGCATACTTTTGAGTATGTGGGGGTTATGGACGCGAATATCCTTACGTCCTAATGAGGGAATTGATGTGAGATGTACATTTAATATCTCAATCCTTCATTATATGTGAGTAGGTAAACTAGGGAATCCCAGTTCCATCTAATGTTGTTATCCTAGAAGTTGTGGACCTTTATCGAAAGATTGCCTCCATGTCTTCTCATGAGTGATGCCACAAGTGTTCCTGGCACTAGCGATCCATCCAAAACATGTGAGTTCCCTACCCAAGGGTCCATCTAGAATGAGTTCATAGGGTGGGGAAAGAAGAAAATTATACTTTCAACAGACAAAGGCAAAAGATCTAAGATTGAGGAGTGAAGGGTGAGTGAGATACGCCAACAAGGAGTCACACCTATATTTGGTGTGACGGAAGGTCGTCAAAATGGATTTTCCAGTCCAAGATTCTCAAGCCTCCTTAATCATGCAAAATCATTTGCATTTCACAAAGAAATTATTCTTAGGTCTCCTTTGTCCATGCGATCACCATCCATCTTGTCCAATGTCTGTGTTGGTGTCCTTCATGAGATAGTCATAAGAAGTGTAGGGACCACTCTTTTGATCAGCACAAATGCCAACCATTAAAGAGAAATCCAAAATCTAACCCATATTATGAAGCAAAACAACTAATTCTCAGCAAACATGATTAACATAATATATTGAAAACACATATATATTTTTTCCTTTTCCTTTCTCATAAAATGTCATAACCAATATCACATCTATGACAACATATTCAATTATCACAAATCATATTCAACTCCATTAAAACCAAAATCAAGAGTGATGCAAACATCATCTTATTGAAAGAAGAGAGAGAAGACTTCTTATATGAATGATTAATCAAGTAATGAACTCCCAATATGGATGGATACCTAATTAGGATATGATCCATGATAATGAGATCATGAAACCCTAGTTATGACAGCTAATGAATCATAACCCTAATTGAGGGCATTAATGGAATTAATCCTTATATATGATGATGGTATAATATTAATGTGAATAATAAACCCTAAATCTAGGGTAATGTGATGTAATGTGAATAGTAAACCCTAATATAGGGTTATGTGATGATGTGAACAGTAAACCCTAATTATGGGTTATGCTTTTAAGCATGAAACTCAATGTTTGAACTATGAAAGGAGGAATCACTTTTCCTAATTATGTTAAAGGGGTTGGTTAACCCTAATTGAATAAAAAAGGGATACCCTAATCCTAGTAAGGGCATGGTGGTACAACCCTTGAATTGAAAGGTTATCTTTGTTTTGCAATGTGCTGACATAGAGATAATTTGCCTATTATCAAATGTATTAATTATGCAGGTTTTTTATGAAATGGTGAACATAGCCAGGTAAGAGCTATGATGTCATATTCATTGAAAGCACTTATAAGCTTTGAAAGTAATGATATGTCATGTTGCCCAGTGATAGGTAACATAAGAGATTAACAGGCTATATGAGCCATAGGAAATATCAGCATTGCTAATTATTCTGTTCATACTGTTAAATGACTTAATAGCAACATGCTACTTGGTAACAAGTGTTTGAAGATCTAAGGGTTTGAATACCCATATTCCTGAATCACAATGATGAGATGGTTAGGGATTGAGATCCCAATGTTAACTAGATGTGAAATGAACTTAATACAATTAGTACTCCTTCTTAATAGCAATTGTCTTATTGGTTTATGTTTGAAAACATGTATGATGCTAAAAGAATGCCATAATGTACTTAATTAATCAAGTATAATGATATCATGTAGAGCCCTGACCATAGATCCATCATTACCATAAATTAAATGATGGTGAAATAGGTTTTCCTAAGGGAACTCCTGGAGAGCATACTTTTGAGTATGTGGGGGTTATGGACGCGAATATCCTTACGTCCTAATGAGGGAATTGATGTGAGATGTACATTTAATATCTCAATCCTTCATTATATGTGTATGTCGGGATGATGTATCACGAATATCCCGATGATGTTGTTAATGCCGCATCGATGAGAGATAAAAAAGAAATCCCTCGATGGCGAAGAGAGTACAGCATGCCACTGTAACTCTAATAGCGAAGTTGCCAGAATACCCTGGAAAGCTATTTAAGTAGAGACACAAGATGTCTTGCATGTTGTACCACACACTAACTGAGGAAGATGAGGTCAAAGAAATCCATCTCTTTTGATGACCTATGTATGGTACCAATTGCGATTTAGTAATGGTCAGTTGGAGAATGAGTGGTATACCTCATATCCTCATGGCATAAATATGTTTGAAAAATGTAACCAGCCGTATAGCTTAATTGCTTAGGTTGAATTACGAGAAACAATGATTGATGATATATTGTTTATAGTGTTCTAGTTGAATAACTAGTATACATGTTCTTCATATTCTTTATTGATATAAGTATTGTCATTCAATCAAGTTATAATTGAAATGATTGCTTAGAGAATGTTGAGTTTAATCAATGAATTTCCTGTTGTTAAATAATTATAGTTCTGCTGCTCATTGTTATCTTAATATTTGCAATAACAATGCTTCAGGCGAAGAGTTATAACTCTTCCTCGGGACAATTATTCAATTGTCTCACCCCTGTGGGATTCAACTTTTTGGATAGACGCCGAGGACGGAGGAACCCTTCAGTGGGTGAGAAACAACAACAGCAACACCCTGGACAGCAGTGATCTTCAGGTGGAGACATTGTTTGTCAAGTCTTGTATATAGAATGTCCTATGTGTCGTCTCTATACTCTCAGGTCCTAGGAGTCAGTAGATGGTTTAATCTAGATCTGAGATTTTTGGCATAATGCCTCGAGTTTTGTATCTTGCCTTGTACAGTTAATAGGGCAGTTGATGCTTGTAACCTCGAGATGTGATGATACAGAGATGTACTGATGTATCATCTTGTAAATAACTTACCTTGTTTCTCTATGAAAGAGTTTTACCGTTTGAGGATCTCTTTACAAAAAGTTTTAATTTTTAGTGATTTTTAGTAATTCTGCTGCTAAGAATACGCTTCTGCATTAGTTTAAATTAGTTAATCTTGTTTTTACGAGTCGATCGTCACAGTTGTGGAATCAGATGTAATAAGTTTATGTGCTTGTTCTTATGAGAGATCGTTTTTAATTGCCTACATTTTTTGGTAAACTGGTTATTTAGTATAATTTCATGTTTTGTTTTGAGTAATCTCATTTTGTGTAGCATGGGGCGTCACCGTAAAGGTTGGTATTAGAGCTTTATGTTCATTGAGTCTATAGGTACATAGGACTAGGGTTGTGTCTGTTCTAGTATCCTCCACTATATCAATCTTTCTAGTGATATATTTTCCTCATTTCTATCTATTGTCCCATGTGTAGAAGGGACCTTTTATGGAAACTTCAAAATTACACGAGTCAAGCATGAACTGATTAAAGTCATTCATACAAGTACTAGACGGGTTGGATCTTCCCAATCTTACTAAAACTTGCCTAACAACATTAAAATCACCATAGATTACCCATTATTCAATCATGGAAATAGCCAGTCTAGTGAGATCTTAACACAATTTTTTCCTATTTTTATCATCATTAGAGCCATACACAATAGTAACATAGAGAGAGACTTCTACTATATTGATTTTGCAATGCATAAGCTGGTCAATTTGTTCATGCACAACAAGCTTGAGTCAACCATGATCCTAAATAGCAAGGATACGTCCTAAATGATGAGCATTGTGGTTGACATCCACTCCATCTCAGGCCAAAATCTATTTATGACCTTGTAAATCTTTCTCTTCCTATTCTCAGTTTCACATAGAAACTTAATAGGAACATTGATCCTTCGTAGCTCCAGTGGACTTTAAAATGATGCACATAGTTACTAAGTCCATGAATATTCCAAGCAATATATATCATCTGTTATTGAAATTGGGGACTAGAGACCTACTCGTCACAGTAACTTCACACTCATCATCGTCTTCATAGATCAATTCCCTAAACCTGTTAGGGGATACAAAAGGTTGTTTCACAAAGAACATGCTTATGCTCTTGTTGGTTCTAGACTCAGCCCTCAGAGGAGATTTGGATATGTGTAAAATAGTTCTAAAACCTTCATCATAGACTGAACCATAATGCTTGATGTTGCCTGGAATTGTAGTATGATATGAAGGACTCCTTGCCTCTAACTCCGCCACCCTATCAAATTTCTTCTCAACAGATTTAAAAACATGAGTTTTGTTTCTCATTACCAGACTATTGTTTTTAGGTCTGAGATTCACCATTTCAGCCTCACTATGAATGATTTCCTAGACAGGAATAACATTCAGAACTTCAATATCACTATGTTGAGCATGATCAGTAGGTGGTACTTCAACAACCTTCCCTTGTGGTGTAGGTAACTAGTTTTGCCTCTTCTTAACAATAGGTTTAGGTTGAGCTAGGGATGAACACTTAGAAACTTCACAACCGAACACTCTACATCCATCACATTTCTTCAGGATCCACTCATAAGAGATTGTGATATCTAGTTCTTCACTAGTATCAGTCATCAATGAAATCTCTATGGGAAAGGAGGATTCAGTGGACATGAGGACATAGAATCTAGTGAATTCAAGTCTAGTGCATCTTTTCATTACAAGATCTGAATCAATAGGAACCTCGAGGAAACTTCCTAGTCATGAGAACATCTCTTCTCCCCAAAATTCTAGCGAAAAATCTTGAAATTTGACCCATACCAAAACAGATTCCATGACCTCCTTCTTGAATTTATCTACAATCTGCTAGGATTTGAGTATAAGAGGTTTACCTTTAACAAGACAGGGGAAGTCTTCTAGGGCATGGTTCATATCCGTCTCATTAGTGAACTAGATGGTAAAGAATCCATGGCTTCTTGCAAAAATCTCAATGCTTCCCTTCACCTTCTACAACCATCCTAGGTGACGGGCCAATGTAGGAAGATGACATTTCAGATCCACCACGTAACCAGACACAACATTCCTCCACTTTTCTATATTCCTCATTGCCTCTTTCTAGGGATACCTGAGCTTGCCATTGACAACCTCTACGAGGAATTTCTTCAACCTATCGCCTCCAGTCGACTTGAATTTGAGAAAGTTGTCTCAAACACCCTTTGAGGTATGATTCCCGCCCTGGAACTGCCCAGAATCCTCCTTGCGATGGTGTTCAATCGTCACCCCGTCAGTCGCCCTGTCGGTCGCCTTTGCAAAGCCCTCCCCCTGTGCGCCTGACAGTTTTTAGTCAATCAAAAAGTAGCTAAGTAATCTCTTTTATTTTAGGAAAAAATAATTAATTCATAACTCCCTCATCTATCCAATCTGCTCCAAATTTTAAAAGAAGGTTTTTATTAGTTAAATCTTGGTGTGGGCAAGATTTGGGGTCAAGATTTGAAAATTAAGAGTATCTTTCTTTGTCTCCAAGTCTTTCTTTTATTTGATTTATTTAAGTCATCAATTAACTCCGTATCTCACTCAAACTTTGGCAAGATTTCTTATTTTAATATATTTTCTCATTATATACAATTTTGGACAGAATAAAAGTTATTGGTTGCCTTCAATCTATTCTTTTCTAAAAAAAAATCACATAATTCTTTATTTTAAAGACCAATTGTCCATTACTTTTAGTAACCCCTTTTTTATTGGATTTTGCACTCTTTCTTCAGTTAATGTTTATCAATGGATTATTGAAAACAATTAAAACACACGAGATCCATTCCATATGGAGAATTTGCATTCCCAAACCAAAATTTACAAACAAGACATGAGTTGTATGATATATACTTGTAATTCAAGTATATTGTATAAATAAACAAATTCTTTAACCTATTCTTTTTTAGAAATTTCCACACAATTCCTTATTGTAAATGTCAATTGTCCATTGCTTTTAGCAATCCCTTTATTATTGAATGTTCCACTGTTTCCTTAGTTAATATTGATTATTGAAAACACTAAACCACACGAGATCCATTCCATACGAAGAATTTACATTGTCAAACCAAAACTTGCAAACTAGAAACAAAATTTTCTAATATATCCTTAGCAATCCAATATGTGCATTCAAGTATATTGTATGAATAAATACATTTGAAAATTCATATTATAACACATGCCTACCCATTTTACCACTCTTCTACGTCTATCATTGATTCTTGTGGAAATATCTCAGTAGTAATCAGTATTAACACCATTAATGCATCATTCTATTGGGTAGTAATCCACCATGGAAAAAAGTTTCATTCAAGCATATTAATCTATTGGGTAGTATTAACAAATCTTAAAGTTGTTGCTTTCTATCTTGATGATGGCACCCTTATTGGTGATACTAAAAAAGTTTCATTCAAGCATATTAACCATTTTGGCGCATTCTAGATTGGCCAGTGCAGCCTACATTCCGGTGTGCAGGGTTTATTGCTGATTGGAAACCATTAACTGGGCAAGGAATTTGCCACTGGATCCGAATCTAACCAGCACAATCTTTGTAAAGTTGGCTTCAAACATGCTAAAAAATACATTATCGACATTTTATAAGAAGGCGTGAGGTTTCAGGTCTCATTCGCGTCTACCCAGAATTCTCCCCAATACTGATAACTTAATACTCGGTCAAAGAAGAAGAAATTAAGATACGAATTGTCTCTTTATTTTATTTCAGAGAATGACCCATTCACCCGTGAAAGACTGATAAATACACTAGAATGTAGAAAAAGTAGGTGGATTGATATGGTGTATGGCATTCTGTGGAACAACCAATTTATGCATGATTGTTAGAACGGTTGACTGTCGGTCGCGGTGGTCATCCTTTGAGAACCGCAACGACGTACAAAATAATTTTTTTTGTTCCGCACCGCACCTGAAACCCAACCTGAAATTTGACCATCGGTAAAGAAATTACCCACCCGGCAGTAATCGCCCTCCGTCGGCGAGACAACCGGCCGATCCATCGGCCCAATTTGATTGGAAAACCAATAGGAAGCTAACTTGTTATTTATTACCCGCCTCGACCCCGCTTTCCGTCTTTCCTAATTCCCATCTTCCCTCCACAACTGGTGGTGGATACATACCGCCTTGGCATTGCGGGATTATTACAGGACTTGCCACGAAGGGGATTCCCCTGTGATCCAGGTTCTACTTCCTACTGGCTCGCCACCGACACATCACACATGGCTGCTACGTAAAAGAACCGTTGGCTGGCCCGAGTAAAAAGGAAACAAACGGTTGTTGGCCGTCCTTGTAATTTTGATGTGGTTGTGATGGCAATAGAGAAATCCCGTCATTTGCGGGATCGGTGAAAATAGAATAAAAACCTTCCGGTATAACAGGACACAACACGCACTTCCCCATCCCCTGCCGAGCAGAGAGAAGAGTTGAGAGAGAGAGAGAGAGAGAGAGACTGAGAGTGTGTGTCTAGGCAACAAACAAGCCAGGAGGAAGGCAAGGAGGAGAGCACCTTAGCGGCAGTCCCACTCCGCTGTTGCCACCTGCGCCCCCCTCTATCAGCGGCCACCGCTACTGGCTGGCGGCGTGTTTATCTGAGGCGGGGCGGGAGGGTGTTGGAGCCCCCCGCAATTGAATAATCAATCCAACAAAATGAGGAAAGACGGGGCCAATGGCAACGGCGGAGGAGTGTTCGCCGGCACTGTGGGAAGCTTCGGCGGGCCGGCATTCCACCATAAGCACTGCCTGGACGTGAAGCCGTTCGTGGCGACTCTCGTGGTGCTGACGCTCCTGATGGCCGTGTGGCAGCTGCAGCCGTACGAGAACCTCTTGGCGCCGCGGCCGTGCCCTCTCCCGACTACCACAACAATTGTCACCACCGTCAACTCGTCCTCATCATCCTCCTCCTCGGCCGCACTGAAAGCCACAGTCGGGCCGCGGGAGAAGCAACTACAACAACAGCCGGAGCAGAAATTGACCTCGGCCTCCCTCATGTCCGTCCCTTCCTCCTCCTCCTCATCACGCCCAACTCGCCCCAGAGACCCCAACAAGCGCGTGTTCCAGCCCTACGGCAACGCCGCGGCGCTGTTCGTCCACATGGCCACCTACCGGGGCGGTCCCAACACATTCGCCACCGTCGGGCTCGCCTCGAAACCCATCCACGTCTTCGGGAAGCCATGGTACAAGTGCGAGTGGGTTCCCAACAACCCCAACGCCACTTCAGTCCGCACCACGGGGTACAAGATGCTCCCAGACTGGGGGTACGGCCGCGTCTACACCGTCGTGGTGGTGAACTGCACGTTCAAGGCCAACCCAAACGCCGACAACTCCGGCGGCCAACTCTACGTGAAGGCATACTACTCACATAAATCCCAACGGTACGAGAGGATCTTGGCTCTGGAAGAAGCTCCCGGTGCGTACGACGAGTCCAAGTTCAGCCCGCCGTTCAAGTACGACTACCTCTACTGCGGCTCGTCCCTGTACGGGAGCCTCAGCAGCGAGAGGATACGGGAGTGGATGGCGTACCATGCCCATTTCTTCGGCCCGAGATCCCATTTCGTGTTCCATGACGCCGGTGGTGTCAGTCCCCAAGTGAGGGCGGTGCTTGAACCCTGGGTGAAGGCAGGGAGGGCGACCGTGCAGGATATCCGTGGGCAGGCGGAGTATGATGGGTATTACTACAACCAGTTTTTGATTGTGAACGATTGTCTTCACCGGTACCGGCACGCCGCCAACTGGACGTTCTACTTCGACGTCGACGAGTACATCTGGCTTCCCGATGGCAACACGCTGGAGTCGGTGCTGAACAACTTCTCCGACTACACGCAGTTCACCATCGAGCAGAATCCCATGTCCAGCAAGCTCTGCCTCGACAAGCCGGGCAGGGACTACTCTAGGTGAGAGTACTGAGTACTGAATCGAATCTCCCGTCATTAATTCCCATCTTTTCTCTGATTCCTTGATTTTGGAGTTCGGTTTCCTTGTTTGGTACGATATCTTTACTGCATTGCGTGTCGAGCTCGGCCGATCTGATCCGAGCAACACAGCAGTGCCCAAGTAGCCACAAGTGCAGAGTAGAGCAGAGAAGCTTGCTTGTGGCAACTGGCTGGCTACTGCTGCTTCAATTAATTAATTATCTCTGCTCCTTTGTTTCCTCTTCTTGCCCTGTTCCATTTCACCCTCTCTCTCCTCTTTCTGGCCCCTTCCCTCCTACGAGAAAAAAAAAAAAGGCTTGTTTGTACATTGATAGGAGCGTTTCTCCGCTTTTTTCCCACAGCCGCTTAGTTTAACTGTTGTAATCAGCGATGAGTTTGTTCTTTATTAATTCCTTTCCCTTTCTATCCTCCCCACTGTCTTTGTCTCCCCCACAACAAATGCCTACGCTAACTTGTCGTTTCTTTTTCATGATTATGGAACGGGATGCTAACTTTTCTCTCTGTTTCCTCTATTTTTTTTTGCTTTCTTCCTATATCCTCTTCGCTTTTACTTTCCACTCATCCTTTCTTTATTTACGCACTGCATATCCACCGGTCACTATGGATTATTAGATACACCGAGCAGTTCCTTCTTCATCACACAAAAGGTGTGACCGAATGATGTCTAGGCTAGAATAGGAATGTCTTGCTTACTGTAAAGCCCGGCCCTCCATAAAAATAAAGGCAAACTTCCCGGCAATTAGATAAGTGAAATAATGAACTGTAATCATATGCCGATATAATTGGTCCACGACACCCACATTGAGTCACTATAATTTGGCTGGCCAAATTGTTGAGTAATGGTTAATTGCTGGCTAGGTTTAAGAAGGCGTGTGTAGGTGGGGTGCATTCATTCTATTTACATTTTCCTCATGCCATTTATAGGGCTACAAGAATATTTCAAAATTCTATTGAACCATTGATCTGACTCATAATTTGTCCACTTATGATTATTTCATCTATATGTATACTGATTTTCTTATATTTTTCTAATGTACAAATGCATGGTTGAGTAAATTAACTAACTCACGGCTGCAAACGTCTCTGTTCATACATCAGCTTCATACATGTTGTTGTCACTGCATTGTTCGTTCTCAGCGTCACAAATCTAATTTTTCTATATGATACTAGTGTACAGCTAGATATGGGGGTGTCGAGTTGGCAGTATATAGGGAGAGGAAACATCACGCTGTCTGCCGTTCATTAGGTTTCTATTTATTGGATGGTCGATATAAATCCCTTTTTGAAGTGGGGATGGTATCTTGTGATCTCATTTCGGTTGATTGATTATGAAAATAGTAATGTACTTATATATATATAATTCTTCTAGTTGAGGTGTCGGCATCAGACATCCTGCTGTTTGTTAGCTAGCCAGCCCCTGTCTCGTTGTTTCACGTAGTCGGTTCTAGGAAAACACGACTGGCAGATACGTTGATAGGTGGTGCTTCAACGACAGGCCCGATTCTAAAAAAGAACAACGAAATCTATTGTGAACCCACCACCACCTCTTATAAATGAAAAGGTCTTGTTCCCATCTAATGTTTTCTGTATGATCACAGATCACTCTCTATAGCTGTTTAAGTAGAAGTGAAATTTTAAAACTCCAGTACTTTATTTGTTTGTTTATTTATTTATCCCCTGTTTTTCCTTTTTTTCTTCAGTGAATGGGGATTCGAGAAGCTGGTGTTCCGGGATTCTATCACGGGTATCCGCCGCGACCGCAAGTACGCCATCCAGGCCAAGAACGCCTTCGCGACGGGAGTCCACATGTCGGAGAACGTGGTTGGGAAGACGCTCCACAAGACGGAGTCCAAGATTAGGTACTACCACTACCACAACTCCATCAACGTCGTCGGGGAGCCGTGTCGTGAGTTCCTCCCGGCGTCGGCCAAGGCCAACGTCACCTGGTTCGAGAAGACGCCGTACGTCTACGACGACAGCATGAAGAAAGTAGCTGGCGCCATCAAGAGATTCGAGGAACAGACAATCGGCCGTTTCAGGAACTCGTGAAGTTAAAGATGACAGAGACAGAAAGTTAGCAGCAGATTTAAACGCGTTGATCATACACACTTCGTCGATTTTTCTCAGCACTACTTGCTGGCCTCTTGGGTTTGGTGGGTCTTTGCTGGTACAGGGTCTTACAAATTCTTTGTTGGTGCCTTGAGATTGACCGATCCTCTTGATGTATCTCGGGTGGCTTGAAAAAAAAAAAAAACTGATCTGAGTGTTCATACATTGTCGTGGTGGTGAACTGGCGGTGGTATATTGTTTCTTGGGAGGGACTGGAAGGGGAGTGGTGGAAGTTGGTAAGCAAATTACTGCATATGTATAGATATTCTGGTGCATTCGTATATAATTAAATTTTGAGTTACATAACGCCAATTTTTGGTTCGTTTTTTTATTCAAGGAGAATAAAGGAAAATACTATGTACAGTCTGTTTTGGGATCCTAAATGGCATTCCATCTTTCATTCCCACACAAGGGACATCACTGAAAATATAGGATGTTATCCCTTATTTTGTGTGGAAAGAACAAACGAGGTCCTACCTTTGGATTCCAAATTACAAAAAATTAAATTGAGATTGCTACACAAAGCGTTAAGAGGTTGTGGTTGATGGTGTTGATGGTGGGTGGTGGTGGTAGTGGTACATTGTTTGCTTGAAGGAATTGAGAAAAAAGTGTGTGGCGATACTAAGTTTGCTCCAAGATGATATTACTATGGTCATTGTGCTTGCTTCTCGTGAGACTAGGCTACCAATGATTTTATACTCATTGCTATTGTTCTTGATTCCTCAGATTAAACCCAAGACTGACCAAGAGGGGGATGGGTTGACCCACACCTCATTGATAAGAAACAGGGAGCTAGATTCCACTTGAGAGATGTAGAACAACTTGTCTCTACAAATTGTAAGGGCATCTAATAACAAACCCCATAAAATCTCTCCTCTATAGCCTAACCCCAAAGGTGAGATAGAACCATCCCCCACTGAGTTATCGTATGATCCCTCCCACAAAAGAAACACACCTCCTACTCTTATATCCATAGATTAATGATACTAAGATTCAGTTTAAGATTGATACCAAACTAGAGGGAAGCCATCTTTTATCATCTCTGACATTTCACCTTCATAACCTTTTGTTGGAAACCTTTGACAAGGAGGATGGCCCTATGGTTGTCATCCACGTAAGATTTAAAGGATTTGACCTTGGCCATGTGGACTACGCTTGCGAGAAGGTGGTTCCAGGTTCTTGCTGGTGTTTTGAAACCTTCCTCAAACCTATTACGACATCTAAGTCTCCATATTGACGAGCATATCCTTTGGGTTAACACCCTGTGTAGTCACCCAAGCAAGTTTATGCTTGAAGCATAAGCCTGATAGCTGCTAAGAAGTCCCCATGTTGGGCATTGTAGCATTAGGAGGTTAGAGACCCATAAGGGTCGCGACTCTACTCTTGACGAAAGAGGCCAATTCACTTTATAAGAGATGGTGGGAGTCTGTCTCCTCTAACGAGGAAGAGCAGCAACTGTAATGGGAAGCCAACAAGATCTGGCAGGATGCCACCCCTGTTGTCATAGGGACGGACTCCATGGAAGATCTTCCATGCACAAGATTGGGCACAAGGGGTAGCATCCGCTGACCATAACCACCATGATACGAGGGCTTGGAGTAAAGAAGGGGTTGGGCCAAGGAGGTTTATTGTATGCTAGACACTAAAGCATCCTCTATGGTACAATTACCAAACCATCTTATTCGTAACCTCCTAGATGAGTATCTAGGGATGCTGGAGGTGAGTGAGGCCCTCTAACATGAGTAGGTCAACTAGGGAATCCCAGTTCCATCTAATGTTGTTATCCTAGAAGTTGTGGACCTTTACCGAAAGATTGTCTCCATGTCTTCTCATGAGTGATGCCACAAGTGTTCCCGACACTAGCGATCCATCCAAAACATGTGAGTTCCCTACCCAAGGGTCCATCTAGAATGAGTTCATAGGGTGGGGAAAGAAGAAAAATATACTTTCAACAGACAAAGGAAAAAGATCTAAGATTGAGGAGTGAAGGGTGAGTGAGATACGCCAACAAGGAGTCACACCTATATTTGGTGTGACGGAAGGTCGTCAAAATGGATTTTCCAGTCCAAGATTCTCAAGCCTCCTTAATCATGCAAAATCATTTGCATTTCACAAAGAAATTATTCTTAGGTCTCCTTTGTCCATGCGATCACCATCCATCTTGTCCAATGTCTGTGTTGGTGGCCTTCATGAGATAGTCATAAGAAGTGTAGGGACCACTCTTTTGATCAGCACAAATGCCAACCATTAGAGAGAAATCCAAAATCTAACCCATATTATGAAGCAAAACAACTAATTCTCAGCAAACATGATTAACATAATATATTGAAAACACATATATATATATTTTCCTTTTCCTTTCTCATAAAATGTCATAACCAATATCACATCTATGACAACATATTCAATTACCACAAATCATATTCAACTCCATTAAAACCAAAATCAAAACTTGTTTCTTATATATGATTCAATTTCCATCACTTACTTGTATATGAACTAGTAAATGTGATCTACAACCCATCCTGAGAAAGACAAAGTACAAGTACATTCTAGTCCATATTATTCTATTTATATCATATTTATCACAATCTCTCTACTGGATAATATTATACCTAAAAATATTTGAAACAACCTCATGAGACTCATATAGAACCCTAGTGAGTGGATACTTCCCACTCAAGATGAGTACATGCATCAAAATCAAATTAAGTATAATGAACTTAAAAGAAACTTATAGATATTGAAAAGTCTAGTAGATAGTTTTAGAAATTACTCAAACCCAATTCATGATAATAATCTAATCGATCAAATAAGGTGATCACTTAGACTAAATCCAACTTTAAAACATCTATTAGAGAATGTCTATGAATATATTAGTAGTTGCTACTTCATTCAGAATGACAATACTTTAGTATGGGTAATAATTCAAGATCAATACATTTAGAATCGATACATAATAATAACATCATCTTTTTTACACACCACCTGCTGGACTAGGAACACATCCTACAGTCCCGCATACGAAGTACACATAAGACATGTCCACCAAACATGACTATTAGAATGTCAAGTAAATCCAAATCATATTTAGAGTGAATATTGAATCCCGACATCAACCACTTCTCAACATTCAATATCATTTTCCAAACTAGAAAAATAAGCATATGAAAACATTTTATCTTTACACTAGTACATAACCGATCTTTTGTGTCGGTTATTTAAGGCCTTTGGCGACGGTTAAAAAGCAACACATATGTGGGAGACGCTAAAAGGTGAACCCTTAGGCGTCAGTTTGAAAACCGATGCCAGAATCCTTTGTGCCACCCAAAATGTGCCAGCAGGGGCACTATAGGCGTTGGTTATTAGTAGGGAAACTGACACCCAAACCCTTCGCGCCACAAAAAGGGCTCCATATAGGACACCATAGGTGTCGGTTTCTTAGTAATAACCGACGCCATATCACCATGTTGTCTGGCCACATTAGGCGGCGATATTTTTCTATTAACCGACGTGTCAGCAGGGGCACTATAGGCGTCGGTTATTAGTAGGGAAACTGACGCCCAAACCCTTCACGCCACAAAAAGGGCGCTATCTAAGACACCATAGGCGTCAGTTTCTTAGTGATAACCGACGCCATATCACCGTGTTGTCTGGCCACATTAGGCGGCAGTGTTTTTCTATTAACCGACGTTGTAAGCCTTTGTTGTCGGTTTTCGACTAATAACCGACGCCTATGTTTTGATTTTTTTTCTTATCAGTTTGCAGGCCCGCTGTGGCTAGTCAGCAGGATGCAGAAACCTGCAGTTCATTCTGAACTGCAGGTTTATGACATCCATTGATATTAGCCAACAGCATGCCATAAACCTGCAAAATGAACAAGATTCATTTTCACACATTTAGCAACTTGTATTTCCATTCAATTTTCACATTCACACATGTAGAAACATTCATGTAGCAACCTGGAGTTCCTTTCATTTTCACATTCACACATGTAGAAACATTCAGACACATGTAGAAACATTCATGTAGCAACTTGCAGTTCCATTCATTTTCACATTCACACATGTATAAACATTCTTTAGTCATTATCGCTATCAACATCCCAATTATATTTTAAAACACCCACTACTTGTATGGATTTTGCCCATTCACTACTACAGAAATAGCATTCAGTGTCGCTTTTCTGGGCGTCGGTTATTAAGGAAAACCGACGCCTAACATATAAGGCGTCGGTTGTTTAATAAAACCGACGTCTATATTCGAAGACCAGCCAGACACGGGTACCGCTTTGTATTAAGTGTCGGTTGTTTATAAAAACCGACGCTTAAAGTCGCCCGCGAAATCCATTTTTCGATAAAAAAATAGTGTCATTTTCAGCGTCGGCTATATACCTAGAAAACCGACGCCTATTTGCGATGAAAATTTGCGCGGACAATGTCACTTTCAGCGTCGGTTATCCTTGTCTAACCGACGCTGAAGGTGGTTCCCGCCAAAAATTTCCATGAAAATATCGTCCAATTGGACGTCGGTTGTTTCAACCAACCGACGCTAAAGATGTTTAGGCGTCGGTTGTTGTAAACAACCGACGCTATTTGGGAACTTATAACCCCCCGCGATCGCCCGACTCTTCCCCTTTCTTCTATTTCATTGCTACCCTATTGCGGTGATTTTCCCTATTGCGGCGACTTTCCGGCGCTTCTCTGCTGCTGCTGCTCTCCGACGCTTCTCTCCGGCGCCCCATCTCCGGCGTCCTTCTTCTCCGGCGCCCTTCTTCTCTGCCGCCCCTGCTGCTGCTGCTGTCCGCTCGTCGTCGCCGGTCGTTGCCCACCGCCCCTTCTCTCCTCTAGTCGTCGCTGCCAGTAGAAGCAGCTACGGTGCTGTCGTCGTCACCTCCGCCCCCACCGGTAGAAGCAGCTTTACTCGTGCTGTCCTCGTGCAAGGTAACCCACAAACTTTCACCACCTTTTTTGTCCTCTGCCTTGCTTTTCTCTGCCGCCGCCGACCTAGAACTCACCCAGGCAGCGCCTAAGTAGGTGCCAGGGCACGCCTAGGGTCCCAAGCCCAGGTGCCCTGCCTAGATAGGCCTCTGGGCAGATGCTTGGGCGGCGCCAGGGCACGTCTAGGCTGCACGTCTAGTGGATTTTTTTTAAAAGTTATTTACTGATTGTGTTTATTTAATAATGTACTGATACATATGTGATATACCAATCTGATAGTACATGATAGAACAAAACATAATGATGTTGACTGCAACTTTGTGTGTCATGCTATTCTTAATTAAGTGTATATTTACTTCATAATTGAATGTTTAAGTAAGTTATAGATATCTTGATGATGAACTGTAATGCACACATGTGACATGTTTGGAATGTAAATGATGAACTGTAATGCACACATGTTTAACTTATTTTATTGTTGAGTATATTGAGAATCCTAATCACCCTTCTTGCTTAATGATGAACTGTAATGCACACATGTGAATGCTTGGAATTTAAATGATGAACTTTTCCCTAAATTGCAAATCATGCTTTTAAAGACATCAATAATCACCCTAATTTGAAGAACTAGGATTTTAGGTATAAGAATGACAACACATTATTTGTTGGCCTAGAAACCCGTCCAAGATTTACTCATTAGGAGTAAATCTTGGATAGTCCCCGGTTTGGGACTGTTCTTGAACACCTAATCTCACTTAGGATGTAAGTGTATAATGTGTATTGAGTTTTCGAGAAAATTTTGGTAGCATTTCCCCGTTTGTTCTCTAAGTACATATGTACTTAGAGAACATCGGAGAAATGCTGCCGAAATTTTCTTGAAAACCCAATACACATTATACACTTACTAGTGAGATTAGGTGTTCAAGGATGGGATAGGTGGTACACATTTATTATATATAAGAATGACATCACATGTGTTTGTTGGCCTAGAATGTGAACAATCATTGTTTTTTTATATTACTTGTACATTGATATAAATTAGAATGAACAATCACTAAATTATATACTGTTTGTATGGAGTCCAGCTTCATTGTAGATATCTATTATTGTGTTTGTTGGCCTAGAAACCCGTCCAAGATTTACTCATTAGGAGTAAATCTTGGATAGTCCCCGACTATACAGAATGGCACTGGCATGGAGAGATTTCAAAATTGAAACCAGTAGATGTCGATAGCAGTGCTTGGGTGGAAGAAGAAATTGCCTCCGATGACGTAAATGTGAACGAACCAGTTCCAGCAGACATCGTTGATGCGATGCTGGATAGTTGTAGGGTAGAGCACACCGATCCACCTCCTATCTTTACAAACATTGTGCATGATGCTGAGATACCGTTATACACAGGCTCTGCTAAGTTTACGAAGCTTAGCGCTGTGTTGAGATTGTATAAGTTGAAAGCTAACAATAGATGGAGCGACAAAAGCTTCACTTCATTGTTGAAAGAAATGCTTCCTGAAGGAAACGAGCTTCCAATCTCAACATACCAGGTAAAGAAAATGTTGTGCCCAATGGGAATGGAGGCCAAGAAGATACACGCATGCCCGAATGATTGTGTATTATTTCAAAAGGACTTTGTAGATTTGAAAGATTGTCCAAAATGTGGTGCGTCACGGTATAAATTGACGACTTCGGGGGAGTCCAAAACTGGTTCTCCTGCCAAGGTGTTGTGGTATCTACCTATAATATCACGGTTTCAATGCTTGTTTGCAAATCCGAAAGATGCGAAGAATTTGAGGTGGCATGCAGATGTTAAGAAAAATAATGATGGGATCCTACGACATGCGTCTGATTCCCCACAGTGGAAGAAGATTGATCTATTGTACCCTAAATTTGGTGAAGAAGATAGGAATCTAAGACTTGGGCTTTGTACAGATGGGATGAATCCGTACGGGACATTGAACAGCCAACATAGCACTTGGCCAGTCATGCTTGTTATATACAATCTTCCTCCCTGGATGTGTATGAAAAATAAGTACGTTATGTTGTCATTGTTGATATCGGGCCCTAAACAACCCAGAAATGATATCGATATTTATCTTGAACCTTTGATTGATGACTTAAAGAAACTTTGCGCTGAAGGTGTGATGACCTATGATGCTTCAGCAAGAGAGACATTTCGTTTGCACGCTATGTTGTTTTGCACTATTAATGACTTTCCAGCATATGGGAATTTGTCTGGATATAGTGTCAAAGGAGCTAAAGCGTGTCCTATATGTGAAGAAAACACTGATTCAATAAGACTAAAACATGGCGGCAAGACTGTATATCTTGGTCATCGAAGGTTTCTTTCAAAATTTCATCCGTATCGTAGGAAGCGCAAAGCATTCAATGGATGGAATGATGAACGGAGTGCACCTAAACCTATACCAGGGGATGTTGTTTATGAAAGAGTAAAAGACATTGTCAATGAATTTGGTAAGAAATCACAATGTAGTATGGCCACACGGAGTGACAATTCTTCATTCAAGAAGAAGTCAATATTTTGGGATCTTCCTTATTGGAGTTCTTTGACAGTCAGGCATTGTATCGATGTAATGCACGTTGAGAAAAATGTCTGTGATAGCATCATTGGTACTCTATTAAATATACCAGGTAAGACTAAAGATGGGATAAAATCCAGACTGGACCTACGTGAAATGGGAATAAGGTCAGAATTAACAGAATTACGTGAAATGGGTAATAAAAGAACATACTTACCTTCCGCTTGTTACACGTTGTCTAGAAAGGAGAAGAAAACTTTTTGTGAATGCTTGGTAAATGTTAAGGTGCCACATGGTTACTCATCCAACATCCGTAGATTGGTATCAATGAAAGATCTGAAGTTGATAGGTCTTAAATCTCATGATTGTCACACTCTAATGCAACAAATATTTCCCGTGGCAATTCGATCTATATTGCCGAAGCATGTAAGGTTTGCAATTACCAGACTTTGTTTCTTTTTCAACACTCTATGCAGCAAAGTTATTGACCCTGATACTCTCGATAATTTGCAAAGAGAAGTGGTTGTTACCCTATGTCAGCTTGAGATGTATTTCCCTCCTTCGTTCTTTGATATCATGGTACATCTTGTTGTCCACTTGACTAGGGAAGTGAAAATGTTGGGACCAGTTTTCTTGCATTGGATGTATCCCTTTGAACGATACATGAGCGTTTTTAAAGGTGATGTTCGAAACCGTTATCGGCCTGAAGGGAGTATTATTGAAGGTTATGTGGCGAGAGAGGTTATGGATTTTTGCAATGACTTTCTCAGTGGTAATGACACTCCTGATAATGACAAGAATATTGAGGAGGGAAAAGGAATTGTGGGATCACAGGTGAAAGTAATCAGCTGTGAGCAGTTGGAACAAGCTCACTTGTATATTTTACACAATATGGACGAAGTGAGTGTTTATATCGAGGAACATACCAATTTCATAAAGAGACAACATCCTCGAGCAAGTTCAATGTGTCTTGCTAGAGAGCATAATAAGACTTTTACTAAGTGGTTTGAAGATAAAGTCTTACATCAACTATCTCAAACACCAAATGATATTACAGAAACTATCAAGTGCCTCGCCTTTAAACCAAAACCGAATGTTATGTCTTATGAAGGGTTTGACATTAATGGATTCACATATTACACAAAGCGCCAAGATGATAAGAGTGTCGTCCAAAATAGTGGGGTCACTCTTCAAGCGTCGACTATGTACTTTGCAAGTGCAAAGGATAAGAGTCCACCTGAAGCTAAAATGTCATATTACGGTGTCATTGAGGACATTTGGGAGTTTGACTACATAGATTTCAAAATTCCGCTCTTTAAATGTAATTGGGTTGATAACACCAAAGGAGTTATAGTGGATGAATTGGGTTTCACTTTGGTGAACTTTGAAAAGATTGGCGAGAAGAGTGAACCATTCATATTGGCATCACAGGTGAAACAAATATTCTATATCGATGATCCTGCAAATGATAAATGGTTGGTTGTTCTTCATGGTAAAAGACAGTTCATTGAATATCCTATAGATGAAGAAGAGTACTATGATAAGTATGATGACTCCAGTCCATTCTCAGTTGGGTTGCTAACTCCACAAAATATTGAAGCTAATGATGACTTATATGTGCGCGGAGATCACAATGAAGGATTGTTAATTGATAAAAGATCACAATTTTAGAGACATGTATGTTTATACAAATGCTAAATGTTTGCCTTTTTCTAGTTAATACAAATGCTAAATGTTTGCCTTTTTCTAGTTAATACAAATGCTATATGTTTGCCTTTTTCTAGTTAATAGAAATGCTAAATGTTTGCCTTTTTAATGACATTTTCAGATGGCTGACCATGATGAGCATGATGTCCATGATGAGCATGAAGTCCATGATGAGCATGCTGTCCATGACGAGCATGGCGAGGATACTAGTGTATGTTCTAAAAACATATCCTGTATTTCTATAAAATTCATTATCTTCTAGTTATGTCATATATCCTATATTTCTATATTGGGCTAATTTAGTGTGTTTTATTTTTGTCAAATTTTAGGTTGATGCACCTGTACCCACTGAAGCACTGGAGCAACTTGATGCGCAACACCAAACACTTAACAAGAAAAGGGGCATCACTCTGTTGAAGAAGTTATTAGCGCTAAGTGGTAGTGGATCCGAATTGGTTGTGGAGTTTGATAATGGAGGAAATCCAATTGGAGTGAACCGCAATAATTTTGTGAACTATCTTGGGTGTACCACTCGGAGCCATTGTGGTGTTAAGTATGACAATTGGCATAAAGTTCCTCAAGGGAAAAAAGACTTGATATGGAAGGATTTATGCGTGAGTTATTATTATTTGCAATTCTATTTTGTAGATTACAAATTCTATTATTTGCAATTCTATTTTGGATACTAGTTAATAACATTTCTATTTTACAGAATCTGTTTGCATTGGATGAGAAGTTGCATCGTAAAAATGTGATGCAACGCGCTGGAAAGATGCTTAGGAATTATAGGACAAATCTGAACAGAGAATACATAAAAGAGGGTGATAAGAAGAAGAAGTCAGCCCTTGAACAATGGAACTTCTTGGACAAAGAAGATTGGGACAATTTTTTTTCTTCAAGAAAATATGAAGAATTCAAGGTATTAGGCGTCACTCCTAATTTAATTAATATACATTGTATTCACCTATTCAAGATTAGCATTTAGTGCTACTAACCAAATCATTAATGTGCATACTAACTAGGCCCTCAGTGACACACAAAAAGCAAGACGTGCACTGAATGTGCATGACCACACTATGGGTCCAAAAGGCTATGCAAGCGTTCGCCAAAGACTACAGGCGGAGTCTGCGGCTACTCAGGAGTCTGCTCCTACTCAGGAGTCTGCCACACCCATGCCTCGCCATGATATCTGGATAGCTGGCAGGCAAAACAAGAAGGGTGAAATAAAGAAGCCTGTAACTGCTGAGGCGGCTGCAAAAATGGTAAAATAACACTCTTAGAGAAATCGTTTGAATATTGATTATTTGTGGTGTTAACTTACCAATTTCTGTTTATGGTGATTAGCGGGAGCTGCACGAGCAGAGGAAACAAGGCACGTTCATCCCTCAGGGCACAAGGGATGAATTGACAGTTGCTCTGGGTAACCCAGAGCATCCTGGACGTGTTAGAGGTGCCGGCGCTGGTGTTGGCATCAAAGCATTCTTTGGGCCATCCCAGCGCAAACCCAGAGCGGGACTTTCTCAAGAAGAGGTAACCTATTCTTTTTTTAGAATGTTACTGCAAAAGGAAATTCATTAATAAGAAGCTAATGTTTCTTTTATCCATGTATAGGAGAATAAGAGAGTTGAGGATTTAGTTGCTAAGAAGGTCAACGATGTAGTTGCTGAGAAGGTCAAGGAAGAATTGCTGCGGTGGCAGGCATCTCAGGCTTCCAATACGCCTATGGCGACCCACTCTTCTCCTGATGCACAGACTGCGAGTAATCCTGGAGACCCATCGCCTAGCACGTCTGCTGTAAGTATTGTTTATGACATTGTAGTTAGTCTTTTCAAGTTGTTATGTTTTCAAGATGATATGTATATATGTATAATATTCTTTACGTAAATTTGTAGGCATTGAAGCCATGCCGCTTAAGAATGCAAGACTACGTTGTTGCAGAGGCGCAGGCTTACCCGTCCCTTCCTGGGGCAATGTTTCACGGGACTCCAATGCCACAGGGCTACGTTCGTGTGAGCGCGATACGTGTGTTACCTGATTGGAGAGAAGCTACATTGCCATATCCCCACCCGGATATTGATAGACTTGCTGATGCAGAAGGCGGGATGATATTGTGGCCCAAAGCAGATGTCGTCTACACGACTGAAATTGTAAGATAAATTTACATTGATTTAGACTGTTAATGTGTATATATGATGTCAACTGATCTGAAATTATATGTACAAGTTAAAAAGAAGACTCCAGGAGCACCTAGGCCTCCACTTCCACTTCCCGCATTACCCGATTGGGTTCCAACTGACCTAACATACCCGTTAGGTCCTGCTTGTAGGGGAATGGCATGTTGGCTACGGGCACATAATGTACATTGCCCTATAATTATTTCTTTAGATGCAGATTATGCAGGTCAATCATACGATAGCTCTTTATTTATACAAGATATTATTGAGCTATTTATGTATGATTGGCTGAATACATCAATGATAGAGACATGGATAAGGTGAGATCTTGTTTATACATCCATATACCTTGTGTAAGATCCGGTGATCTGGTTTCTTATATATTAATGCATACGCCTATATGTTTTGCAGCTACTTAGTCGAAGATCATTGCAAACAATTTGCATTTGATCATTTGGGATTTTTGATTCCATCATTGATTAGTTTGGTAGCTAAAGACCCTGATAATGTTCAACAATACTGTATAGATGCTTTTATAATTTTTGGTCAGCAAAAGAAGACGATAATAATAGCTCCATTCAATGTCAAGTAAGTTTACTTTATTTATAATTTGGACTTTAGAAAATTCCATTTTTATTTTGCATTTTGAGTTATTAATTGTTAACTTCTTACCTCTAGCGGTAGACATTGGGAGTTACTAGTTATTGTCCCCGGGACATTCACTGTTTATTATCTAGATCCTGCGGGGAGTACATTGAACCCTAAAATTGGACACGTAATGAGAATGCCATTATTTTGGTGAGAAATATTTCATTTTTATATCCGTTAACATCTTTTATTACATTACTATTTACTTATGAAATTTATTGTGTTATATTAACATGTAGGGGTTTAGATGCATTCGAAAAGGCTGGAGGAACGGTCCCAAGGAAAAAGAACCAGCCAATAAATTGGCAGAACGTACAAGTAAGTTCCCGACTCGGATATATATATTATTGATGTGAATTGTGCTTAGTTGTATTATTTTGTATGTTTCAATTTATAGTGTGCTACACAAGACAATGGTTGGGCATGCGCATACTATGTGATGCGATTTATGCAGATGATTATCAAATATGCCGCATTGGACATCGATACCATACATGAGGTATTATATATAGTCTCATTAGTTAGTATGCAATATATCAATCTTATCTTATTTTTATATTATTACTTATATATATACATCATTCTCTTTGCAGGTGTTTAAAACTGACAACACTACAGGTAAACGCTTAAAAAATATACATGCTCCATATACGATGGAAGCATTAAATGAAGTAAGAGAAGAATGGGCAAAAGCCATACAAGCAGTGGCAACTGTAAGATATAATTAGGATGTTGATAGCGATAATGAATGATACTTTGTAAATGAATATTTCTGAATGTTAATACATGTATTTGAATGTTTCTATATGTGTGAATGTGAGAATTGAATTGATGTCTGAATGTATGTACATGTATGTACTTGTGTGAAATTTTCTTTGTGACTTTTGCAGGTTTGCGGCCTGTTTGTAGGCTGATATCAATGGAAGTCGTAAACCTGCAGTTCAGAAAACTGAACTGCAGGTTCTCATCCTGCTGACCAGCCACAGCAGGCCTGCAAACTGATATGAAAAAAAAAAATATAAATAGGCGTAGGTTATTTAATAAAAACCGTCAGCAAAGACATACAACGTCGGTTATTTATTTATAACCGACGCCTGATGTGGCCAAAGCAGTCCTGGAAATGGCGTCGGATATTCGTATCGAACCGACGCCTATTTAAACAACAAAGCGTCGGTTGTTTGGTATATAACCGACGCCAAAAGGGTTCGCGCCACAGAAAACGGCGTCATCTAGGACACTTTATGCGTCGGTTATCAACTAAAAGACCGACGCTACATTGAATATAGGCGTCGGTTTTTTAGTAAATCACCGACGCAGAAAGTGCCCTAGATGACGCCGTTTTATGTGGCGTGAACCATTTTGGCGTCGGTTGTCTACTAAAAGACCGACGCCTATAGGTTAAATAGGCGTCGGTTAAAAAACCGACGCTGAAATGTTCGACCTTTAGCGGCACCCACATAGGCGTCGGTCGGAAACCGACGCCAAATGGGGTTAAAAGACCGACGCCAAATGGGGTTTCTGTAGTAGTGATTATTCTCTTACATCATTTAATTCTTCTGTCGTATAGGGAACATGTACATCTGATAAGGCCTTACCTGTAGTGGGGTTAGTTTTAAACACCTGCAAATAGAATGATGTATATATATAATTAATAATATATAAATAAGATTGATATATTTCATATTATCTAATGAGACTATATATAGTACCTCATGTATGGTATCGATGTCCACTGCGGCATGTTTGATAATCATGTGCATAAATCACATCACATAGTATGCACATGCCCAACCGTTGTCTTGTGTAGCACACTATAAATTGAAACATACAAAATATTAAAAAATACAACTAAGCACAATTCACATAAATAATATATACATTGGAGTCGGGAACTTACTTCCACTTTCTCCCAAATTATTAGCTGGTTATGTTTCTTGGGGACCTTTCCTCCAGCCTTTTTGAATTCATGTAAACCCCTACATGTTAATGTAACACAATAAATTGTATAATTAAATAGTAATATAATAACAAATGTTAACAGACATAAAAATGAAATATTTCTCATCGGAATAATGTCATTTTCATTGTGTGTCCATATGTTGGATTCAATTTAGTCCCCCTAGGATCTAGATAATAGACACTGAACGTCCCGGGGACAATAACTAGTAACTCCCAATGCGTACCCCTAGAGGTAAAAAAGTTAAAATTAATAACTCAAAATTCACAATAAAAATATAATTTTCTTAAGTCCAAATTATAAGCAAAGTAAACTTACTCCACATTGAATGGAGCTATTATCACTATCTTCTTATTTTGACTAAAATTCTTAAAATCATCACAACAGTATTGTTGAACTGACGAATGGTCTTTAGCTACTAGACTAATCAAAGATGGAATAAAAAAGTCTACATGTTCAAATGAAAAATCTGCACATATCTTGTCTAAGTAGTTGCAAAACGTTTATTACACATGCATTAATATATAAGAAACCAGATCACCGGATCCTACACAAGGTATATGGATGTATAAACAAGATCTCACCTTATCCATAGCTCTATCATAGATGTATTCAGCCAATCATAGCGAAACAAGTCCAAAATATCTTGTATAAATAGTTTGTTTTCATATGTTTGACCTCCAGCATCCACATCTATACAAATAGTTATAGGGCAATGTATATCATGTTCGCCTAACCATACTGCCATACCCCTACAATTAGGACCTAATGGGGTAGGTAGGTCCTTTGGAGCCCAACTTGGTAATGTAGGAGGTGGAGGTGGATGCCTAGATTCTCTAGGTGTCTTCATTTTAACCTATATGTATAATTTCATATCAATTAACCTCATATATACACACTAACAATTTAACGTAATGTAAATTTACCATACAATTTCAGTATAGACGACATCTTCTTTCGACCACAATATCACTCCGCCTTCTGCCTCACCAAGCATTTCACAATCTGGGTGGGCATATGGCAATAGAAGATCTATCCAATTAGGGAATATATGTAGCGGGCTCACATGAACCCAACCATATGGTAATGGAGACCCATGAAACATTTCCCCTGGAAGGGATGGGTAAGCCGACACCTCTCTAATGACATATTCTTTACTTTTTAGACGACATGGATTCAACCCCTACAAATTTACATAAAGAATGTTATATACATATATACATATCATCTTAAAAACATATCATCTTGAAAAGACTAGCTACTATGTCAGAAAAATACTTACAACAGATGTGCTAGGTGGTGGGTCTACAAGATTACTCCCAACCTCTGCAGTAGGAGTAGAGCGGGACACCATAGGTACTGTCTGAGTGGCAGTCAGAGATGCCTGCCACTTTCTCATTGCTTCGTGGAGTGTCTTATCAACTGCTTCCTTGACTCTCTTATCAACTACTTCATCGACTCTCCTATCAACTATATTATCTACCTATACATGCATAAAAGAAACGTTAGCTTCTGATTATTGAATTCCCTTTTACAGTAACATTCTAAAAAAAGAATAGGTTACATCTTCTTGTGAAATTCCCATTTTTGGGACATGTTTGTGCTGAGATGGCCCAAAGAACGCTTTGATGCCCACACCAGTGCCTGCACCCCTAACACGTCTAGGATGCCCTGGGTTACCTAGAGCAACTGTCAATTCATCCCTTGTACCCTTAGGGATGAACTTGCCTTGTTTCCTCAACTCGTGCAGCTCCTGCTAATCGCCATCAATAGAAATTGGTAAGTAAGTAAATACCACAAATAATCAATATTCGAACGATTGCTCGAAGAGTTGTATTTTACCATTTTTGCAGCCGCCTCAGCAGTTGTGGGCTTCTTTATTTCTCCCTTCTTGTTTTGCCTCCTAGCTATCCAGACATCATGGCGAGGCAGAGGTGTGGTACCTATAGTAGAGGACTCCCGAGTAGCAGTAGACTGAACAGTACACTCAACCTGTAGTCTTTGGCGAACGCCTACCACTAGTAAAAATTGGGCCATTATTCATGAGTGAGTCCTGTCACAAATCCCTCTCTAGAGGCCCTCACAAATAGGGACGGTTGAGGGTCTGGCCCTGACAAATGGTCCGTGAAGAGAACTCACGTGACAAATACTAGTGGCCCTCACGAATACAATTGTCATGGACCAACTGACCCTTAAGAATGTTATATTGAGGGACTATTTAGCCTTCATAAATACATTTTTGAGGGACTATTTAGCCTTCATAAATACATTTTTGAGGGACTATTTAGCCTTCATAAATACATTTTTGAGGGACTATTTAGCCTTCATAAATACATTTTTGAGGGACTATTTAGCCTTCATGAATACATTTTTGAGGGACTTGATGGTCCTGGAGAATATATTTTTGAGGGGCTATGTGGTCGTCATGAATGAAATTTTGATGGTCAATCTTGACCTTCATCAATATATTTATGAGGGACTACTGTAAATGATTTGGTTATTGATTATTGAATGATTTATTAAATGTTAATTAATTGTTACTATAGTGAATATCAAATTTTAAATGAAAACTTTGTATACATAACCTCAAGCAATATTTTTATACTAATTCACATGACATCATAAGAAGATTCAACACCAAAATGACACATAAAAATGTTAAATCACCTCAAACCAATTTTTGTTATTGAAGCAAAATATTATCCATACATTGCGTGCTCAACGTTGATATAAATAAAGAGTACATATGGTTTTAAAATTTGAGATTGATGACAATCAACATATCATGCTAGAAACTCTTAAGATCTATAATGTCTCCATATTCCTTCAAATGGTGTTGTGTTCTTCATCAATGCCAGGCCTCATACGGTTAGGTACTTGAATATTCTTCTCCTAAAAATGACAAATCATTATATTAATAGAATTTAAAGTTAATACATAAATCATAGTACAACAAACAACTTACCCTTATATTTCAGTTTTGGTCTACTCCAAGGTGAATTGTCCGTCAAAATCCATCATTAAAAGTAATTATACCCTATCAATATAAATACAAAAAGGAATCAGAGTGAGTGCGAAGTAGAGATAAATGTAAGTGAACCAACATAGCAGTAACATTTTGATAAACTATTCACTAATGGTAAGGATTAATTTTTAATTGGAAAAAGTCCTTACAGATGAAGCTGCGTGAGTTAAAATAGAATCTAAAGATAGATTCCAGATCAACAGAACCACAACCTGTGGCGACATGCAAAAAGGACTTATTTCATTTCAGGGGCTTGTTGGTAAGTTCTAGAGTTTTAGTCACAAAGGTTGCAACAACCAAGGTTTTTAGTGGATTGCTATAAATACCAACCTCAACGTATTTTTCTAGGAAAAGTTTTTATTATTGAATTGCTTTTTGGAAAGCATTCCTTCTCCTACATTGGTCTGCAATATTTTACAAAGCATTGGTGAAACATCCCGATCTAATGCAATCATCCTGCACAAATATCCAGCAATACATGCATTCTATAGAAGATTATGGACCTAACAAAGGAAGTTGTAACATTACGTCATTCTACATTAATCAATATGGAAAAGTTTTGTCTTTCCCCAGCTTCCTGCTTATAGAATTATTCTTTTGTACATTTGCTTAGGGAAACAATTAGTAATACTAATTTCCCTTTTTGCATGTCGCCATAGGTTGGGGTGTGTCAACTCTTATTTCCAATCACACAGGCATACTACATACTAAAGTTAAATACAATTACAATGTTTATTTGATAAAACAGATGCATCATTTTACAAAATAAACATAAACTTTGATTCATATAATACATGAATCTAATCTTCCAATCTATATAAGTGAACATATTCCAGTAAAGAAATTCCAGTAAATATTATGTGTGCTATTATGCAGTTCAATACATTGTCTATTCAATTACATCCTCAGCAAAGCAATCTATTTTTTTATGATCCTGATTGCCCTTTCCCTCATTTTCCCATTCAATATGATGATATGTAGCTATTAATAAATGTTTATACTCGTAAAGAAATATACCTAGGCAAGGAGGCACATTTTCTATCAAGCAAACCCTACTGTTCAATATATACATATATATAAGTGCAGACATACATGTATAATATATATATGAACAAAAACAAATTCATAATTAGAGTTGAACTCAACAAGGAAAGGGCTACAAACCAATTCAGACCCATATTACAACGCAGAATAATAAGAATAACAAATATATGTTTTTGAACAATTCCCAACAATTTGGAGCAGCTTGGACAGCCAAAAGTTAAAAACAAAGTAGATAGAGTTAGCCCATACAGAGAGTGGCCATTCCCAAGGTTATTAATATCAACAACCCCTTAAGAAAAGGACTCCAAAGAAGGGGACAAGCAGGGGACAAGGGCATCTAGAGCAGAAATAGTAGGCAATAACAGTATTCATCATCACAATTACTGCCATCTTTAAAGTTCGTGGAGTGTTGGTGCACAAGCAGGTATAACCTAGAGAGTGTTGGTCCACTCAGAAGTAGGCAAAAGATTCACTCTGTTCCTAAGAAAAATCTGGAACGACCACTCTATATTAATTACTCAACTATTATTTATTTAGATAGTCTAGAAAACAGAGGTTTGATTCAAAGTTTAGACTAAACATGTGCAACTTCTTCAGCACTGACTAAAGAAAAGTCACTATAAACTTTGTATCTGAAATATTATGAATTGAGGATTGACCAAGATATGGCTAAAATGTAGATAAGCTGAAATGAATTACTTACAGGATTTAAACGCTGATTTCTTGGTGTGAAAGACACCGATGAAGATGTGGTTGGTGTGTTCTGCATTTGAGGATAACTTTGTCGATTATTACCAGAAGAAGGAGACCAACTTTCAACTGCAGCCTTTAATAAAGTGTACATGTTAATATTCTTATGTGTATGAATATTGAAAATAATCTATAGCTGTAATGAGTTACCTGTGGCTGAAAGATCCGTGGATGTCCATTGCCTTGTATGGAAAGCCTACCTACTCCATTCTCCCTTGAATTGCCTTGTATGGAAAGTTTGCCTACTCCATTCTCCCTTGAATTGCCTTGTATGGAAAGCATGCCTACTCCAGTCTCCCTTGAATTGCTTGAATTGCTTTGTCTAGAAAGTCTTCCTAAGCCATCCCCGCTTGAATTATTTTGGCTGGGAAACATGCCTACATCTGCACCATTACTTGTATTGTCTTGTATGTGAAAAGAACCCACATCCGACCTATTTGTGCCACTTTGCATGTGTAAGACACCTGTAGTATTCTGATTGGGGTATTCAACTGCACAATCAACATTAATACCGCCATCCTATAACAAATACATCAACAATGTCAAAAAAAAATTATATATTACATTGACATAGACAACTGAATCTGAGTTACCTGTGATTGATTGTACCAAGTCATTATTTGGGAGACGGAGTTCTTCAATCCATTTACTATTTCTTCAAGTTCCTTAAGTTTATCCTGAAATAGAAAACAAATTACAAACATCGATCTAATAGACTAGTTGTAACTAATAGTTCAAGTTTATTTATAATCCAACATACATCCTTTGCATTGCTTTCCTCAAGAAGCATTTCATATCTTAAACGGGCAGCTTTTCCCCTATGTCCTATCTCTTTGTGCCCAATTCCAATACCTCAGATCCTAGCCTTTTTGGAAGGATTTAAAACTTGCAAATAAGCATCACGTGTTAGATTATCAACACTTCTAGGATCTATTTCTTCTTGGTTTGCTACTTGGTTTTCCAAAATATGCGAGATTTCAAGCTGTAATTAGAAAGCATCATAAAAGGAAAGCATAAATTGAGATATCTAAGCATATGTAGCTTTGTAGACATCATAGGAAAGCAAATATCCATTTTCTAACCACTTGTGGGCTTTTGTCGTAAACTTTTTCCAAAAATTTGTTAAGAGGCACAACAGGTTGATCTTCACTGACCTACACATGATAGATAACATAAAGACAAGTGTCCATTATTATATGTTCAACTCATACTAAGAAAGACACGTGTCCATTATTAATACCATTTCTGCCTGATAACAACTCCATGGCTTTGATCCTGTGGTATGATCCATCACTTTTTTTTCTCTGTTTGCCTTGTTGATCTCGGAAATTTTCTAAACCACAAGAAACATATAATTAGAAAAAGTAGATAGGTATACATGCAAGTTATATGAAACCATTGTACCTTAGACTTCTCGGTTCCCCATTCTTTAACAAGATTTTTAAACTGGTCCATATCTATGGAAGCATTTTTCTCAACTTTCTTCATCATCAATTCTGGTTCAATCTTGTACTTTTCGTAGTAATCTTTCTTTACACGTGCCCTCCACACTGTTATCCCTCTGCTAATGTGTTCATCAATGTGATTCCATGCATTAGGTTGAGTGCCTAAATCGAAGTATTTCTACGAAAACATAGAAAAACATTTTTTGGTCTTTTTATGAAAAAGATTACTTTAGATATAACAATCATACAATTTGTTGGTCTTTTTATGAAAAATATTACCTCAATAAATGATTTTCTGTTTGCAAAAGCTTGTTCTGGTTGTTCGTTCCACTTCAAGTCTAGATGCCATATGTGTGGTTTCCTTGCTAGCATATGATAATAACGATTCAATTTGGCACCATTCTCCCCAATAGCATTTCCTTCATCATCCCATTGGACCTTGTGACGTGGCTGCCCTTGCTTAGGAAATAGGCTTTGCTCACTTGCAGGCCCATGTCCATACTTGCTATTCTCCTGTTCATCCTCAACATTTTCTTCAACTATTACATCATTTTCAATATTGTTGGACAGTAGAGTAGGTTCATCCTAACAATTTTCTTCAATTGTGGATGGAGGGACGGCAATAGGTTGACTAGGTGTGTTGTTACAACTAGATCTAGTGAATCTTCTTCCTGCCATCCTTCAATTGACAAGGGAAAAAATTAGATTATTAGTGCAGAAATGTCAGTAACAAAAGTAGTAGCTACATTTGAAAAACAAATAAATTGCGGAGAATATGAGACACCAACATATGAATATTCAACATTTGAAAAACATATAACTTGTAGAGTACCTTGGTTTCATATCCCAAAAAAGAATAATGATGTCCTACTTGCTGGTATATGAAACAAGACTAAATAAATTGCAAAGAATATGCCATATAGTAACAGTTTGCCAAAAGAATGCAATACAACATATTCCCCAAGTAAATTATTCTAGACTTGCAAATAAAACAGACAGATTAATGAACTAAACATTAGCCCCATCATTCTTTTTTTTAGTTCTATCAATAAAAGATCCCTCGGTGTCACTCCTCGTCCAAGACACATCACTAGTTACACCACCATCAGATTGTAAACCAGTCAAACAATTCTCAATAAGAGGTACTTCAGAATAATCTTTAGGAGGATGCTTTAGCACTGTGCACCAATCATCATCATTAGGATCATTCACATAAAAACATTGCAATGCTTGAGAAGCCAGGATAAAAGGTTCCTCCTTTTTTTTATCCTTGAAGTGTTGATTTGTGTGAACCCATACTCATCAATTCGAAACCCGTTAGAAGTGCTATCATCATACCAAGAACAACTAAATAACAGAACTTTGATTCATGGACCATAAGTTAGCTCAATAACCTCCTCTAAGTAGCCATAGTACGTGACTTCAACATTTATAGGATTTCAATCTCTACCACTTGAATAACTTGAAGTGTCAGCACACAAATACACTCCACTATTTTGTGTAGTACATGTACTTTCAATGTGCTTTGAACGGAAACGATATCCATTGACCGAAAATCCTTCATAAGACATTCCCTCAGCACAAGGGCCTTGGGATAACCATCTCAAATCATCGCTAATACTGTTCGGCCTAATCTCTCGCATTTACATTACCTTCATAAAAAAGTAAAACATTAATGTAATCTACACTAACTTGAACATTAAGAGTGACAACAATATTTATGTTTGAGACTTACATGCTCTTTCAACCACTTAGAGAACTCCTTTGCATGTTTTGTTTCTAGGGTCCGTGGGGCAATGTTGGGTTCCATATCTTGAAGAATACACATGTGTTCACTGCTTTATAAGAAGTGTCTAAATTAATGTACAACATTTATACAAATATCAGCAAGAATTTTAGGACGTAATTAAATCTTACCTTCTGTAAACATCCAATTATTCTTTATTGAAAAGGACATAACGATGGGCTTGTTCCAAAGTGTGGATGTCGAAATTTCTTGACACTTCAACTCTAATTGGAGATCCATCAACATTATGAGGAGTGCGGATCAGTTTTGTCTCAAAATTATGCAAGTACCTACCACAAAATGTCAAACTTTCTTCAGCTAAATAGCCACTAGCAATACAACCAGCCGGTTTAGCTTTGTTTCTTACATACTTCTTCAATTTCTTCAAGTATCTCTCTATTGGGTACATCCACCTAGTTCGGACAGATCCGGCTTGCCTGGCTTCATAAGCTAAATGAATGGGCAAATGCATCATGATGGTGAAGAAAGAAGGAGGGAAGATTCTCTCCAACTGGCAAAGAGTGACAACAATTTCTTGTTCCAATTCTTTGAATTCCTCCACATCAATAATGTTAGAGAAAAGCTTGTTGAAAAATGAGCACAAATTAGCAATAGGCTTGTACACATCTAAGCTTATGCAATGTCTCAAGGTAACAGGTAGAAGTTGATGCATAAGAACATGACAATCATGACTTTTCAGCCCAACAAGTTTTCTATCAGATTTGCTAACACACCTAGATATGTTAGAAGAATAGCCATCAAGAACTTTCAACTTTTCTAACACAGATAGGAACTTATCTTTCTGCGCATTAGTCATGGTGTAAGATGTTGGAGGCAAGTAATAGCAGTCACCTGCATCTACTGGCCATAAATCTCTTCGAATGTGCATTTTCTTCATATCTTGACGAGCTTGTAAGTTGTCTTTACTTTTCTTAGAATCACCCAATAATGTGTTTAAAATATTCTCGCACACATTCTTTTCTATGTGCATCACATCCAGATTGTGTCTAACAGATAAATACTTCCAATAAGGTAGCTGAAAAAAGATGCTTATCTTATTCCAACGAGGAGGTAATGGTTGAATTTGATCTCCAAGCCTCTTGCGCTTATTCATTTTTCCAAATGTGATATTTTCATATCCATCAAATTGCCTCAGTATATCTTCTCCAGATAGTGGCTTAGATGGAAGTCGAAAATCTTTTTCACCATCAAAATTTTTCCTATCACGTCTATACGGATGATTCATTGGAAGAAAACGTCGATGGAAACCATAGCATTGCTTTTTCCCATACTGTAACCATTTTGATACAATCTCCACATTACAACAAGGACATCCCAAATCTTTCTTACCTTTAGTGCTCCAACCAGATAAGTCACCATATGCTGGGAAATCGTTAATGGTCCATAAAATCATTGCCCGCATAGTGAAGTTCCTTTTTCTATATGCATCATAAACTTTGAATCCAAGCTCCCAAAGTAGTTGCAACTCCTCAATTAATGGCTCCAAGTATACATCAAGGTCATTGCCAACCATATGTGGACCTGGGATTAATAGTGACATCATAATAAATTGTTCTTTCATAAGAAGCCAAACGGAAGATTGAGAGGTGTCACCAACACATGCCAGATGCTATGTGATGCACTCATATTGCCAAATGCATTAAATCCATATGTTGCTAATGCCAATCTAACATTGCATGGTTCAGCAGCAAAGTCTGGATACCTGGCATCAATAGACAACCATTCTGGCGTGTCTGAAGGATGATGAATACGACCATCCTTGCCTTTTACTTCTGATGGACAAATCATATTTTTAGCAATAGATGAAGACATATAGAGCCTCTCTAACCGAGGTATCAAAGGGAAGTGATACATGAACTTAGCAGCTACCTTCTTTCCCTTTGTTTTGGATTGCTTTTCATTCCATCTTGAAGCACCACACGTATCACAATTTTCTTTTGAAGCTGCATCTTTGCGAAAAAGCATGCAATTATTTGTACATACGTCTATAGTAGAATGATCAAGTCGTAAATCCTTCACGATCGCATTTTCTTCATAGTACGTCTCCGGGAATAGACAATTTTCTTCTGGAAATCTTGAAACAATCAACTGTAACAACTTTGTGAAAGAATCGTTGGACCATCCAGATTCCTCCTTCAGAAATAGCAAGGCAACCAAATACGATAGCTTAGATTGACTTATGCAACCTCTATAGAGTGGTTGATCTGCCTCTTTTAGTAGCTTGTAAAATCTTTGTGCATCTACATTTGCAGGTTCCTCTGTAGCTTCAGTAGAGTGGTCATTTGTTGTGTCACCCATACCAAACAAATCCTCCAACATCTGATGCATATTGTCGGTGCTAGGCATGTTTGGTGCCACAACAGGATTGCTCCTACCAATCACCTCCCCATGAAACGTCCAAACATCATAGCTATGCACAAATCCTTTTTGTAATACATGTGAGAATACCTCCTCCTCTGTTTTAAGGTATCTGTTCAAACATACCTTGCAAGGACATATTAATTTCTCCTGTCTAGTTGGTCTCTGATGGATAAGAGCAAACTCAATGAACTTTTGTAACCCTGCCTTGAATACATCACTTCACACTCTGTTCCCAATATACATCCAACTCCGATCTATTAGAAAATCCATCTACATGAAGGAAAATATATAATAAGTAGAGGAACAACTGTTTGAGATGTAGTCATGTAGGAGATGTAGTCATGTAGGAGCAAGAATAAGTAAGAAAAAGTAGAAGAAAACTTGCAAATAGAAGTGATACTAGTAGTCTAGTAGACGTGCGAGCAGGAGATGCAAGTAAGAATCTGAATTTCTGATATGAGTAACAAGGAAATAGCAATAAGAGGGGACATAGAAGTAACAAAAATTTAGATGCAATAGAAGGAACAGGAAATGAAGGAGAAATTGCAAAAAAAGAAAAGAAAAGAAGCTAGAATAGGAGACACAAGAGGAAATAGAAAAAAATCAAAGAAACAGTAGTATAAAAGGACTGATTTTTTTGCAACAATTGCAGCAAAAGGGGGTCGAATATACAACATGAAAAAGGAAAAAGAGAAAAGGGGAGGGAAGGGAGAAGACATACATGAAGTCTATCAATATACAAGAAGCAAAAAAAGAGGTAGAAGAAACATCCTTCAAGAAAAATCCTTCAAGAACTGCAATAGCATAGGTACCCACCTAATCAATAATAGTTCACAGATCCATCCATTAACTTTTGCTCACATGTCTCAACATATACTCGATTACAGGGGCTACTTATACTGTCAGACTAGCTACACAGCTTCTCTTCTCAAACTAGGTGATCTCTCTACTACAAAGGAGTAATTTGATGCATGGATATTTAGACTCTACCAAAGGAGATTCAAAGTTGTGTGGTCCTGATGCTATGGGTTATGTCCAACATATCCCATAGAATCTCAATATTGTAGCAGATCTCTATGCATAAAGGCACTGACAGTCTATTTCTTCTTAGATCTGATATCAACATATTGTTATTACTTATAACAAGCATTATGAGACAAATACCTAACTGTCCCTATAAGTCAGGTGAAATACTTAAACATATAACTATATGATATCATGTATAACATCTCATAAAATTAAGAACTGAAATACTTAAAATAAGTCAGCTGCATAAGACTTAACAATAGCCTCCAACCTGGGAGTACAATAGCCTCCAACCTGGGAGTACAACAAACACATTTAAAAATGTATATACTTTTGATTAACTTTGTAAATATACAGGGGAATCCTATCAATGAGTTTACACTCAACATCCTTACCCCAATGAAATCAGCTACATGGCAATTAAAGAATAAATGAATGATAAATTCATTAGAACTTCTACACAGAAAACATATAGAAGTATAGAAAACCCCTCTTTTTTTAGGTTGTTCATCACTGAGATGTTGTTTCTAGCAATCTTTCGTAATAGGATTTTAAATTCAGATGTATGATCATCTGAATTAAATACCAAGAAAGTTGACCATAGATATCAATATTTTAGATAGAATCCTTAAGAAGGTATTTCTCATGGATCAATTTGATCCATAGACTACCTTAAGAAGATGGTTACATCATCCCACTTAAGAAGATGGATATCATTCTTGCCTTCACACTATCCCCACAAGAAATTTATAATAATTATTTCCACTTCATCATGGATAGAAGTAGGAAGTGAAAAGGAAGATGACCAGAATTTTTGATTGGCGGACATAGTAGAATTACAAAGTTCTAGTCTCCAATGGAAACTGAAATGATATGTAAATAAGTTTGGTATCTTTAAAAATCAAATGATGGGCATAGAAGCACTAAAGCATGGGCGTAAAATGAATGTAACTTCTGGTTCACTTGTATGATATGTATCAATATAAGTTAGTAGCATACCATATTTGTGCACACTTAGCATCAATAGAATGTCTGTCATGACCATGGAAAGCTTCAGACATGCATTCAACAAAAGGTCTGCTCTGGTTGAGAAGTCTAGGCAGAAGCCTCAAGAACGAATGTGTGTTCTTAGTAATGTGGGTTCCTCCTTGATCCCTTTGTTGTTAAAACAACATTTGTATATTTGTCTTTTTTTGTTTTCCCCCTCCATCTAAAATAATCCCCTTTCTTTAACATGTGGTTGTGATGCAGGCCCTAAAAGCCAATAAATATGATAATGATCCTCTGCTAAGTGCAGCTCTGTACCTGGAGATTAATTAAAGGCCGACTTCCCAGGGCTCCCATGGGACACATCCATTCCTAATATAATAGTTGGCTCTTAGGAGATCTTTTGCATGGATGGAAGATGCAGAGAAGTTCACCACAGCTGAGCATCCTCCATCCATGTCAAAGATCTCCAAAGTGCCAATTATTATATTAGGAATGGATGTGTCACATGGGAGCCCTAGGCAGTCGGCCTTTAATTAATCTCTAAGTACAGAGCTGCACTTAGCAGAGGATCATTACCATAGTTATTGGCTCATACATCACAACCACATGTTACAGAAAGGGTATTATTTTAGATGGTGGGGGTAAAGGAAAAAAGACATATAATATATCCAATTGTTGTTTTAGGAGGAACCCACATTACTAAGAACACCCATTCATTCTTGAGGCTTCTACCTAGACTTTTCAACCAGAGCAGACCTCTGAGATGTTGACAATGAATTAGTGTGCCTCTGCAAAATGCAAAAACACCAGACTATATTATACTTACAACCAAAAACAAAACATTCAAAAACAACGCAGTGAGAAAACAGAACATCACTCGTACAAGTGACCATAAATAGCAGTAAGAAGAAATCTTTTATCCCCGAGCAATTCAAATAGTATATTGATTATATTCCTTTCAGTCTATCTAGGTATTTATATTCCTTGATTATATATATATAAATAATCAAGTAACCTGATATAGGTCTGGAGCAGTAAACCAAAGTCAATCTATTCTTGGATTTGGAGGAATCCGCTGTCTATACGGGATAGGCATATTGATAATTTTGAAATTAGAGTTTGTGAAGGTTGTAACAATATGATTTGGATTGATCCTTGGTGTTCAGGAGGTAAAACTCTTTCTAATATTCTAGGTATCCATTTCTTAGCTAGATTTGGTGATCCCTCAAAGAAAAGGAGGCAACCAGAAACCTGAATACCAGATCCGAGCTTAAAAACAGCTTAAAAAAACCTTTGAGCTCATAGAGAACACAACCATAGGGCCAAAGTCCCAAAGTAGATATTCAACCTCCCAAACTTATCCGCAAGCACCACAAAAGTATGCTACCTGTACTTGAAGCCCAGAAAGGACACCATCTCTTAACAATATATATGAGGAAAAACATATTTATCACAATAAACCATATGTTCTACCCTTCTATGCTCCTGTAATTGTAAGATCTTCCTGTCTATTAAATTCTTATCTATGTGCATACATCCTTCCACTCAAATAGTTTCTAAAATCTCTTAGCATAGCTACTCATTCAAGCAGCAACACCTAGCCAGGAGGTCTAACACTAGGCAATATATACTACAGAAGCTATCAAGTTAGGAAGGAACAATAAATTAAAATTATATTTATCTAATATTCTATGCAAAGTCAACAACAAATACTCAGGAAAAACAAAATCTAGTCCTGGCTATAGAGTTGATCTAAGGTAGTGACTGTTTTTCCCATAAATGATGAAGAACACTAGTGCCATCCATTGACTGAGAAAACTAGGTCATCCATTGATGAAGAACATATAATTCATAGAATGATCTAATCTAATAAGATGAGTTTAAATCATTACTAATTTTTTCCCGTAAATTTCTAATTGCCAAAATAGATAGTGTGGAGTCAGGATTCTGGGCACTATGTTAGTGAAGAAAAGGGGTAAGAGGAGACTGGCTTTGTCAACTAGATTATATATGATCAAATTTTCTATATATCAATTAAGTGGTGACTAGACTCTTACATATTTCATTTGACCCATATAATTTTAATAAATCATTACACTTAGCTTACTACATGTCTATATTTAAACATCAACCCATTCTCAGTCCATAGTAATATTACCCATTTATCAAACATCACAATGTGAGTTCCGAATGAAGGCTATAAGGTTTGAGATTTAATTTATATGGCTATTTTATGTAAAGAGGAGATACGTTATAGGAAACTCAAAATTTGGATACACAAATGAAGAAAGAAGCAAACACTGGCAATAATTAACAGATTACTGTAAACTATTGGGATACACATATGAAGAAATAAGCAAGCATTGACAGTGAACAGTACATTACAGTGAACTCAAATCTGGGATACACATGAAGAAGGATGCACATTGGAATCGTTACCTAAAACTAAATGACCAACACATGATTGAATCAAACAACATAACAACAAGAAAGCACAACAGTTGCAAGAGAATAATAAAATAAGTAGCACAGAAAAAAGATGCAGTTTTAGTAGCAGTACCTTTTCCCACGCTTCCGGTCAATGGACAGAAGCAACGAGATTAAAACTGAAGAAGAAGAACAATGGACGTTGCAAGAGAAGAACTGGAGCAGAGGCGGTTGGGCAGCTTATGGGCGTCAGATCAAGGAAAAGAGACCAGTACCTTGATCCAAGGTTGAAGTAGGTTCAGAGCTCCTGATGGGCGCCACCTGAGTCGGGTGCCGCTGGTTTCTCTAGGATCCGACACGATATGTCTACTCCTGGCCATGGAATTGGAAGTCGGCCAGACGACCGATGATTGGAGTTATGACCTGCTGCAGTTGGGGTGGCATGAGCAGTTGGGGCGCCGTCCGGGAGGTAGTTGGGGCGCCGTCTGGGAGGTAGGTGCGGTTGCAGCTGGGTGCAACCGGTGGGATTTGGGAAATGCTAAGCGACTGGGGTCGTGGGGTTGCTGAGGCTGGGTGGCATTAAGCTGGAGCAGACCCTGGCCGTGGAGTGATGGAGGCCTGGTCGACGGACTGAAGGCGTGGTCGATGGAATCAAGGAGGCGCCGAGGACGAGTGGCTAGTCGTGGCGGCTGATCAGTGCTTCCCTAGTTCGTCATTGTGCAGAGGGACGAGTGGGGAGGGTTTTTCTTTTCCTTTTTAATTTTGATATCCAAATATTGTATTTTAGAATGGAGGGAAGGGAAATGAGATGGAGGGAAGGGATATGAGATGGAGGGAAACATTTGTCATGGTATTTTTCAAGGGATGATTAATGAGTAATGTATTTGTGAGGGATTAGTATTTGTAAAGATGTTAAAAAAAACGGTTGAGGTATTTGGTCCCATATTTGAAGGATGGGCCCTCACAAATAGCCATCATTATTCACAATCTATGGTTCCTCACAAATGTTCTTCAACAAAGGCTAAATTTTTTGTAGTGTACATAGCCCTTTGGACCCATTATGTGGTCATGCACATTCAGTGCATGCCTTGCTCTTTGCACCTCACTGATAGCCTAGTTAGTATGCACATTGATTTGGTTAGTAACACTAAAGGTTAATCTTGAATAGGTGAATACAATATATATTAATTAAATATAGAGTAACACCTAATACCTTGAATTCATCGGTTTTTTTTGAAGCAAAAAATGCGTCCCATTCTTCTGGGTCTAGGAAGTTCCGCTGTTCAGTGTCTGACTTCTTCCTCTTCTCACCATCATTTATGTATTCTCAGGTGAGTTTTGTCCTATATTTCCTTAGGACCCTCCCACAATGTTGCATCACGCATTTATGATGCAACTTTTCATCCAATGCAAATATACTCTGCAAAATAGAATTGCTATTAACTTGTATCCAAAAAATTAGTAATCTACAAAATAGAATTGCAAATAATAATAACTCACGCATAAATCCTTCCATATTAAGTCTTTCTTCACCTTAGGAACTTTATGCCAAGAATCTATCTTACAATCAAAATGGCTATGAGTAACAAACCCAAGATATGAAACAAACAAATTGTGGTTCACTCCAATTGCATTTCCTGCATTATCAAAATCCACAACCAGTTGGGTCCATTGCCCCTTAGTGTTGTTAACTTCTTCATCATAGTGATGCCCCTTCTCTTGTCAACTTTTTGGTACTACTCATCAAGTGCCTCAAGTGCTTCAGAGGGTACATGTGCATCATCAACCTAAAATTTGACAAAATAAACACACTTACAGGATAAAACTATAAATGCACACATAGATAGAAATATATAATATATTTTTAGAACATACATTGTGAGGCGGCGCATTGGTATCCTCACCATGCTCATCATGGACATCATGGTCATCATGCCCATGCTCAACCATCTAAAAATTTCATTAAAAAATCAAACATTTAGCATTTGACATAACTAGAAGATAATGAAACATTGTATAGTTCACATATACAAATGAAACATTGAAAAATGAAATATATAAAAAAATATAAACATGCATGCCTCTAATATTGCGATCATTTATCAATTAACAATCCTTTATTGTGATCTCCGCGCACATACAAGTCATCATTAGCTTCAATATTTTGTGGTGTTGGCAACCCAACTGAGAATGGACTGGAGTCATCATACTTATCATAGTACTCTTCTTCATCAATAGGATCTTCAATGAACTGTCTTTTACCATGAAGAACAACCGACCATTTATCATTTGCAGGATCATCAATATAAATACTTATTTTTCCTGTGATGCTAATATGAATGGTTCACCCTTCTCACCAATCTTTTCAAAGTTCACTAAAGTGAAACCCAATTCATCCACTATAACTCCTTTGGTGTTATCAACCCAATTACATTTGAAGAGCAGAATTCTGAAATCTATGTAGTCAAACTCCCATAGGTCTTCAATGACATCGTAATATGACATTTTAGATTCATGTGGACTCTTATCCTTTACACTTGCAAAAAACATAATCGACGCTTGAAGGGTGACCCCACTGTTTTAGACAACACTCTTATCATCTTGGTGCTTTGTGTAATATGCAAATCCATTAATGTCATACCCTTCATAAGACATTACATTCAATTTTGGTTTAAAGACGAGGCATTTGATAGTTTCAGTAATATCATCTGGTGTTTGAGATAGTTGATGTAAGCATTTATCTTCAAACCACTTAATAAATGTCTTGTTATGCGATCTAGAAAGCCACATTGAATTGGCTCAAGGATATTATCTCTTGATGAAATTGGTATGTTCCTCGATATAAACACTCACTTCATCGATGTTGTGTAAAATATACAAGTGACCTTGTTCCAACTGCTCACGACTAATTACTTTCACCCGTGATCCAAAAATTCCTTTGCCAAATTGCTCCTCAATATTCTTGTCATTACCAGGAGTGTCATTACCACTCAGAAAGTCATTGCAAAAATCCATAACCTCTCTCACCACATAACTCTCAATAATACTCCCTTCAGACCGATAACAGTTTTGAACATCACTTTTAAAAACACTCATGTATCATTCAAAGGGATACATCCAATGCAAGAAAAATGGTCCCAAGATTTTCACTTCCCTAGTCAAGTGGATAACAAGATGTACCGTGATATCAAAGAATAAAGGAGGGAATACAACTCAAGCTGACATAGGGTAACAACCACTTCTCTTTGCAAAGTATCGAGAGTATCAGGGTCAACAACTTTGCTGCATAGACTGTTGAAAAAGAAACAAAGTCTGGTGATTGCAAACCTTACATGCTTTGGCAATATAGATCAAATTGCCACGGGCAATATTTGTTGCATTAGAGTGCGACAATCATGAGATTTAAGACCTATCAACTTCAGATCTTTCATTGATACCAATCTACGTATGTTGGATGAGTACCCCTATGGCACCTTAACATTTACCAAGCATTCAAAAAAAGCTTTATTCTCCTTTCTAGACAACGTGTAACAAGCGGGAGGTAAGTATGTTCTCCAATTTCCCATTTCACATAATTCTATTAATTCTGACCTTATTCCCATTTCACATAGGTCCAGTCTGGATTTTATCCCATCTTTTGTCTTACCTGGTATATTCAACAGAGTACCAATGACGCTATCACAGACATTTTTCTCAACATGCATGACATCAGTACAATGCCTGACAGTCAAAGAACTCCAATAAGGAAGATCCCAAAATATTGACTTCTTCTTGAATAAAGATTTGTCACTCCGTGTGGCCATAGTACATTGTGATCTCTTACCAAATTCATTGACAAAGTCTTTTACTCTTTCATAAACAACCTCCCCTGGTATAGGTTTAGGCACACTTTGTTCCTCATTCCATCCATTGAGTGCTTTACGCTTCCTACTATACAGATGGAATTTTGGAAGAAACCTTCAATGACCAAGATATACAGTCTTTCCGCCATGTTTTAGTCTTGTTGAATCAGTGTTCTCTTCACATATAGGACATGATTTATCACCTTTGACACTATATCCAAACAAATTCCCATATCCTGGAAAGTCATTAATAGTTCAAAACAACATAGCGTGCAAACGAAAGGTCTCTCTTTGTGAAGCATCATAAGTCATCACACCTTCACCCCAGAGTTTCTTTAAGTCATCAATCAGAGGTTCAAGATAAACATCGATATCATTTCCAGGTTGTTTAGGGCCCGATATCAACAACGAAAACATAACATACTTATTTTTCATACACAACCAGGGAGGAAGATTGTATATAACAAGCATGACTGGCCAAGTGCTATGTTGGCTGCTCAATGTCCCGTATGGATTCATCCCATCTATACAAAGCCTAAGTCTTAGATTCCTGACTTCTTCACCAAATTTAGGGTACAATAGATTAATATTCTTCCACTGTGGGGAATCAGACGCATGTCGTAGGATTCCATCATTATTTTTCTTAACATCTACATGCCACCTCAAATTCTTCGCATCTATCAGATTGGCAAACAAGCATTGAAACTGTGATATTATAGGTAGATACCACATCACCTTGGCAGAAGAACCAATTTTGGACTCCCCCAAAGTCATCAATTTATACCGTGACGCACCACATTTTGGACAATCTTTCAAATCCACATATTCCTTTTGAAATAATACACAATCATTCGGGCATTCATGTCTCTTCTTGGCCTCCATTCCTGTAAGAACCCTGACCTCCGTTTAGGGTTTACCCTGTTTTCTTTACTTAACCTTGATGCTTGGTTGTTTGCTATTCACCTTTAGTGGTGATTAGGGTTTGATGGTGCTTTGTTGAGAGTTGGAGGTGCTACTTGCAATATACCCAAGTCTAGGGTTTGTGGGCAAGTTTGCCACCTTGTGAGGAAATCCTCTCTCTCCTTGCTTCCTATGGTGTTGAAAGGAAGGTTTGGGCTCGTTGCTTGAGTTCCTTTGGGCTTGGTTGAGTTTGTTGGGCCTTGTGGTGCCTTGACTTTGTTTCCTTTGGACCTTGTACCAGGAAAGAGGGTGCTTGTGTCGCCCAAGCTGTGTCACCCATGGTGTGTCGCCTAGGGTTGTGTCGCCCATGGACCTTTGACTCTCTTTGACCTCGTTTGTGTCACCACTAGTGGACACTTGGTGCTTGATGCTTGCATGTGGAAATGGCCTTGGACATGTGTTTAAGACATGCTAGAGTGGTGGTTTTGCTCTTGGACAAGTGTCCCTAGGTGGGCGACACCTTGCTTTTCTCTACCTTGGTTTCTCCTCCATATCCTTCTATATATGTGCTTCCTTTCTCTTGCTAAGGATCCCTTTAGTTCCTTAGTCTTTCTTTCCCTTGGTGCACGATATCCCCTCTCCTTTTGCAAGCTTGGTGGCCGATCCTTGCCTTGGAGTCTCCTCTTCCTTGGAGGTGCTTGAAGCTTGGTGCTAGGAGCTTGGAGCTTGCTTAAGGCGGGTTACATAACTCCTAACCCTAACTACACTACCTCCTTTTCTATGTTCTTATATGTTGCTATGATCATGTCGGCTATATGTTTTGCTAGTTAGTTCCTTACTTAAGTTGTTCTTGTTGGCCGAACCATGTGTTCTAGGGTTTCTTGGTGAGCAACACTCCTTTCTCTCCTTGGTCTTGAGGAGTGAGCTAGAGTGCTAGTAATATGGGAAAAACCCCTCTCTCATTTAAGTTGAGAGGTGAGCTTGTGTTCTAGTTACTTGAGCATCACCCTCCTCTCACCATGGACTTGAAAGGTGAGCTTTGTGGTGGTTGTTCCTTGTGTTGCCGGATTGATGATAAGGGATGTGCAAGACCCCTCTCTCTTAGTTGTTGAGAGGTGATCCATCTTATTGATCCATTAGGGTTTGGTAACCTTGTGCTTGAGGTTGATGACGACCTTGTGGAATTGCATATTGACCGTTATGATCTTGGGGGAGGTGCTGCCCGATATCCATCTTGCCCTTGAGCTTTGGACGACACCTGTTGTGGCTGTGACGGGCGCTACCTTGGTCCCTGCTTGTGTGTGTCGTGCATTCCACCTTGGTAAGTAACCTGCCCGATACCTTAGCCTCTGTGATGGTTTGACGATGTTGTGGGTTGAGGTTTGTAGCGTGTTATCTACTTGGTAGTGTTGTGTCGGGCGTCAGGCTCCTGGACGCTGACCCTTGTGTGTCAGGCGTCACACCTTAGTATCATGCGTCGGCCGATAAGCTTGTGCTGTGTTGGCGTTATGATCTCTTTGCTGCACGTTATGCCTTGCAACACGTCCTTTCCCGTTATCCCTTTTGCTGAGCTGCACACCCTGGTTTCCGTTACCAGTTGGTTGCCCGACACAGCGTTGTGTGACACTGAGTTGCCCGCAGAGGTGCCCGATACACAGGCTGCACGATAAGTTTGTGCACGTTATGTCTTATATCTCTGGTGCACGTTACATCTCAAACTGGTAGTCGACACTCTTGCTTGGTGTTTGGCCGTTATGAGACTGGTTTGGCTTGACCATTAGGGTTGTAGTGGTTGGGCGATATGCGAGAACACCCTACCCGACACCACCCTTAGTGAGGGATGCCCTGCCCGTCACACCTTTGGTGAGGGTAGTGGGTACTTCTGGTGAGGGTCATGACCCTTCTGTATAAACATCTACGCTAGATCTTGTTTATGTATTCACATTTGGGCTTATTTTGGTGATATTTGATATGTTGTTGATAACTAAGATGGTAGCTCACATCTATGTAACTTAGCATGACTATACATATGTATGTGATCATCTTGTTGTTATGCATAAGGCTGAAATAATGGTAAGCATATAAGATTCCCTTGCATGAACTGTATCTATGATCACAGGTTGAGGCATGAATGATAAAGCACCTAATCATCAAGTTGACCGATATATCAATAATATGATCTTGGTGTTAAGTCTATAATGATTGTTCATAGTAACCATGCAGGTGTTCCACACAGTTTCATAGCTAGGTAAAGGGCTATGAGGTATATATAATTGAGTAACACTGCTTTAATGATTACTCTTGATGATGAGGTATCATATATGATGTGTTTTGGTCTGAGGACCTAGGTTTGAGTAAAGTACCTAAGTTAATGGCACCACATGATGAGGGATTGAGATCCCATGGCAATATGATGATCGTTGAGATGGATCTAGCTGTTTGGCAAGAGGCCAAGTGATAACATGTAATGTTGGATCCTTGAGATGGATCAGGATGACGTTGTTTACTATAAAAGAATAATGTTGAGTTTCATATTGCTTATTCTTGTTTTAGTTGCATGTTATACAACCTTGGATGAATCTTGCAATCCACTTAAAATATATTAAATAATCACAGTGGAATCTATCATGTAGTTTTCCCTGGCCATAGATCCATCATTGTCAGGAGATGGTGATGGTGAAATGGGTTCTCCTACGGGTTAACCCGGAGCGCATATTGTTGAATATGCGAGGATTCTCCTAGCCTAAAATAGTGAGGATTCGAGTGCAGCTGCGGTTGCAGACTCAGGATATGTATAGGAGCATGGTGAACAGGCCCATGGCTCAGGATATGTGATATGAGAGCATGAATGCGTTCATGGATCAGAGCACGGTGAACTGGCCTGTGGCTCAGGTATACTAGCACCGAGACCTGTACCGAGGCGGGATAGCGGATGGGTAGCCTATGGAGCTGAACCTGTGGCTGAGGCCACTTAAGCACGAGAGTGCGGTCCTGCTTGTGTTATACTCGTACACTGACTACGAGGTGGGAGGTCATGGAGTCCGACTCTCCCATTGACGTTGTATGGCACCAGCTTTGGGTTTCGCAACCGAAGGTTGGATTTGAGCGGTACGACTCACTTCCTCAGGATATAATAATACGTACTCCAGCCGTATAGTATTTATTGCTTAAGGGAAAACACGGAACATTGGTTGAGGCCTTGTTTGTATAGTTAATCTTGTTATACATGCAGTTACTTATACGTTCCTCATGTTATGTGATAAGATCTTATAATATTATCTTGTCAATCATGTTCCATAAAGAGATAATTGGTGATACGTCTTCCATACAGCCTGGTAAGCTTGATGGTACGAATAGCCTTGCTGTATAGATTGTTATTATCCTATGTTTTACTGTTTATCTTCTGCTGTTGCTTTATCCTCTTGGTTTTATAGTTTTGGCGGGGAGTTATGTTTCTCACTGGGACAATGTTCAATTGTCTCACCCCGTAGGTTTCTAGGTGTTTGAGCTAGACGTGGTGGTGGTCGCAAAGTTGCGGCCGAGCAGCAAGACGAGCAGTAGAAGGCAAGAGATGGACATGCTGCTGTTTTGGTCATTTTGTAGTAGAGTCTTAGAGTCATCCCTGTACTCTTAGGTCCTTGGAGGTATTTTGACGTTGTTTCGCGATGTATAGCTGTTGATGGTTTGTGTATCCTACTGTTGGCTGGATGTGGGCAGTTATGTATATATAACAAGTGATGAACTCTTGTGGTGGTTTGACAGGTGATCCCCTAAGCTGTGGACATGTATCAAGGCTTGTATATGTTTATATAACATGTTTTCTTACAGGACGAGGACTGGAATGTAATAGTTCCTTAGTTTATCTTCTTTCTGCAATCGGTTTTAATTAACTTGTGTTTTTGGTAATCTATGGTTAATGGTGATTTCCGCACATTTTCGCGTAACACCTCACTGTCTATGTGATAGTGGGATGTGTTGCCACAAGTTTGGTATCAGAGCTCTAGGTTCGCTGAGTCTACAGGGATTTAGGACTAGGTTGTGTCTGTTCTTGTGAGTTTTCCAGATTTTCTTACGATCGTCTTATGCTCTCAGCGGAAATAAAGTCAAGATGTTTGGAAGCCATCAAGAACATGCTGCTGAGAACAGCGATGATGCATCAGTTGATGGAGCAGAAGGGCAGGCACATGGAGATCAGGTGCCTGAGGTCCCCCAACCTGACCCAGGCAGATGATGGCTACGATGAATCTCATGGTAGAAAGACTATCAGTGCCTCCGCCAAGAGCACAGGCTCCCCATGGTGAAACATCGGGTATTGGGAAGACCTTTGAGCGGCTTCGCCGAGTCGGAGCTTCGGATTATACTGGAACGGCTGATCCAGTGGATGTAGATCTGTGGCTGACAAGTCTTGAGAAGGATTTCCGGATCCTCGACATCCCCGAAGTAGACAAAGTAAAGCACGCTGTCTACCTTTTGAAAGGTAGTGCTGGTCACTGGTGGACCATCGAGGAGGAGAAGCAACCTGGTGAGGTGATCGGTTGGGAGGTTTTTCGGCGTGAGTTCGTCATCAGATATTTTCCAAAGACGTATCTGGATGAGAAGATCAGTCAGTTTGAGAGTTTACGCCAAGGAACGATGAACATCACCGAGTATGAGGCTAAGTTCATGGATCTGTTGAGGTTTTGTCCTAACATGGTAGCAACAGATGATGAGCGAATCAGACATTTTGAGAAAGGTCTGAGTGCTGAGCTGACAACACCTGTCTCTGCGTTAGAGAACCGTGAGCGGTTTGCTACGTTTGTGGAATTTGTCCGGAGGATTGAATGATCAGTAAGGGAGAAAAGAGAATCCATGTCCAAGAAGAGGCCTGCTCAGTTCCAGGGATAGAGGTTTGGTGGCTTCAAGAAGGCAAGTTTTTCAGCACCTTTTGTGATGAGAGGTTCCAGTGTACCGTCACAGTGGTCTCCGACTAAGGGAAGAGGATATGTTTGTTCGCCATCTAAGGCACATAGTACAGCTTCAGTGGCAGTGACATGGCCATCTAGACCATGGTTTGAAGATAGGGCATACTATCTTTGTGGTCAGACCGGGCATCTCAAGATACATTGCTCGAATAGAGATGTTGAAGTGACGCAGCTGCCAAGACAGAATCAACAAGGATCAGATAGAAAACATCCCAGTAGTAGCAGAGGGCAAGGACGTGATCAAGCGTCGCAAGCTGGATCGACTGCTCAAGGAAGTAGAGGATGTGGACAACAAGCAACAACTCGATTTTACGCTATGAATCAGCCGAAGGCGATAATCAACCCGCGAGTGGTGACAGGTCAGATGAAGTTATTTCATTCTGATATGTCTTCTTCTTGCTTTATATTTGTTCTGGTTGACCCGGGTGCTACACACTCTTTTATCACCTATAGTATGCTTGAAAACTATCGTTTACCTATTAGTTGTAAGAGAGATAGCTTGTTGTTAGAAACCCCTCTTGATGGTTCTTGGATGCTTCGAGAAGAGTGTCCATCTTGTATCTTATCTTTTTCGGAACACAGTATACAAGTGGATCTTATACCACTTGATATGCACGGTTTCGATGTGATCCTTGGGATGGATACCTTAGAGAAGTATAAGGTTGTTTTGGACTGTGGTTCCAAGCAAGCTGCGTTTGATGATGGTGGTAAGAAGTGGATCTTCCAAGGAGATAGGAAGATTCTTTCGACGTGTCTAGTATCAGCTATGGTGGCAGAGAAGTTGTTACAACAAGGATGTGAGGCATTCTTAGCTCACATGGTGGATACCGTTGTGGATACCAAGGTGAAAGATCCTAGCCTTGAAGAGGTGTCGGTTGTTCGAGAGTTTACGGATGTGTTTCCTGATGAGTTTCCCAGTGTTCCTCCACCCCGAGAGATTGATTTTGAGATCAATCTGGTTCCAGGAACACAGTCAGTTGCACAGACACCGTATAGGATGGATCCGGTGGAGACGGCAGAGCTTAAGAAGCAGTTACAAGAGTTGTTGGAGAAAGGTTGCATCCGACCAAGTACGTTGCCTTGGGGTGCTCCAGTGTTGTTCGTTAAAAAGTAGGACGGATCGATGCGGTTACGTATAGACTACCGACAGTTGAACAAAGTCACGATCAAGAACAAGTACCCATTGCCGAGGATAGATGATTTGTTCAATCAGTTGCGTGGTGCGACAGTGTTTTCAAAGATCGATCTACGGTCCGGATATCATCAGTTGAGGATTAAGGCGGATGACATACCAAAGTCAACTTTTAGGACAAGGTATGGTCACTTTGAGTTCATGGTTATGCCGTTTGGGCTAACCAATGCGCCTGCTGCTTTCATGGATTTGATGATCAGAGTGTTCCGTCCGTTCTTAGATCAGTTTGTTGTAGTCTTTATAGATGACATCTTGATCTATAGTCGGGACAGGTAAGAGCATGAGCAGCATCTTCGACTAGCGTTGACTCTTCTTCGTCAACACCAGTTGTATGCCAAGTTTAGTAAGTGTGAGTTCTGGCTGGAAGAAGTGACTTTCTTAGGTCATGTGATATCTGCAGAAGGAGTCAAAGTGGACCCGAGGAAGGTGGAGTCCGTTGCAGAATGGGAGCAGCCAAAGACGCCGACAGAAGTTCGTAGTTACCTAGGTTTAGCAGGATACTACCAGAGGTTTATCAAGGACTTCAGTGCGATCGCGTTTCCGATGACAAAGTTGACTAGAAAGGATGTACCTTTTGTCTGGAATGATTGTTGCCAGCAAGCTTTCCAAAGTTTGAAGGAGAAGCTGACTAGTGCTCCAGTGTTAGTCCTGCCAGAGCCTGGAAAGGGCTATGTTGTTTTCTACGATGCTTCCAAGAAAGGTTTACGTTGCGACAGCTTAAGAAACATGAGGAGAACTATCCGACTCATGATCTAGAGTTGGCAGTAGTGGTTTATGTGTTAAAGATTTGGAGACACTATCTTTACGGGGAAGTGTGTCAGATCTTTACGGATCATAAGAATCTGAAGTACATCTTCTCACAGAACGAGTTAAACATGCGACAGTGTCGATGGATGGAGTTAATCAATGATTATGATTGCACCATCGAGTATCATCCTGGTAAGGCGAATGTAGTAGCTGATGCGCTTAGCCGAAAGTCTTCTTCTCTTTCTACAAAGAAGGCACAGTTGAGTTCCCTGGTATGCCATAGACGGGATATGCTTGTTTCCTTGCGACAGATGAATGTACAGATGGAAGTTTCTTTGTTAGCAGGACTTTTGGCACAGATGCAAGTCAAGCCTACGTTGAGACAAAAGATCAAAGATGCAAAACAGACAAATGATACAGTATAGTTGATCCGATCAGAGTTTGGCAGCGAAAAGCATGATGGGTTCCATGACTCCAAGGATGGACTAGTTTGCTACCGAGATAGGATGGTTATCCCCGATGCTGATGATCTAAGGATGATAGTACTCGAAGAAGCGCACACGTCGATGTATGCTACACATCTAGGAGTCACCAAGATGTATCATAGTCTGAAGGACTTGTATTGGTGGCCTGGTTTGAAGAAGGATGTAGCGGAGTTTGTGGCTAGATGTGCGGTGTGTCAGCAAGTTAAGGCTGAGCATCAGAAGCCAACATGTACGTTACAACCCCTGCCAATACTGCAGTGGAAATGGGATCATATAACCATGGATTTCATAGTTGGTCTGCCCAGGAAAATTAGGAATCATGATTCCATTTGGGTGATAGTGGACAGATTGACGAAGTCTGCCCATTTCATACCGGTAAAGACAACATATGCAGCCGAGAAGCTTGCTCGAGTATATGTGGATGAGATAGTGTGGTTGCACGGTGTGCCAGTAACGATAGTTTCTGACAGAGGTCCGCAGTTCACGAGTCATTTTTGAGAACAGTTGCATAAAGCGTTGGGTACGCAGTTGAGGTTCAGTACCGCTTTCCACCCGCAGACAGATGGACAGTCTGAGAGAACTATTCAGACTTTGGAGGATCTCCTCCGAGCTTGTGTTTTGCATTTCCTAGGTAGTTGGGACGCACATCTCAGTTTGATAGAGTTTGCCTACAACAACAGTTATCAACGAAGCATTGACATGGCTCCTTATGAGGCCTTATATGGCAGGAAGTGCATATCTTCGTTATGTTGGTATGAGTCTAGTGAATATCAGCTTTTGGGTCTTGAGTTAGTACAACAGACAACAGAGAAGATCAGAGTGATACAACAATAGTTGAAAGCGGCACAGGATAGGCAGAAGTCTTACACAGACAATCGTCGACGACCTTTGGAGTTCCAGGTAGGAGACAAAGTGTATCTTAAAGTCTCGCCGTGGAAAGGTGTGCTAAGGTTTGGATGAAAGGGTAAGTTAGCACCCAGATATATGGGGCCATACCCGGTCATAGCACGAGTTGGCAAGGTAGCTTATGAGTTAGAGCTGCCGCCAGAGTTTCACAGGTTACATCCAGTGTTCCATGTCAGTATGTTGAAGAAAAGTCATCCGGATACAGGAACAATGATACAGCCAGTCGAAGTTGAGCTTGATGAAGATGTAACCTATGAGGAAGGTCCTGTGATGATCCTTGACAGAAGAGTTAAGAGGCTGAAGAGGAAGGACCTGGTTCTTGTGAAGGTTCTTTGGCATCATCGTGGCATTGAGGAAGCCACATGGGAGCTGGAGGTAGAGTTGAGGAGGAAGTATCCCTCACTTTTCTCTTTGGATTTCGGGGACAAAATCCCTTTGTAGGGGGTTAGCTTGTAAGGACCTTGACCTCCGTTTAGGGTTTACCCTATTTTCTTTGCTTAACCTTGATGCTTGGTTGCTTGCTAATTACCTTTAGTGGTGATTAGGGTTTGATGGTGCTTTGTTGAGAGTTGGAGGTGCTACTTGCAATATACCCAAGTCTAGGGTTTGTGGGCAATTTTGCCACCTTGTGAGGAGTTCCTCTCTCACCTTTCTTCCTCTGGTGTTGAAAGGAAGGTTGGGGCTCGTTGCTTGAGTTCCTATGGGCTTGGTTGAGTCTGTTGGGCCTTGTGGTGCCTTGCCTTTGTTTCCTTTGGACCTTGTACCGGGCAAGAGGGTGCTTGTGTCGCCCAGGCTGTGTCGCCTAGGGTTGTGTCGCCCATGATGATGGTGTGTTGCCCATGGACCTTTGACTCTCTTTGACCTGGTTTGTGTCACCACTAGTGGACACCTAGTTTGTGTCACCACATGTGTTTAAGACATGCTAGAGTGGTGGTTTTGCTCTTGGACAAGTGTCCCTAGGTGGGAGCCACCTTGCTTTTCTCTACCTTCGTTTCTCCTCCATCTCCTTCGATATATGTGCTTCCTTTCTCTTGCTAAGGATCCCTTTAGTTCCTTAGTCTCCCTTCCCCTCAGTGCACGATATCCCCTCTCCTTTTGCAAGCTTGGTGGCCGATCCTTGCCTTGGAGTCTCCTCTTCCTTGGAGGTGCTTGAAGCTTGGTGCTAGGATCTTGGAGCTTGCTTAAGGCGGGTTACATATCTCCTAACCCTAACTACACTACCTCCTTTTCTATGTTCTTATATATTTCTATGATCATGTCGGCTATATGTTTTTCTAGTTAGTTCCTTGCTTAAGTTGTTCTTGTTGGCCGAACCATGTGTTCTAGGGTTTCTTGGTGAGCAACACTCCTTTTTCTCCTTGGTCTTGAGGAGTGATCTAGAGAGCTAGTAATATGGGCAATACCCCTCTCTCGTTTAAGTTGAGAGGTGAGTTTGTGTTCTAGTTACTTGAGCAACACCCTCCTCTCACCATGGACTTGAAAGGTGAGCTTTGTGGTGGTTGTTCCTTGTGTTGCCCGATTGGTGATAAGGGATGTGCAAGACCCCTCTCTCTTAGTTGTTGAGACGGGAGCCATCTTCTTGATTCATTAGGGTTTGGTAACCTTGTGCTTGAGGTTGATGACGACCTTGTGGAATTGCATCTTGACCGTTATGATCCTGGGGGAGGTGCTGCCCGATATCCCTCTTGCCCTTGAGCTTTGGACGACACATGTTGTGGCTGTGACGAGCGCTACCTTGGTCCCTGCTAGTGTGTGTCGTGCATTCCACCTTGGTAAGTAACCTGCCCGATACCTTGGCCTCTGTGATGGTTTGACGACGTTGTGGGTTTAGGTTTGTAGCTTGTTATCTAGTTGGTAGTGTTGTGTCGGGCGTCAGGCTCCTGGACGCTGACCCTTGTGTGTTGGTCGTCACACCTTAGTCTCGTGCGTCGGCCGATAAGCTTGTGCTGTGCTGGCATTATGATCTCTTTGCTGCACGTCATGCCTTGCAACACGTCGTTGCCCGTTATCCCTTTTGCTGGGCTGCACGCCCTGGTTGCCGTTACCACTTGTTTGCCCGACACAGCATTGTGTGACACTGAGTTGCCCGCAGAAGTGCCTGATACACAGGCTGCACGATAAGTTTGTGCATGTTATGTCTTGGATCTCTGTTGCACATTACATCTCAAGCTGGTAGTCGACACTCTTTCTTGGTGTTTGGCCGTTATGAGACTGGTTTGGCTTGATCGTTAGGGTTGTAGTGGTTGGGCGATATGGGAGAACACCCTGCCCGACACCACCCTTAGTGAGGGATGCCCTACCCATCACACCTTTGGTGAGGGTAGTGGGTACTTCTAGTGAGGGTCCTGACCCTTCTGTATAAACATCTATGCTAGATCTTGTTTATGTATTCACGTTTGGGCTTATTTTGGTGATCTTTGATATGCTGTTGATAACTAAGATGGTAGCTCACATCTATGTAACTTAGCATGAATATACATATGTATGTGATCATCTTGTTGTTATGCATAAGGCTGAAATAATGGTAAGCATATAAGATTCCCTTGCATGAACTGTATCTACGATCACAGGTTGAGGCATGAATGATAAATCACCTAATCAATAAGTTGACCTATATATCAATAATATGATCTTGTTGTTAAGTCTATAATGATTGTGCATACTAACCATGCAGGTGTTCCACACAGTTGCATAGCCAGGTAAAGGGCTATGAGGTATATATAATTGAGTAACACTGCTTTAATGATTACTCTTGATGATGAGGTATCATATATGATGCGTTTTGGTCTGAGGACCTAGGTTTGACTACAGTACCTAAGTTAATGGCACCACATGATGAGGGATTGAGATCCCATGGCAATATGATGATCCTTGAGATGGATCTAGCAGTTTGGAAAGAGGCCAAGTGATAACATGTATTGTTGGATCCTTGAGATGGATCGGGATGACGTTGTTTACTATAAAAGCATAATGTTGAGTTTCATATTGTTTATTCTTATTTTGGTTGCATGTTATACAACCTTGGATGAATCTTGCAATCCACTTAAAATATATTAAATAATCACAGTGGAATCTATCATGTAGTTTGACCTGGCCATAGATCCATCATCGTCAGGAGATGGTGATGGTGAAATGGGTTCTCCTACGGGTTAACCCGGAGCGCATATTGTTGAATATGCGAGGATTCTCCTAGCCTAAAATAGTGAGGATTTGAGTGCAGCTGCGGTTGCAGACTCGAGATATGTATAGGAGCATGGTGAACATGCCCATGGCTCAGGATATGTGATATGGGAGCATGAATGCATTCATGGCTCAGAGCACGGTGAACTGGCCCGTGGCTCAAGTATACTAGCTCTGAGACCTGTACCGAGGTGGGCTAGCGGATGGGTAGCCTATGGAGCTGACCCTGTGGCTGAGGCCACTTAAGCACGAGACTGCGGTCCTTCTTGTGTTGTACTCGTACACTGACTACGAGGTGGGAGGTCGTGGAGTCTGGCTCTCCCATTGACCTTGTATGGCACCGGCTCTGGGTTTCGCAACCGAAGGTTGGATTTTAGCGGTACGACTCACTTCCTTAGGGCATAATAATACATAATCTAGCCATATAGTATTTATTGCTTAAGGCAAAACACGGAACATTGGTTGAGGCCTTGCTTGTACAGTTAATCTTGTTATTCATGCAGTTACTTATACGTTCCTCATGTTATGTGATAAGATCTTATAATCTTATCTTGTCAATCATGTTCCATAAAGAGATAATTAGTGATACGTCTTACCTGGTATATTCAACAGAGTACCAATGACGCTATCACAGACATTTTTCTCAACATGCATGACATCGGTACAATGCCTGACAGTCAAAGAACTCCAATAAGGAAGATCCCAAAATATTGACTTCTTCTTGAATAAAGATTTGTCACTCCGTGTGGCCATAGTACATTGTGATCTCTTACCAAATGCATTGACAAAGTCTTTTACTCTTTCATAAACAACCTCCCCTGGTATAGGTTTAGGCACACTCCGTTCCTCATTCCATCCATTGAGTGCTTTACGCTTCCTACGATACAGATGGAATTTTGGAAGAAACCTTCGATGACCAAGATATACAGTCTTTCCGCCATGTTTTAGTCTTGTTGAATCAGTGTTCTCTTCACATATAGGACATGATTTATCACCTTTGACACTATATCCAGAAAAATTCTCATATGCTGGAAAGTCATTAATAGTTCAAAACAACATAGCGTGCAAACGAAAGGTCTCTCTTTGTGAAGCATCATAAGTCATCACACCTTCACCCCAGAGTTTCTTTAAGTCATCAATCAGAGGTTCAAGATAAACATTGATATCATTTCCTGGTTGTTTAGGGACCGATATCAACAACAAAAACATAACATACTTATTTTTCATACACAACCAGGGAAGAAGATTGAATATAACAAGCATGACTGGCTAAGTGCTATGTTGGCTGCTCAATGTCCCGTATGGATTCATCCCATCTGTACAAAGCCTAAGTCTTAGATTCCTGACTTCTTCACCAAATTTAGGGTACAATAGATTAATATTCTTCCACTGTGGGGAATCAGACGCATGTCGTAGGATTCCATCATTATTTTTCTTAACATCTGCATGCCACCTCAATTCTTCGCATCTATCAGATTGGCAAACAAGCATTGAAATTGTGATATTATAGGTAGATACCACATCACCTTGGCAGGAGAACCAATTTTGGACTCCCCCAAAGTCGTCAATTTATACCGTGATGCACCACATTTTGGACAATCTTTCAAATCCACATATTCCTTTTGAAATAATACACAATCATTCGGGCATGCATGTATCTTCTTGGCCTCCATTCCTGTAAGAACCCTGACCTCCGTTTAGGGTTTACCCTGTTTTCTTTGCTTAACCCTGATGCTTGGTTGCTTGCTATTCACCTTTAGTGGTGATTAGGGTTTGATGGTGCTTTGTTGAGAGTTGGAGGTGCTACTTGCAATATACCCAAGTCTAGGGTTTGTGGGCAAGTTTGCCACCTTGTGAGGAGTTCCTCTCTCTCCTTGCTTCCTCTGGTGTTGAAAGGAAGGTTTGGGCTCGTTGCTTGAGTTCCTTTGGGCTTGGTTGAGTTTGTTGGGCCTTGTGGTGCCTTGCCTTTGTTTCCTTTGGACCTTGTACCGGGAAAGAGGGTGCTTGTGTCGCCCAGGCTGTGTCACCCATGGTGTGTCGCCTAGGGTTGTGTCGCCCATGGACCTTTGACTCTCTTTGACCTCGTTTGTGTCACCACTAGTGGACACTTGGTGCTTGATGCTTGCATGTGGAAATGGCCTTGGACATGTGTTTAAGACATGCTAGAGTGGTGGTTTTGCTCTTGGACAAGTGTCCCTAGGTGGGCGACACCTTGCTTTGCTCTACCTTGGTTTCTCCTCCATATCCTTCTATATATGTGCTTGCTTTCTCTTGCTAAGGATCCCTTTAGTTCCTTAGTCTTCCTTCCCCTTGGTGCACGATATCCCCTCTCCTTTTGCAAGCTTGGTGGCCGATCCTTGCCTTGGAGTCTCCTCTTCCTTGGAGGTGCTTGAAGCTTGGTGCTAGGAGCTTGGAGCTTGCTTAAGGCGGGTTACATAACTCCTAACCCTAACTACACTACCTCCTTTTCTATGTTCTTATATGTTGCTATGATCATGTCGGCTATATGTTTTGCTAGTTAGTTCCTTGCTTAAGTTGTTCTTGTTGGCTGAACCATGTGTTCTAGGGTTTCTTGGTGAGCAACACTCCTTTCTCTCCTTGGTCTTGAGGAGTGAGCTAGAGTGCTAGTAATATGGGCAAAACCCCTCTCTCATTTAAGTTGAGAGGTGAACTTGTGTTCTAGTTACTTGAGCATCACCCTCGTCTCACCATGGACTTGAAAGGTGAGCTTTGTGGTGGTTGTTCCTTGTGTTTTGCCCGATTAGTGATAAGGGATGTGCAAGACCCCTCTCTCTTAGTTGTTGAGAGGTGAGCCATCTTATTGATCCATTAGGGTTTGGTAACCTTGTGCTTGAGGTTGATGACGACCTTGTGGAATTGCATAATGACCGTTATGATCTTGGGGGAGGTGCTGCCCGATATCCCTCTTGCCCTTGAGCTTTGGACGACACCTGTTGTGGCTGTGACAGGCGCTACCTTGGTCCCTGCTTGTGTGTGTCGTGCATTCCACCTTGGTAAGTAACCTGCCTGATACCTTAGCCTCTGTGATGGTTTGACGACGTTGTGGGTTGAGGTTTGTAGCTTGTTATCTAGTTGGTAGTATTGTGTCGGGCGTCAGGCTCTTGGACGCTGACCCTTGTGTGTCAGGCATCACACCTTAGTATCGTGCGTCGGCCGATAAGCTTGTGCTGTGTTGGCGTTATGATCTCTTTGCTGCACGTTATGCCTTGCAACACGTCCTTTCCCGTTATCCCTTTTACTGAGCTGCACACCCTGGTTGCCGTTACCAGTTGGTTGCCCGACACAGCGTTGTGTGACACTGAGTTGCCCGTAGAGGTGCCCGATACACAGGCTGCACGATAAGTTTGTGCACGTTATGTCTTAGATCTTTATTGCACGTTACATCTCAAACTGGTAGTCGACACTCTTGCTTGGTGTTTGGCCGTTATGAGACTGGTTTGGCTTGACCATTAGGGTTGTAGTGGTTGGGCGATATGGGAGAACACCCTACCCGACACCACCCTTAGTGAGGGATGCCCTGCCCGTCACACCTTTGGTGAGGGTAGTGGGTACTTCTGGTGAGGGTCATGACCCTTCTGTATAAACATCTACGGTAGATCTTGTTTATGTATTCACGTTTGGGCTTATTTTGGTGATATTTGATATGTTGTTGATAACTAAGATGGTAGCTCACATCTATGTAACTTAGCATGACTATACATATGTATGTGATCATCTTGTTGTTATGCATAAGGCTGAAATAATGGTAAGCATATAAGATTCCCTTGCATGAACTGTATCTATGATCACAGGTTGAGGCATGAATGATAAAGCACCTAATCATCAAGTTGACCTATATATCAATAATATGATCTTGCTGTTAAGTCTATAATGATTGTGCATAGTAACCATGCAGGTGTTCCACACAGTTGCATAGCCAGGTAAAGGGCTATGAGGTATATATAATTGAGTAACACTGCTTTAATGATTACTCTTGATGATGAGGTATCATATATGATGTGTTTTGGTCTGAGGACCTAGGTTTGAGTAAAGTACCTAAGTTAATGGCACCGCATGATGAGGGATTGAGATCCCATGGCAATATGATGATCGTTGAGATGGATCTAGCTGTTTGGCAAGAGGCCAAGTGATAACATGTAATGTTGGATCCTTGAGATGGATCAGGATGACGTTGTTTACTATAAAAGAATAATGTTGAGTTTCATATTGCTTATTCTTGTTTTAGTTGCATGTTATACAACCTTAGCTGAATCTTGCAATCCACTTAAAATATATTAAATAATCACAGTGGAATCTATCATGTAGTTTGCCCTGGCCATAGATCCATCATCGTCAGGAGAAGGTGATGGTGAAATAGGTTCTCCTACGGGTTAACCCGGAGCGCATATTGTTGAATATGCAAGGATTCGCCTAGCCTAAAATAGTGAGGATTCGAGTGCAGCTGCGGTTGCAGACTTGGGATATGTATAGGAGCATGGTGAACATGCCCATGGCTCAGGATATGTGATATGGGAGCATGAATGCAGTCATGGCTCAGAGCACGGTGAACTGGCCCGTGGCTCAAGTATACTAGCTCCAAGACCTGTACTGAGGTGGGCTAGCAGATGGGTAGCCTATGGAGTTGACCCTGAGGCTGAGGCCACTTAAGCACGAGACTGCGGTCCTTCTTGTGTTGTACTCGTACACTGACTACGAGGTGGGAGGTCGCGGAGTCTGGCTCTCCCATTGACCTTGTATGGCACCGGCTCTGGGTTTCGCAACCGAAGGTTGGATTTTAGCGGTACGACTCACTTCCTTAGGGCATAATAATACATAATCCAGCCATATAGTATTTATTGCTTAAGGCAAAACACAGAACATTGGTTGAGGCCTTGCTTGTACAGTTAATCTTGTTATTCATGCAGTTACTTATACGTTCCTCATGTTATGTGATAAGATCTTATAATCTTATCTTGTCAATCATGTTCCATAAAGAGATAATTAGTGATACGTCTTCCATACAACCTGGTAAGCTTGATGGTACGAATAGCCTTGCTGTATAGACTATTATTATCCTATGTTTTGTTGTTTATCTTCTGTTGTTGCTTTATCCTCTTAGTTTTATAGTTCTGGTAGGGAGTTATGTTTCTCGCTGGGACAATGTTCAATTGTCTCACCCCGCTAGTTTCCAGATGTTCGAACTAGACGTGGTGGTGGTCGCGAAGTTGCGGCCGAGTAGCAAGACGAGCAGTAGAAGGCAAGAGATGGACATGCTGCTGTTTCGGTCATTTTGTAGTAGAGTATTAGAGTCATTCCTGTACTCTCAGGCCCTTGGAGGTGTTTTGATGTTGTTTCACGATGTATAGCTGTTGATGGTTTGTAAATCTTGCTGCTAGCCGGATGTGGGCCGTTATGTATATATAACAAATGATGAACTCTTGTGGTGGTTTGACAGCTGATCCCCTAAGCTGTGGACACGTATCAAGGCTTGTATATGTTTATATAACATGTTTTCTTGTAGGACGAGGACTAGAATGTAATAGTTCCTTAGTTTAGCCGCTTTCTGCAATTGGTTTTAATTAACCCATGTTTTTGGTAATCTGTGGTTAATGGTGATTTCCGCACATTTTCGCGTAACACCTCACTGTCTATGTGATAGTGGGATGTGTTGCCACAATTCCCATTGGGCACAACAATTTCTTTACCTGGTATGTTGAGATTGGTAGCTCGTTTCCTTCAGGAAGCATTCTTTCAACAAAGACAACAATGACGTGAAGCTGTTGTCGCTCCATCTATTGTTAGCTTTCAGCTTATACAATCTCAACACAACACTAAGCTTTGTAAACTTAGTATAAACTGTGTATAATGGCATCTCAGCATCATGCACAATGTTTCTAAACATGGGAGGTGGATCGGTGTGCTCTACCCCACAACTATCCAGCATTGCATCAACGATGTCTACTGGAACTGGTTCGTTCACATCTACATCATCGGAGGCAATTTCTTCTTCCAATGAAGCACTGCTATTGACATCCACTGGTTTCAGTTTTGAAATCTCTCCATGCCAGTGTCATTCTGTATAGCCTTGTACAATCCCGTTGCACATGACATGACATTTGATTTCGTCACCAGTGCTGACTTTCAAGTTGTTACCGCAATGCCTACCTGGACAGTAGAACCTATCTCCAAGTTGTTTCCTATATTCCTCAGAAAATCTAATAAGCTGATCAAGACCAGAAATAAACTCTGGGGTGCAACGATTGCGAATGGACATCCATGATCTATCCATTCTATGATCAAAGAGAAAACAAGTATATATTACAACAAGATTAGGGTCTAGGGTTAATAGATTAGAGTTTATGGTTAAAATTTTAGGGTTTAAGGTCTTATGTATAATTAATGGTTAAAACATCCTAAGTGAGATTAAGTGTTCAAGAACAGTCTGAAACCGGGGACTATCCAAGATTTACTCCTAATGAGTATATCTTGGACGAGTTTCTAAGCCAACAAATACATGTGTTGTCATTCTTATATATAATAAATGTGTACCACCTATCCCATTCTTGAACACCTAATCTCACTAGTTAGTGTATAATGTGTATTGGGTTTTCAAGAAAATTTTGACAGCATTTCCCCGCTGTTCTCCAAGTACATATGTACTTAGAGAACAAATGGGGAAATGCTATCGAAATTTTCTTGAAAACCAAATACACATTATATACTTACATCCTAAGTGAGATTAGGTGTTCAATAATAGTCCCAAATCGGGGACTATCCAAGATTTACTCCTAATGAGTATATCTTGGACGGGTTTCTAAGCCAAAAAATACATGTGTTGTCATTCTTATATATAATAAATGTGTACCACCTATCCCATTCTTGAACACCTAATATCACTAGTAAGCGTATAATATGTATTGGGTTTTAAAGAAAATTTTGACAACATTCCCCGCTGTTCTCCAAGTACATATGTACTTGGAGAACAAACGGGGAAATGCTGTCGAAATTTTCTTGAAAACCCAATACACATTATGCACTTACATCTTAAGTGAGATTATGTGTTCAAGAACAGTCCCAAACTAGGGACTATCCAAGATTTACTCCTAATGAGTATATCTTGGACGTGTTTCTAAGCCAACAAATACATGTGTGTTGTCATTACAATACCTACAATCCTAGTTTCATCATTCATATCCTACATTTCATGTAACATCATTTAATCTCGATATCCTATTCTATAACATTGATTTCAACATTTCGAGTGTCCATGCATGTTCATCATCAAGATAAAAATTACACATAAATTAGTATGACCTAGGGATGGAGAGATTCATAATTGATTTCAAAATTTCAAACTAGCTCATGCATTATCATCTATCTACATCATACAATAGGGCTTCATGTAGATGTTAGGGTGACACATCACTACAAATCAGAGATTTAACATTAGGGTTTTAATATCTTAGATAGATTGATCACAATATTTCAGCAATATAGTTAATTCAAGATTATGGTGAAATGTGTATTAAGGTTTTAATATCTTAATTGAACATGCATCAAAATTTACTGAATTAGGTCAAGCATTAGTATTCAATTGCAAATGTATCTTATTCTTCCTGCTCCCTCATTACAAAATGGTTAAAAGCAAAGCCACGACCGTGTGGGATGTCCACAACCGTGGCTGTGTTGGCCGACCACGGCCGTGCTGGCCAACATATCCATGGCCGTGTCTAGCCCACAGGTCGTGCCTTGCTTTTATCCATTTGATAAGGAGGGAGCAAGAAGAAGAAGAGGTGGAGGAAGAAGAAGAGATAGAGGAAGAAGAAGAGGCAACGACCTACCTGTCAGTGGCGTGGAGGAAGAAGAGAGCATCTAGCTAGCAGTGTCCCTGTCAGTGGCGACGGCGGTGTGAGGAGCAGCGGGCAGGAGGAAGAAGACAGTAGGGGGTGGTGGCTTGATCAGGCGGCGACGATGACCATAAGAGAAGGTGGTGTCGACCACGGGAGCAGGGGGGACAACAACTTCAGGCGGGGGCTAATTTCACGATGAAACAGAGAGAATGGGGAAGAGTCTGCTTCTCGGGGACTATTAAGTTAACAAAGGCGTCAGTTTTCTAAGAAACTGACACCAAATAATAAACATCCTCGGTTGCCAAAAAAACCGTCGTCCATTGGACAATCTTAACCCTAAAAAATTTTGCGGGGACAACGCTCGAAACCTTATCAGTATCGGTTTTTCCACAAAAACCGATGACCATATTGAAACTTTTCAGGTAATTTTTTTCGTCGTTAGGCGTCGGTTATTAGGTAAAAAACTGACTCCGTATGTGAAACTTTGGGGGTAATTTTTTTTCTCTTTAAAAATTGGATTTGGCGGGCCATTTTAGGCGTCGGTTTGTTGTAGGGAACCGACGCTAAATAAAAGTAATACCTATTTCTGGCCAGTCTTCAAATATAGATGTCGGTCTCTTTATTTAGCCGACGTTTTAGTGTTTAGGCATCAATTTTCTGTAATAACTGACGTCTCTAAATGTGACGTTAAAAGCTATTTCGGTAGTATTTTTATGAAAGAGTTATTCCTTTCTACAAAAAGAAATATATTCAACAACACATGTCTATCATCATGTAGTAAAATGCATGCAACAAACATTCAACTCAAATACTACATGGCTTGCCAACTTATATTCATTTGCCCTGGAACTACTTGGATTGTACCTCACCAAGCAGAAGTTGTCATGCCTAATTCTCATGTCAATGACTCACCATCACTATGTTATGATTTATACGATCACCCTAAGAGATCAACAACAGACCTTGGTCACCACTGGGTTTCCTAAATAAGCTCATGTGCTCATCTTAAATACACAAGATAGGCACAAATGTAATAGCATATCATAATATCTCATATCATCATATTTCACATGTTTATAGTTTTTATTTCATCATAGTCTATTCCTCATGGACAAAGACTTTGCAACAGAGGATTTAGGATAGAATCACATCATACGACTCATACCTAAATCCTTATGGTCTAACCTTAAAGGTGTTGATCCACACTCTAGAAATCCTTCTCATAATACTCATAATACTACAAGGAGATCCATTTTGTTTCCCTACTGTGACACTCTAGAGAAACTCATGCTGTCAGGCACCTAACTAGATGTACCAACATTTCATTTGTTATTCAATCCATTCTACTCATCTTGAAAGAATTCAAATCTTAATTTATAATGTGTGTGTATTCTTGTGCAACTAGAATGAAATGAATCATATTATGCTTATCGAGAAAGGCAATGATTAAAACAAAAATAACAACAAAATAACTGTAAATTTGTCACACATATGATTCTTTCCATTTCCACATCATATCATAGAAGTCATCATCAATGGGCTTTCAACTCGAGACATAATCTCTTTGTCCAACATTTGTCCTAAAAACGGTTTCTCAAAAATAATCAATGCATGTTGCTTCAATCTCAACATATTTCTTAATAGTTCTATCCATATCATAATTCTCATGAAATATTGATGCATACATTAGAACTAGTAACACTATAGGCATATAGACACCTGATGTCATTCATCATACTCATAACTGGTTTATCATGCATCATATGCTTATTCCTTCCAAATCATGTAGATATAAATAAATATTAACCATAAACATGCATAACACACTAATACTCCTCATTTTCTATTTACCATTTTTTCAGTTAGGGTTAATATCAAACACATATTTAATCTCATTTAAAATCCATCACATTAGACCAATCTTAGAATGAAAGTGTATAACAAACAATTACAATCTAAACATGCATTCTTATAAATCAGATTGTGTCCTTGAAATTCATCTTGTAATTGAATTAAACTATAATGTTATACATTCCTTAATCACTTATCATAGATATTTTCATTACTATTACATATCTCTTCATATTAGGATTACTATTAGGTTTTCAAATTCTCTGTGAGAACTGCTTGGTTTTCTCCTCTCTTTAGGTTTGTTACTCTTAACTTTATTCATTTCGTACTCAATACATCATTGGAATGAATCATTCTTAATTCACTTAATGTTAATTATTACTCCCTCATTAATATTCATCAATGTCCAGTTGTGGTATATTTCCTTCAACTTAGGTCAATCCAAAAGTAATTAAAATAAATAAATTATAGACTTATTCAATTAAATCCATTCAAAACTTATCATTAGTTCCATTCCCTTTCTCACATTCAGGTGGGCCTATCATGCCATTTGTCTTCCAATGGTATTTTGCTAATTAACAATAATCCTTCAATTCCTTATGAGCTACTGACTTTATGAAAATAGAATATATTAGGGTTACTTCTTATGACCTCTTAATCTCTATTATTCTCAATTCATAAATATGTGACCTATGTAAAAGACTTACATTCACATGTGGTTTATTCATTATTCCATGATTTATATTAGAATACACACATTAGGCTTATATCATCATAATAATGCTTATAACCTTCAATTTAAGTAATAACAGCTACAATTGAGTGTCTTTTCACATTCACATGATTCTATGGAGTTTGGCTTTATATGTCATACTCGTCCTAGTGCTAGATTTCTAGGGTTTTAAGAAGTCATCTTAGTTCAATGAATCATAAGAATCAGATTACTTAGTAATATCATCAAGGTATAAAGAGGTTCATTGAGTCTTTTTAAGACACATGGAAACCCTAGTTTCCATTCCACACAGTCAACAAATCATTTATAATCGAGGCTGATTATTATTTGGTGTCAGTTTCTTAGAAAACTGACGCCTTTGTTAACTTAATAGTCCCCGAGAAGCAGAATCTTCCCCATTCTCTCTGTTTCATCGTGAAATTAGCCCCCGCCTGAAGCTGTTGTCCCCCTGCTCATGTGGTCGACACCACCTTCTCTTATGGTCATTGTCGCCGCCTGATCAAGCCACCACCCCCTACCGTCTTCTTCCTCCTGCCCGCTGCTCCTCACACCGCTGCCGCCACTGACAGGGACGCTGCTAGCTAGATGCTCTCTTCTTCCTCCACACCGCTGACAGGTAGGTTGTTGCCTCTTCTTCTTCCTCTGCCTCTTCTTCTTCCTCCACCTCTTCTTCTTCTTGCTCCCTCTTCTTCTTCTTCTTCCTATATCTCTTCTTCTTCATCTGAAGCATGAGAACCTTTCCCAAGAAATCTACATGTCCATCTGTCATTTGCCTTTGACTTGTACGTAACTTGAGTTGCTAAAATTTAGTAATCTTCCTTGAAACAACTGGTAAGACAAAAATAGAAACTTATAAGAACAAACATGCACATTAGCCCCAATGTATATAATCTAATAATATGGTTCCAAAAAAGAAAGGTTTGTAGATTTTATAGATACATACCCATCATTTTGGTTTAAGGAATAAGTCAATATGTTGAGAACCGCTTTCTTTATTGTAGATGTGGTAGCATTATTGGAATTCATTGTAGGACTTCTTATCATAAGCTAAGCAGAGCTGGAGGATATTGGTATGGATCATCTAACCTCCGTCAGGCTTGGACAAGACACAGACAAGGTCGAAGGTGGTCAGAGTTGAGGGAATTGAGTCCCTATCTACAGTTTGATGTAGGTGATAAACCTGGCTAAAGGGTGATAGATCCTTACTTGTAGATAATGTCGGTGTTGGCTAAACTTGAAGGGGCTCTTCAATGGTGAACGGGCTTCGTGATATGGTCTGGGGTAATACCTTGGTTCTCTTCCTTGTACCTAGACGAATGGAGGGGGAGGCAAAGGTGTTGGGTGCCTTGGACACCATGGGTCCCAGAGATTTGATTGCTTCCCCATTCTGTCAGTTTGAGTCTACACTGTGGTGACATATAGTCAAACTACAAAAGACAACAACTTATAGTCAAAGATATATTCAAACATAGACATCAACTCATAGTCAAGTCTATGGTCTTGTAAAACACATAGCCCACCATGGTATAGGTCACGATGGTAGAAACTAGGGTATATAACCCAATCACTGAGGTACAACCACAGTTGTCCTCTATCACATCATACCACATGCTCATCACCGAGACCTGACCCTAGTCATTCTCAAAACACTTGGGATTAAGATAGCAATGACACATATTCACTTGCACCTCACATACTCAACAATATGCGTTCTATGTTTCCCTTGGGAATTACCTATTTCACCATCCAACAAAGTATGAACATTGAAGATGGATCAATGGAACATGGAAGCTACATGATTAGGGTTTCACTTTATTAGTTAATCCAATTGAGCATCTTTTATCATAATTCAAGTTACAAAGTATAAACCCTAAACAAACTCTACAAAGATAAGGGGATAACACAACTCTAGAAGACGTAAAACTTATAAGATGTAAACTTGTTACACTATCACTTGGTATCACTGCCAATCCAAGGCCATCAATACTAAACACGGTTTCTCAAAAATAATCAATGCATGTTGCTTCAATCTCAACATATTTCTTAATAGTTCTATCCATATCATAATTCTCATGAAATATTGATGCATACATTAGAACTAGTAACACTATAGGCATATAGACACCTGATGTCATTCATCATACTCATAACTGGTTTATCATGCATCATATGCTTATTCCTTCCAAATCATGTAGATATAAATAAATATTAACCATAAACATGCATAACACACTAATACTCCTCATTTTCTATTTACCATTTTTTCAGTTAGGGTTAATATCAAACACATATTTAATCTCATTTAAAATCCATCACATTAGACCAATCTTAGAATGAAAGTGTATAAAAAACAATTACAATCTAAACATGCATTCTTATAAATCAGATTGTGTCCTTGAAATTCATCTTGTAATTGAATTAAACTATAATGTTTTACATTCCTTAATCACTTATCATAGATATTTTCATTACTATTACATATCTCTTCATATTAGGATTACTATTAGGTTTTCAAATTCTCTGTGAGAACTACTTGGTTTTCTCCTCTCTTTAGGTTTGTTACTCTTAACTTTATTCATTTCACACTCAATACATCATTGGAATGAATCATTCTTAATTCACTTAATGTTAATTATTGCTCCCTCATTAATATTCATCAATGTCCAGTTGTGGTGTATTTCCTTCAACTTAGGTCAAGCCAAAAGTAATTAAAATAAATAAATTATAGACTTATTCAATTAAATCCATTCAAAACATATCATCAGTTCCATTCCCTTTCTCACATTCAGGTGGGCCTATCATGCCATTTGTCTTCCAATGGTATTTTGCTAATTAACAATAATCCTTCAATTCCTTATGAGCTACTGACTTTATGAAAATAGAATATATTAGGGTTACTTCTTATGACCTCTTAATCTCTATTATTCTCAATTCATAAATATGTGACCTATGTAAAAGACTTACATTCACATGTGGTTTATTCATTATTCCATGATTTATATTAGAATACACACATTAGGCTTATATCATCATAATAATGCTTATAACCTTCAATTTAAGTAATAACAACTACAATTGAGTGTCTTTTCACATTCACATGATTCTATGGAGTTTGGCTTTATATGTCATACTCGTCCTAGTGCTAGATTTCTAGGGTTTTAAGAAGTCATCTTAGTTCAATGAATCATAAGAATCAGATTACTTAGTAATATCATCAAGGTATAAAGAGGTTCATTGAGTCTTTTTAAGACACATGGAAACCCTAGTTTCCATTCCACACAGTCAACAAATCATTTATAATCGAGGCTGATTATTATTTGGTGTCAGTTTCTTTGAAAACTGACGCCTTTGTTAACTTAATAGTCCCCGAGAAGCAGACTCTTCCCCATTCTCTCTGTTTCATCGTGAAATTAGCCCCCGCCTGAAGTTGTTGTCCCCCCCTGCTCCTGTGGTCGACACCACCTTCTCTTATGGTCATCGTCGCCGCCTGATCAAGCCACCACCCCCTACTGTCTTCTTCCTCCTGCCCGCTGCTCCTCACACTGCCGCCGCCACTGACAGGGACGCTGCTAGCTAGATGCTCTCTTCTTCCTCCACGCCGCTGACAGGTAGCTCGTTGCCTCTTCTTCTTCCTCTATCTCTTCTTCTTCCTCCACCTCGTCTTCTTCTTGCTCCCTCTTCTTCTTCTTCTTCTTCTTCCTCTATCTCTTCTTCTTCATCTGAAGCATGAGAACCTTTCCCAAGAAATCTACATGTCCATCTGTCATTTGCCTTTGACTTGTACGTAACTTGAGTTGCTAAAATTTAGTAATCTTCCTTGAAACAACTGGTAAGACAAAAATAGAAACTTATAAGAACAAACATGCACATTAGCCCCAATGTATATAATCTAATAGTATGGTTCCAAAAAAGAAAGGTTTGTAGATTTTATAGATACATACCCATTATTTTGGTTTAAGGAATAAGTCAATATGTATGACTGGTTGAGTTTGTCCAAGGGAAACTTGGCCGGTCAATAGGTCATCAAACAATAAAAAATGCTAATATTTTTCAAGAGAAGTTATAAGTGAGTTATATAAACCATATCTAAATGTCAAGTAAATTAGAATACTAAAATCATATACTACACTGCAATTTTCAAATTCTTAATTCATATGCTACCAAAATCCTAATTTGGCTAATTAGGGTTTCTGATTCTCAAACCTTAATTATTTTAAATGAGGAATGCTTAGGGTTTCTCATTAGGTTTAAAAGATCATAATCAAACTATCATAATGAATCAAGATTTACCAATGATCATTCTAGTTAGGCATGTACTCATTTGTGTAAACCCTAGTTAGATGACTAATTTGAAAATGGGTCACTATTTGAACTTTGAGAACATGGAGTTGAGTTTCTTTAGAGAGATGATCGACACATTGAGGGTAGAGAGTGTGTAGAGTAATGCCAATTTGAGGATGTGTCTAAACAACATAGGCCTTACGACAAAGGACAAAACTGCCCTTCTTTAGACCGCTACCTACCTCTCCACCTTTTTCACCACAAACTCTAAATGAGAAGCTTTGAATCTATAGACATCTAGGGGGACCCCATGATAACAAGGTGGGCATTATATACCACTTGTTCAGAGTCCACATTTCATATAAGCATTCATGAGTCTTTTTAGTGACTAATTGCCCGTGAAACACTCATATCTACAAAGCAAATCATGCATCCATCTTGTCAAGCCAGTATTAGAGTTTAGGAAGAAGATAACAATGTAGAAAGAGATAAGGATGCGGGGATGATCATTCCTCAGATTTGGAAAATCATGCATGGATTGGACAGTAGGGCCCTATACACGCTTCGACATAGCCAATCTTGATATCAGATGAAGAGATAAGGGGACATAGGGTTGCCATGTTTCAATACTCTCACCATGAAAAAATAACCCCACTATGGTCGTTGAAGAGGACCGAGGTCCGAAAATTCTATATGAGAAAGGAATAGAGATTGAAGAAGCCAAAAAAGCCAAAGCAGGTAAAGACTGCGTTAAGTAATTCCTAGTTGACTCTATCATAGGTGCAATCCATGTCCACTAAAATGACCATATTGTCATCCTATTTGAAGTAGTTGATGTCATGGACTGGTTCCTTGGCAAGTTTGATGTGGAATTTATCTTTCTCTCCTCTAAAAAACTCCTTGTAGGATAGAGATTAGACGCGATAGGATCTCGATAAGGATATTGTTCATGATCTTCATAAGTATCCTCAAGGAGAAATTCACTATGCATATGGGTCTAAAGTGGGAGCCTAGTCTTTCCAATTTTCCCACCATAGGTATGAGGATGACCCTACTACATTGGATGCTCCTATGAACAAGGACTCCACCAAAGAAGTCGTGTGTCAACTCCATGAAATATATCTTCTTAATGTGGAATTCAAACAAACTAAAAGGATCAATGACCACATCAGGGTCAAATACACTGATAGAATCTTTAGAGAACATTTTGTTGAGGATCTCATTCTCTTCTTTTATTGCAAGGATAGACATGTTAACCTCCATTGAAACCAAATTTGGTATTACAACAAGGAAGGTAGGATCTATAACCACAATGTCAAGTGGAAGAGGGGACAAGAGGTTAGACAAAAAAGACACCACATGATCCACGATGGCCTCTTGCTTGACCAAAGTGTTGTCATGCAAAAACAATTCTATGATATGTGATTTTTTCAATCTATCCTTGGTGTATGTCTAGAAGAACCTTTTGTTGTTACCTTTCGTTAGCCATTATATCCTACCCTTGTCTCTCCAAAAGGACTCCTTCAGATTGAGCATCTAGTTGAGTTCCAATTGTTCTGTGGTGAAAGCCACCTCTATCTCCTCAATTGGTTGTTTGTCACAAGCTATCTAGATTGATCTCACAACATCTTCTAGATTCTTGATACTCTGAAAGTTTCACCCAACATGTGTCTATTCCCGTGCTTTAGGACTTTGCAAAGTATTCTTAACTTTAAGAAGAAACTAATACTTGGGTCCCCCAACCATCCATAATCCAATAATATCTCATGGTTTGTAGATAGGTTGGGTGGGAGATGCACATGTAATGAAAGGAGAAGGATCCAATGCGTCGCGAGGGGTAATAGAGGGGGGAGGGACCTCACGAGGAGTGCCAGTGGTCTGAGTCCTAGTATTTGGTAAGGTGTGGTACACATGTGGTGATACCATAATCATCCCATGCTCTGTTTGCAAAACCCCGCCCACATTTGTCCTACTTTGTCATGAAAACTCATTGCTTATCTACCTAAGTAAACATGCTACCTATGAATCAGATATCCTGCATGAGCATATTGGAAGACCATATGTTCAAATTTGCATTGATCTTTCATTTGGTCCACAATCCCTTCTCTTCTTCTTCTTCAACTTAGACACAATGTTGAAATCCCCAATGATGAGGCACAATGACCTCCAATAGTAGAGGAAAAGGATAAAAAGTTTTTCCAGAATGCCCTTCATGTAGTGATTGAGAAAGAGACATACACCATTAAAATGAAGATGGATGTGTCTGGTGTCACAAAGATCTTTACCATCACCAACTTATTAGAGACATCAATAATGTGTGGATTGAGGTGCTTATGTGTGAACACCTAATATCTCACGTCAATGGATCAATGATGGCAAAAACAATCAATGTGAAGATGCTTGTGGAGGTTGAGGGTCTGGTCAACTGTAAGCAAGGGTTCCAACACAACAATTAGATTTTGGTGATGGCTACAGTTCAACCTTCTCATGATACTTCAAGTGGGTCTATTTTCCACTCCTCTTATGCTTCAGATGATAATACCTACCACTAACAAATGTAAGATGGTACACTCAAACACAGTGGGGGTCCCTTAGTGGGATGAGGTCCTTGGTAACATCACCACTAATAGGATTTCAATCTCCCATCCTTCTTAAACCAATTCTCCCTTTCCCCTTGATCATCTTGTGGAAGGAAAATATGGTCCTCCCCAAACTGCATAAATGGTCTACTTGATGATGATCTCTCATCATTTCTCTCAATTAGAAGGTGATTGGTACTATTGTGAAGAATTCCTCCATGGATCTTCCATCTCAGAGTTATTTATTCCCCTAATGATCATAAATACAACATCTGTAGGATCGGTTCTCTAGAGGCCTCTCGTAGAGATCTCTACAAGGGAGAAGGAGGAGAAGAGGCACTTGGTGTTGAGTCAGGTATGGTTCATAAGGAAAGGGGGAAAATGAGGTGAGAGTAGGGCCATGTGGTGTGGGGCGGACCAAGGGGTGGAGGTAGAGGACTCCTGGTGAGATGTGAGTCTCCTCCCCAAGGCCATAAGGGAGGTAGAAGTTTCCACCAAGGATATCTGAACAACTATGAACACCTTGAAAAAAAATTGGTTCCCCTAAAGAACTAGCTTGAGGATGAGGGTTTTATCCTACCAAAAGGCATCCACATGAATCAAAACTCTAGTGATGTTAGAAGCATAGCACATCCAACTAGACCAACCTTATAAGAGACCAAATGGGGTGACCATCTACACCAAAGATGACAAGTCCCAACAGAAAGGGGGAGGTCCTCTATGGGAATCCACTACGCCTCTAAAGCTTCGTCCCCTAGTACCCCAAGCACCAACAAGATACACACTTGTAGGGATCCAAATGCAATCTCATCTAGATCAGTCACCTCATGAGCTCTAGTAATGAGGAGAACAAATGTATATATTTCCCTTGTTTAAAGGTGAGAACAATGCTAGAGCTAACCCAAATATTCAATAGGTATTTTTGAAACTTCTCCCATGGGTGTCGGCCACCAACTGAACCTCGACAACTTGGCAAAGAATAAAATATATATGTAGAAGGTTTCCACTAAGACAAACACAGATTCTATTTAGTGGGTGGGACTATAGAATGAGGCTAGGGATCCACTAAGGGGAGCCACTCATCGTTGGGGTGGGGCAGAAGGTCCATGGCAGGAATGAGCATGGTGTCCTACACCCTACAAAGGTAGAAAACCCAAGATTTTGTAAAATGACTCCTACAATGACCTCTATCAAAGAATTTAACACAATGATATCTTTGGAATGATAGTCTGAACTCTATATGGGTGGGTAAAAGAGGAAGAGGTGGTGGGGTTGGGCAGAGGGTGGATGTGGAGGTGGTATAGATGGGGATCTAGACAGAGAGCTCCTGCATTGGAGGTAATTAACAATTTCATTCCAACTGTCTTGGTCATCATACGAGTTTGTAGTATGTCCTGAGAGCTAGTCATATTATGACTATAATGGCACAATTTTTAATTTTATTGATTATTAATAAAGGAAAATCCAATTATTATGTTTGCTTTGACATGAGATATTGAATAAAAAGAATAATGTCCTAAGAATGTATGACTAAATGGCATGTGATTTTGGGTTGAGGATTTGAACATGAGATCAAGTATATTCTAAGAGTATTCATTCTTATTTAGGTCCCTAGTCGGATATGATTGTGGACATTAGGATGACAGTAATACATTATGTCTAGTATGTGTGTTAATTGATGACTGTGTCTCATGAGTCATGACATTGGATATCAAGACAACATATATGTACTTGTTATGAAAAAGTGTACCGGTATGATACATGGAAGCTAAAAATGGTAGCCAGAATCATAAACCACTATGACAACGTTGATTGTAGTCCTTATACCTGAATTCACTACAATGATCACATGTTGTTTAGTACACATCAACACTACTCAATGTGACTTTGAATAAGGGTTTCCATATAAGTAGTTCTTGGGTGCTGTAAGATCCTCAAATTTTGGTATTTGAATTCTATAAGTATAAGGCTTGAATTAATGAGAAAATTTCCTAATTTCCTAATTGATAGATTTATAATGTTATCTTGAATCCACTTTGAGGCATGAGTTCAACACATGGCTCAAACAAGGCCCATGAGACTATTCACTCTACAAATAAATCATTGTGGTACAAGTTTAAGAAATAAGAGACTTCATGCTTGAATAAATAATAATGGCTTTATGAATTGTTAGATAATCGAAATATGAGGTAAAAGGAAACTTTCCAAAATATTTTAAGATAATTTATGGATTAGATAAGTAATTGAGTCTGACCCCAACTTGTGATACAATTTTTTGTCATCAAATAAGAACATTTCAATCTAATTTTTGAACACTTGAACATAATAAGGAAACTAATATAATTCTAGAATTTGAGATAAAAAGGACTTTCCATGTGAAGTGGGAATTTAATTTAAGGAAATACTTGAAGACAAAGAATATCTAGAATCATCCCTTTGACACCAAACTTAGCTCAATATGATATTATAGGATTATAAGGAAAGTATCCAATTTTGGGACCACTCAGAGTAAAGATGAGAGATATGTGAGTTATTTGGGTTTCCACAATCAAGTTTTACAATCGGTTCCCGAGGATACCAAATAGGGAAGTGGATATTTTGTTCTTATGATAAATTCCCAAGATAAAATTATGTTATAGATAAAGAAAATATAGGATTATGAAAGAAAATATGGAATATTGTAATATATTTTGTGAACTAGGTAATTAATTATTTTAATTATCTATAAATTACTAAAGAGGCAAGTTTGGAGTAATTATCCAATTAGTTGGGATCTAACATCTTGCCTAAACGTGGATAAAAGCAAATAGAAAGATTTCCTAAAATATAATAGGAAAAGGATTTGTGTGAGAGGTAAATAAATATGTTCCTAGTTTGGGTTTTATCAAAAGAAAAGTTACTTTTTTCTTAAGAGGAGAGTCCTCCCTTTCCCTCAACTGGGGAGTCCCCATGGAACCCTAATCTCCTCCCGATGTGCAAGGGTTGCAGAACCCTAAGCCATGAACCCATCACCTAAATAAGGCACTATGGGCTCAACAAAGTAGAAGCAACCGAATCTTGGGGACCATGGTGTCCCAAGCGCTCAATACCTTCACCTGCCCCTCTGTTCGTCTGGGCACAAGGAAGAGCACCAATATGTTACCCAAAGACCATATCATAAATCTCATTTACCTTTGAAGAGCTCCTTCAAAGTAGAAGCAATCAAATCTCTGGGACCCATGGTGTCCAAGGCACCCAACACCTTTGCCTCCCCCTCCATTCGTCTAGGTACAAGGAAGAGAACCAAGGTATTACCCCAGACCATATCACGAAGCCCGTTCACCATTGAAGAGCCCCTTCAAGTTTAGCCAACACCGACATTATGTACAAGTAAGGATCTATCACCCTTTAGCCAGGTTTATCACCTACATCAAACTGTAGATAGGGACTCAATTCCCTCAACTCTGACCACCTTCGACCTTGTCTGCGTCTTGTCCAAGCCTGACGGAGGTTAGATGATCCATACCAATATCCTCCAGCTCTGCTTAGCTTATGATAAGAAGTCCTACAATGAATTCCAATAATGCTACCACATCTACAATGGAGAAGGCGGTTCTCAACATATTGACTTATTCCTTAAACCAAAATGATGGGTATGTATCTATAAAATCTACAAACCTTTCTTTTTTGGAACCATATTATTAGATTATATACATTGGGGCTAATGTGCATGTTTGTTCTTATAAGTTTCTATTTTTTTCTTACCAGTTGTTTCAAGGAAGATTACTAAATTTTAGCAACTCAAGTTACGTACAAGTCAAAGGCAAATGACAGATGGACATGTAGATTTCTTGGGAAAGGTTCTCATGCTTCAGATATTCAGACATGTTCCATATATTTGGCCCAATATCCTTAGTGGTGAAATTTCAGTTAGAGATAGTTTAAGAATAGATCAAACTAGTTATAAATCTATTATTACAACAATTCATGATGATTTATTTGGCAAGGGAAAATTATGATATCTACTAGAAACAATCTCAACCTTGGGACATGGTCCAGTTCTCCACTGATGTGATTTGTAGAGTCTTTTTAAGACTCATGTAGAATCGGTAATTTTGTTCTTAATTTGATTGAAAATTTAGTTTTCTTGAAACTTGCATCATCTGATTTGTGGCATGAACATTTGGGTCATGTAGATTTGGATCAATGAAACATGTGATAATTCTAGATTTTATTCTTAAATCTATTATTGATAAAAGTATATATGAAATATGTGTACAAGATAAATTTCCTAGAAAGAGTTTTCATTCCTTAGATAAGATTTCTAAAATTCTTGATTTAGTATATAGTGATATCTTTGACTTTAATGAGATTGCAACTAGGGATCAACAATGATATTTCATAACAATCATAAATGATGTAAGTAGTTATAGTGTCGTTTGTTTACTAAAAACTAAATATGACACTTTATAAAATTTTCATAATATGTAAGAAAGAACCAGAAACATAAACTAGTAAAATACTTCAAAGATTAACATTTGATACATTAGAGTATAACAAACATATTTCTAGAGTTTAGTCAATATATGGTATAGAAGATGAGGTTACTGCTCCTTATTCATCACAATCTAATATAATTGTTGAATGGGAAGAACAAACCTTGATATAGATAAAAAATACCCTACTCTAAAATTCTTGAATATTGAACTTCATATGGGGGAGGGAAATCTTTTAATAGGGCTTTTTATATTCTAAATAGCGTTCCCCATTAACATAAAGGAAGTAACCCATTCAAATTATGAAGAGGCCAAAAGGCCAGTCTCAAATATATTTTAGTGTGGGGGCCTCTCTAAGCTACTTGTCTCTAAACACAAAAGGAATAAATTGAGACCAAAAATGTTATATTCCATGTTACTGGGCTATATCGAGACAAGTTATGCCTATAGATATATGATTGTAAAATATTTTTTTTTGAATTGAAGCCAATAAAATAGTGGAACTCCATGATGTAACTTTTTTGAGGATGATTTTCCATGAAATTCAGTTTTCCCAAAGAAGTTTCTCAAAAGTATACTATCACCACAGGTTCCTTTTCCAAGCATGTGGATAGGATGACAAATGTGGGGGCGGGTCATAACATGTTATTTACAAATATGATGATTTTGAGGAAATAGTTGAACAAAGGAGAATCAAACAACCTAGGATGTCTAATGATTTTGGAAGTGAGTTTCTCACCTATAATATTGATGATGATCCACTATCCTTCAAATAATCTATGGATTATCTAGAAGCTAATTTTTGGAATGAGAATGGTGATGATGAAATCTGGTCAATTATCTTGAATGGAACTTGGAAACTAGTGGATCTATAAGAAAAATACTAATACAGACAAGATTATAAAAAGTATAAGGCTAGATTAGTTTCTAGGGAATACTCACAACGGGAGGGAATAGATTATTTTGATACATATTATCCTATTTTCTGAATGACTAAAATTCATGTGCTTATTGCACTAGTTTCCATGTATAATATCACTACCCATTAGATGGATTTGATGACATTATTCTTACATGGTGATCTTCAAGAGTAGCTATATATGGAACAAACTAATGGTTTTGTGGGTCATGCAAATGAGTCCAATGTATTTAAAATTTTTAACTTATTGAGTGGATTGAAACAAGCCCCTAAGAAAAAACATGAAAATTTTTATTCTATGATATCGTCTTTTGGATTCATTTCTCTCGATTGGAACAAGTGTTTTTATTACAAAGTCATCAATTATAGATCCATTATATTGTTCTTATATGTATATGATATCTTACTTTTTGGTTATGATATAAATTTATTTAATGAGATGAAGTAGTTTTCATGTAGCAAGTTTGAGATGAAAGATATGAATGTCATCAATGTGATTTTAGTGATTAAAATAATTTGGTCTACTGATGGTATTGTTCTCTTTTAGTCTCAGACCATTGAGAAGATACTAGAGATATTTGGGTACACATCACATAAACCTATTTAGACTCAATTTGTTTCATCCATGGCCTTATTAAAAATGATAGAGGTGCTCTTGCATCTCAATCTCAACACCATTTGATGATCAAAAGTTTATTGTATCTTATGATATGCACATGACCAAACATTATGTTTTTTGTCAGAAAGTTAAGAAAATAGACAACCTGTCCCTACCAGACCCAATTGAAAGCTCTTGATAGAATTTTTAGGTACACTAAGGTAACTTGTAATATTGAGTTTCATTATGAAAATATTTTCATGTAGTCAAGTGATGTAATGATGCAAATTGGATTTCCATAAACTATGGGAGTAATGGTGTCTTAAGATATATTTTTTATTGAGAGGAGGTGTTGTTGCTTAGATGTCTAAGAAACATGCCATATTATCTCTTTCCACTATTGAAGCTGAGTTATGTGCATTTGATGAAACTGAGTTGGAAGTTGAATGGATACATGGACTAATGTCAGGTTTATCTATCTTGAAGAAGCTACTTCATGCGTTCTTAGTTCACTATGATAGCACCACAACTATTTCCAAGATAGGGAATTCCAAGTACAACTAAAAATAGCATAGACACATCCAAGTCATATTCAAGTCTATGAGGGAATCAATGTCTAATGAGGTTGGATGCTAGTGTGAATATACCCATAGTTAATACAACCAATCCTTTGACTAAAAGTCTTGCTTTGTAGTTAGTTAAGAAACTTGGGTTGGGGATGAGACTAAAATCCAATTTTGTTCAGAGGCAGTAGCAACCCAACAAAAATGAGTCGAAACCTCATTAATTGGGTTCAACATGGTAATAACAAGTTGTCGGGTGAATCTGATGGCACTATGTAATTAAATTTGATGCTTCTTGCATTTGCGCCTTTCTCTTAAAACTTGTTACAATTATAACTACAAGTTAGTAAGAGATTCATATCTAAATGGTGTCGATTCCTTGGATATGATGCTACTAGTACATCCTTAGAGACTCCAACTAAGTGAATTAATGTTGTGTAGGATACAACATGGGGTTTGGGGTGTTCCTTGATATTAATCATGCTTCTTTGTATGGGTTCACGACCTCTAATGCATCAAAACCTTTTGTTACCGTACTCTATCTTGTATTGTTACCAATAGACATTTTGGACTCAAGGTCCTTATTCATGATTTATGTTCACCTAGTTCTTGGGGGGTTAAAGTTGGATAACTTGGGCATGGTTCAATATGAAAGGTACCACGTTGAGAACACAGTATGAAGGGTTGATTGAAAAAACACTTTACACTTTACATTTGGTGGAGGATTGTTAGCTTTATTAATTAACAACCAACTAAGACTAGCATGGGTTAAGCCCAAATTTGGTATGGCTAGTACATTTTAGTAGGATATAAAATGCTTCCTTTCTTTTGTTTGTACGGGAGAGGATTTAATCCCATATTACCTAGCTCTAGATGTGAGATCTACCTTTTATTTAAGAAGTGTATGTGATGCTAGTGTTAAAAAGATCTATATGGAAGTATGCTCACCCTTTTGGTGGGTATGGTTCATACAACACAATCACACACACACATGCACCACATCACTCTCACCTAGCCTGGCCTAGATTAGACCCTGCTCAGGCACACATACATGGCCTTGTGAAAATTATCTCCCATCTCTTTTTACACAAAAAGGATAACGATTTAATCAATTATTTTCCTAAATCATGAATGACTAGTACAATTTAATTAGATCACAAAGTAATACCTCACAATATAAAGAAATGCATCAACATAAGCACAAGCTAGAAATTAGGCTGCCAATCCTTTTTGGATGGAAAAACCCAAAGACGAAAAGACAAAATCTAAAGATTTTAATGATGACATCACTACATTTCTATTTATGATATTTTGGATGTGTTACAAGAGAGAAATTGAACCATTATCTAGTACCCCAAAGATATCCAATGCAAATGGCAGTTGTTTGCTTCACATGCATTACCATGCTTACAAACTTTTTGCGTAACCACATCAAAAGACGCTTGTCCTGTCTTAAAGTTACTAAGAATATTTCCAGTCAATAGAGAAACCCCAATAAGAGCAATACAAGTGTGTTTTTCATTACTCCAATCATATAACAAGATGTTAGCATGTCTCTAAGCATGGAAACCATCATGTCATTACTCAAGAAAGGATAATGGAACTTCTTTTAAGGAGATTGTCCCAACACAAGAAAGAATTCAAAAAGGGTGTCTCAAACAACTTCATAGAAAAACCTATGTCCAAGACATATTTGACAATATACAACATGATCACCAAAGGAATCAAGATCTATAGAATGACAAGTGGGCAATGATCATTGATGAGATATAGCGGGATTAAGAGATAGTAACAAAAAATAGATTGGTATTCAATTGGAGTAATGGATAATCCAAGACCATCAATAGGAACCATGATAAACAAATCTTGTGCATGGTCAACCTATAGAGAAGCAAGAACAACATGTTTTTGTGGAGTCAACTTAAAATCCTTCAAGCATTGGAAGACTATTTTGTAGTAGGAGTCTGCTAATGAGACTATGTCTTTGGGGAGGAAGATGGAAAACTAGACATCTTGGACAAAAAAAGGTATGGTATGAGATTGCAAATGGACTCATAACAAGTGATGAACATGATACCAACATGAATAGGACCAACATCACAAATAATATGGTGCTGAAAATATATGGTGCAAACTCGAGAAGAAACATAGGCATAACTACCAACATCCTGGGCAGTCATAATACCCAACCCTACAAGATGCATGGGTAGTGTGGTAATACGCCATTGTAAATCACCAAAAACTTAGAATTCACCCACAACAATGCAAGACAAGCAACGATGGAGTCCACAATAAAAGTCTTCTAAGGTCAAAGGCATATAATCAGGTGGCGTTGTTTTAAGGGAGGACACCTGTGATGCCCCGACGTGCCACAAAGTGAGATTACTCAAAACAAAGTACAAAATTAATACTAATAAACTAGATTACCACAAAACATGGGAAATTAAAACCAATTTCATATAGGCACATACGTTAAAACTTATCACATCTGAGTTCACATAAAGCCACATGTATCATATCTCATGCCAAAAGATTATACACATTTCACTGTTCACAGGCTCACTGGCTACAACCTGTTCACATACATACATGCCACATCTATACAATGAAGGTGTACTACCAAAAAATCATCTCGATATACAACATCTACAAAACACCCCCAAGGACCTGAGAGTACAAGGGCAACACATAGGACTCTACTACAACATATCCAACCTTTCAATAGCTACTGCTCCTCTTGCTGCTCAACCTCAACATCATGATCTCTACTTCGATGTGCATGACCACCTAAAAGATGTGGAAACCCATGGGGGAGACAAAACTTCCCAGTGAGAGATATAACTCTCCTCCAACATCTATTATAAGAATATGTAAACTAAAGCATATGGATAAAATGATTATCAGGTTGAGAAGATTTAGCTAAGTGATATGTATTAAACTGATAACACATATCAAACAAGTTAGGTAGTTACCACTGAGAAGTAGAACACTTCAAACTTTAAGAAGGAATACGAAGAGCACGTATAACAACTGATTTCTCTTACCACATCATAATTCAAGAAATAAGTACAAAGATAAGGCAAGGGGATCATCCAATGTGAATTGTTTTTTATCCTAAGAAAATATACTACATGACTGTATTAAATCTTTTGTTATGCCCTGAGGATTTGAGTCATACCCTCCAAATCCAACCGACCACTACAGAGTCAAAATCAGTGCCATACAAGATCAATGGAAGATCAAGAATCCATGATCTTCTCCTGTGCTACTCAGTCAGTTTGAGTCTACACTGTGGTGACATATAGTCAAACTACAAAAGACAACAACTTATAGTCAAAGATATAGTCAAACATAGACATCAACTCATAGTCAAGTCTATGGTCTTGTAAAACACATAGCCCACCATGGTATAGGTCACGATGCTAGAAACTAGGGTATATAACCCAATCACTGAGGTACAACCATAGTTGTCCTCTATCACATCATACCACATGCTCATCACCGAGACCTGACCCTAGTCATTCTCAAAACACTTGGGATCAAGATGGCAAGGACACATATTCACTTGCACCTCACATACTCAACAATATGCGTTCTGTGTTTCCCTTGGGAATTACCTATTTCACCATCCAACAAAGTATGAGCATTGAAGATGGATCAATGGAACATGGAAGCTACATGATTAGGGTTTCACTTTATTAGTTAATCCAATTGAGCATCTTTTATCATAATTCAAGTTACAAAGTATAAACCCTAAACAAAATCTACAAAGATAAGGGGATAACACAACTCTAGAAGACGTAAAACTTATAAGATGTAAACTTGTTACACTATCACTTGGTATCACTGCCAATCCAAGGCCATCAATACTATCAGAATGTCATGGGATATAAATCCCTCATTACATCACTGGAGGATGAAACCTCACACTAGGCATTAAGCCTCTGTCAGGTTATAAGATCCATCACATCATTGTGGTCTCAACATGCCACGTCAAGGCTCATAGCCATCACCCTATGTCATATAATCATCACCATAGCATTTACAAGATATGACACTTAGCAACCTGCAAGGTTAGAACCATACAAGTTGGAGAGAGAAAGTATAATCTCAAGCAAGCTTAGCAGATATAATATAGCCTAGAATTAAGGTTAGGGTTTCACACATATAGCCGATTAGGTTTTTCATTTCATTACTTGCCGCCAAAACCTAGATATGTCAATTCCCACTTTCTTAGAGCACATTAGGGTTAAGAAACATGATTGATTAATCCTATCAAAAAACATTAGGTATCAACCATGCATAACCATCTCACTATGATATTCTTATGTAGCGACCATGTACCCATGCATGTGTGTTGGCCCTTACAACAACACCCTGTAGAGAACGACACCATTGGTTAGGGTAGCGACCATCATACATGTGTTACAACCAAAGTACACACATAAGACCCGTATCCCTTCGATCACAAGAGGCTATGTTGTGACCATCCAAGCCAAATAGGCATTGTGACTCACATAGTATAGCGACCAGATCAGTGCAACACTATGTTGTGGCCCAAGCCAAGAAAAAAGTGTTTAGTGCTTGATACTTGCACGAAGCACACCTCATTCAGACCATGTCAAGATTTTTTGACCGTAAAAAGGTCACATGGGTGTCAACTGAAACAAAATCAACTGAAGATCTTTAACCAAAATACACACACAAGGTGTAACGACTAACATAAGAGATAAAGTGTTGTGACCAACATCAGTAACGCTATGTTCCAGTCCAAAATGGAGTAACGGACAAACCCAAGCAAAGTGAATGTGACACCCACTACACATCACTCATCCCCATGTGTTAGCCAAAAACACCAAGGGGAAAAACATGTAGGACCGAATGGGTTCTAAACACCAAGAACACCAAGGGTCACCAAGATCAACTCTCATGAAAGCATGAAGATACAACCCTAGAAATGATCACCTTCATGAACACCCAAGAAATAAAACCATGAGAGAGAAGACAAAGCTTCAACCTCAAGAAAAACCAATTCTGGAACTCAAGAAAACATAAGGGCCGAATCATAACATGCTGATAAGACCAAGAATCATGATACATGTATTATCATCACCTCAACCATCACTTAACAATTGGTACATGAGATTAGGGTTTAGGAAAGAGAGCAAACTAGATGAGAACGCTACAAAGGCATAAACCCTAGATCATGCTAACATCATCTATCATATTTATATCACAATTTAGATATAAAAATAGTAGCATGCAAGCACAATTAAGGTAAAATAATAGATGAAGGTACATAGTTATATAACCCACCTTATGGAGTAATCAAGCTCCAAAGCCCAAGTTGCAAGAGAGAGAAAGGAACTCCAACAAAGATCAAATCCTTAGCCACAGGATCACCTCCAAAGAGAAGAACACCATGGTCAAAGAGAAGCTTAAGAAAAGAGGGTAACAACCCTAAGCCGAACAAGAAGAAGAAAGAAGAAAGAAGAAAGAGAAGAAAGATTCCTATCACTTGAGTACCACCATGTCAAAACATAGTCTCCAACCCTAGTGAAGAGGAGTTTCTCTCAAGATGACCACCATGGTTACACCATAGTCTCATGGCCAATAAGGAAGAGATAGGGTGCAAAAGAAAATGAGATCAAGGGTTCAGAATTAGTTACCAAGGAAGAAGATCACCAAATATCACCACAAAGGAGATGAGCAAGCCCAAAAGAACCACATGTAAGGTTGCTTGATCTCTAAGCCTCTAAGACTAGTCCTTCTTTGCTCCACAAAGCTCCAAGGCTGAACAAAAAGGAGTGGAAAAGGAGGGCCAAAAGTAACACTTGCATGAAGAGGAGAGAGATATATACTCAAGGTAGGAGAGAGGTGGAATGTAACATCCCTGACCTGGGTTATGCTTAACCCTAGATGTTTTACTTAATAAATTTAATTATATACTTGCTCTTAGCTCTTGAAAATAAATAAAGGCCCAAGAGGAACTTATATTTCAATTTTAGTCCATATTGAACTATGTTGAAAATAATGTTTTGCTTGTGTTGGACTAAAGTGCAAATTACCCAAGTTGAGGGGTTAAATTGCAAATTGTGCATGATAATATGTTCCTCATGTGTTGAAGCATCATGAGAATGAAGATGATGCAAAGGTATGGCTTGTGGTAGCCTGAGTACCAAGAAAGAACTGATAAAGCAATGTTTGTGCATTAAAACCTAGTTTTGGTGTAATGTGCAATTTACCCAAAATCCAGGGTTCAATATGAAAAATACCACTTCTAGAGGGTCCCTAATGTTTCTTGGTATCATGTAGAGAAGATAAAATGAGAGGGGCGCCTTATTTGAATTAATTTGGAGGAGAGAGAATCTTGATATTAAAATAATCAAGATTTAAGTATAATTGGAACTTTACTTCCATTTAATGCAAAAATAAATAAAATAATTGAAGGGCCTTCAACCAAAAACGAGTTGGTTGAATTTGATAAAGTGTGAACATACTTGTTCCTTGCAAAGGCACGTAAATATCCAAAGGAAATGGATAACTCACTCACAAATATTATAAGAAAAAGAAATATCCACTCACTTATGGATATTATTATAAAATGATTTAAGGTGCTTAATTTCTTTTCCTTTAATTCTTGGATAATGAAGAAGTTTTGCAAGGAAAAGAATATGGCTTCGTGGACAAGGAGTTTAGGGGGAAGAGGCAGCACTAATTTTGGAATTAAATGATTTTTATATGGCATTTTCTCTCTCATTGTTTTTCTTATAAAAATACTCTTTACAAGCCAAACCAAAGGATTTTTCGGAATCCAGTTCTTTCCCTTGCTTGAAAATGACAAAAGGAGCTTTGAAGGATCCGGAGGATGACCCCCAATCTGTTGGTAAGCTTCTTGACCTTCATTCACCTTGATTCCATGGTGGAAATCGAAAATCAATGCATGAATTCTTCATATCTCGACCCCCTCTTCAATTCTAACCATTCCTTTTCACTCAAAGCTTGAAGATGAGCCTTGGGATAGTGAAAGGAGTTGTATCCACCATTGTTGACGTGAGGTTGAAGCTTTGGAGCTCAATTGGAGGCATGTTTTATAACTTGAACCCTTAATATTGTTATTGCATTTAATTTCTTATCAATTGTTGATTCTTTCTTTCTGTCCGAAATTTTATTTGGTTGATTGATGCAATCACCATGAAAATCACAACAAGTTTCATGGGTTTTGAGCTTGATGATGATGACATCATCCTAAGCACACACCTCAAAAATATCATAGGCAAACAGTTTCAATTGTTGGACCAAACGGTTTCACCAAACCGTTTGGAGACCATTTGGTGGTTTGAAACCAAAACCGCATGAGAGTGTTGACCGTTTGGATGGGTTGACCGTTTGAGGTCTGAACCCTAGAAAATATTGGATGATGATCCAAGGGTTCCAATTGATTGATTCAATATAAAGACAAACCTCCAAGTGGAAACCCTAATCAGCTAAGTGCTGAATTTGCAACTAATTAAGTTGATGTTTTGGGTTGATTAACCCAAACGATCTCAAGACCATTTGGAGGTCACCCAAACGGTCTCAAGACCGTTTGTAGGTCAACCAAGACCATTTGGAAGTTTTTGAGGAAGTATGATTGTATGGTTGAAGATCCAATGATATTACATTGAAATATAATCAATGACCTAATTGATGATTGATTCAATGATGCAAACCCTTATTGAATTCCATAGATTTTAATGATGGTTTGGGAAAACAGTCTCAAGACCGTTTGGAGGTCATCCAAACGTCCTCAAGACCGTTTGAGGTTGGGTCATGATCTAGTTAAGTGGTTATTCAATGATTGTAATAGAATTAGTTCCATAATGTCAGCCATTGATGGTTCCTCGATTTCAAAACCCTAAGTGATGGTTTCTTGATTATAAACCCTAGTTCAATTGGGTTCAAAACCTTAATTGAAGGTCCAATTGAAGGGTGATTCAATGGTTCAATTGAAGAATAAACAGTGATCCAATTAATAGATGGTTCGATGATTGAAACCCTAAATTGACTAAGTGTTGGAAGACCCCTTTGGTCCATTCAGTTTTGAGAGAGTTTGGACCAAACGGTCTCAAACCGTTTGGAGACCCAAATTCATTTGGTTTCAAATATGTTGTCTAAACGGTTTCAAGCACTAACTTTGCTAAACGGTTTCAAACCGCTTGGACTTAGTTGATCAAGATCGTTTGAGGTCTAAGTGACTAAGACCGTTTGGGATCTAAGTGACCAAGACTTTTTGAAAGTTCAAATTGGTTAAACAATCTAGACACCTAATATGATTAAAGGCCAGTAGTTACTTGATTGATAATGATGTAGTCTAATGGTGATCATAATGATTAACCCTAAACTGTGTATACTTAAAAGAAGAGATGACCTAGATCAATCTTAGAGTACTTAACATCCTAGAGAGGATGAGAGAGAGAGAATGAGAGAGATGAATGCTTATATAATTAAGCCCTAATTCTCTCATTATGAATAAAATATATGATTAGGGTTTGATCCATAATAATGAGATCATGAAACTTTAATTGTAAAGATTAATGAACCCTAACCCTAATTCAGGGCAATTCTAAGTGAAACCCTAATTGGGATGAATAGTAAACCCTAATTGTGGGTTATTGAATGTAGACCCTATTCTGGGGTGAAATTTATGTGAAACCCTAAATTAGGGCAAAGCTAGGTGAAACCCTAATTGAGGGAGATGTCAAGTGAAATCCTAATTTTAGGTAATACTAAGTGAAACCCTGATATAGAAGACTGTTATGTGAAACTCTAATAAAGAGTGATATTAGGAGAAATCCATAATTATGAGAGGTACTATGTGAATCTCAATTTATAAATATGGAAAACCCTATTCCTAATAATGGAATAGTGATTAATGTATTGACAAATGTAACACCTAGAGAGGTTGATAATGGATATCCTTATATCAATAGTTCCTAACTCAAGAATGAGTCCATATTATTAGCAATGGTTGTAATTTCTAAATACAATGACTTGTGACCAATACAATACATTATAAATGTGATGATCTGGTATATAAAGTATTAGGATGGGAAATACCCTAATACAAGCTAAGTGGATGAACTCAAGTAAGGTAATGGTGATGAGGGAAGTGATACATCAAAATATGATAGATATCACATCCAGCACCTCAAGTGTGATATACCTTTATGTATTTCAAATCCAATATACTTGGATGAGTGACACATGAAGTGTGTCATGTCAGTTGTTACATTCAGATGTAATGCTTTTTGATGAATGTAGGCTAACCTGCCTTATGAAAAGGTTAATCCCAACCAACAAACTATGATATAATCATATTCTGGTAAAGATAGGAGATAAACTCATACTTTGTGTTGATGATTCATCTAATGATGAATGATGGGAATACATAAGTAAGATTGAATACTTATGTTATCCATATTGATTTCTAGCTGTGTGAAGCAATGGAATAAGACTTGATCATTAATAATATGATCTTGAGAACCTATATGGTTATTTATGGGAAACCCTAATTCAGGGAAATGAAGTGTAAATCCCTAATATGGGATGATGAATGTGATACAAAACCCTAATCTAGGGTGATGTTATGTATTGTTACAGTAAACCCTAAATTGGGAAAAAGGACATGATGAACCCTAATCTGATGTGAATAGTGCATCCTAACCTTAAATTGGGTAATAGGATATAATGAACCCTAATATAGGGTAATACTATGAGGAACCCTAATTTGGGTGATGCTATGTTAAGTCCTAACAACAGAGTAATCCTATGTGAATCTCAAGTACAGATTGATGAATTATGAATGTAATAAGAAAACCCTTGTATTGCATGGTACTGATATATAATTGTTATCATGAGTACTAATCATGTAGGTATGTTGAGATGATGAGCATAGCCAGATATGGGCTATGATTCTCTATATATTGAAAATGTTTTATGGGCTTCATAAGCCATAATATGCATTGTTGCTTATTAAGGGGTAATAAGAGGTGATATGAGCTACTATGTGAAATACTTTGTGTAGTAAGAATCATAATGTCCTAGGTTAATTGACCTGAAGGTATTAAGTTACCTAATAGATGGTAACAAGTATTCTATGATGAGTTAAGGGTTTGAATAACCAAATTCTATAGTCATGATGATGAACTTGTTAAGAGATGGAAATGCACTTAATGAGACGAGGGATTAAGATCCCAATACTTTATTAAAAGAATATGGCTATAGGCCATGACTCCACAAAGATAATGCCAGGCATTAGCTATGTGATCTAAGCCTGAAGGGAGTATATGTTGTGATTATAGTTCTATAGTGAATAAATGTTATACAATTCCTTAATCAAGAAGTAACTGTTGTTAAACAATAATGATTCTTCTGTTCAGATTTATCTTATTAAACCGCAATAACTATGTTTCTGGCAGAGAGTTATATCTCTCGCTGGGGCAATCTACAATTGTCTCACCCCCATGGGAATCACATTTTTAGGTGGACGCGGATGAGGAGGAAGGAATCCTGTAGTAGGTGAAGGACAACAACAGTAGTAGCAGGGACAACAATGAAGTCTCAGATGGAGACACTTGCTGATATGTCTTGTATAGATGTACATAGAGTCCTATGTGTCGTCTCTGTACTCTCAAGCCCTCAGAGTAGTAGTTAATGCTTTCGAGATTTTGGCTTAGTGCCTCGAGATTTCATACTGCCTGTATTTAGTTTAACAGAGCAGTTGATGTATGCAATTAAGTTACTCCGGTTCTTTATGAAAGAGTTTTTCCTATGTGTGGACCTCTTTGTAAAATAGTTTTAATTTTTAGTGATTTTTGGTAACCCGCTTCTTAGTGATCGCTTCTGCATTAGTTAATTATGTTTTTGTGAGTTGGGTGTCACATGGAAGGTTATGAGGTGTCAACATAGGAGAGCACCGAAAGGACACTTGTCCACCAATAAAACAATCATGCAACCACTAAATGCATCTATGATTCATATGGTGGTACAACCTAGGTGGGGTATCAACCACATGGATCACCACCACCCTTGTTGCGGCCGAGACACATCAAGAAACCATGTAGCGACCACTACATAAGTTCACCAACTCAACATGGTCGACAAATATCACTAGAAGACAAATTATCTTGACCAAACCACCTCTAGACCATTATGGTAGAAGCCAAAACCACCTACAGTTAGTGTAGCGGTCGCAACACTCATCCAAGTGTGGTGTTACGGTCGCTACACACTCAAACCCTAGCAAGGTCAACACTCAACAACAAGGCAACTCAAGCAAACCCTAATCTCACCATGGGATGTCACATCATCAACCATGGTCCAAACAAGGCACCTCTCAACATCATCTTCTCTCTCAAGATGCTAAGGCACAAGAAACAGGCTCTACATGTGTCAAATTGCAAGATAACCCCTCAACATGGGTAAGTTGCAACTTGGTCCAAAATAAGAAAACATGGCTCAAACATCAACCAAACTAGACCAAACTAAAAACATACATGTGTCACATGTCATAAAAGCATCTCAAGAGATACGATCAAGGTTTAAGCATCTTATTATGCAAAGAAAGCATACTCAAGCACTAAGCTAGGTCAGGGGCCTTACAAGACCAACTTGGGCATACCAACACATGACCTAAAGAGAAGTAGTTCATTTTGTGGACCATTAAGTAAGGTAGGGGGATCCATCATATCTAAGGATTTTAGCACATGCTTCCTCAACAAATCCAATGCAAAGCATGGATTGATGGAAATCAGACCACTAAGAGGTTTCACACCCCACATGGATAGGGATATGTTAAAAGGGAAAGACCCACAACCTAGGGATCTTCTAGGGTCATTAGATGGCCAAAAGATTTTTGTCTGGGTAATGTCAAGATGAAGGCCAAAACTAGGACCAAAGATTGTAGAAGAGATAAGGTTTTAGACACTTCAACAATGTTACCAATGAGAGTCCCATCATTCGAATAGAAAGATAATAAATTTAAATGACATTCATTCTTTATGTGAAAAATAAGGGGTGAAGGGTCAGGGATAAAAGAAGTGGTCCAAGTGGATCACCTTGTTGGACCCCAACTGACGACATAATATGCTCATCATGAAATAAGTGAAGATGAGACGATGAACAATAGCAAATTAAACCCAAAGAGAGATTACATGGCACCGGAGATAAACTTCTTGAAATATGATGGACCTATCAATCATATTAAAAGCATTGGAGAAGTCCACAAAAGCTAAAGTGTGTGTATGAACAAGTTGCTTGTCATGAACAAGGTGTGTCATAGCTTGCAGAAGAGCTTCACCACCTCCAGAAATGTTGAGACCGAACTGGTGGCCTTGAAGATAAGACACAATATCAGACAAAACTCCCTTTGTTGCAATTTTAGAGATGAGACAACGCTAAATGGTATCAACTGGAATGGAACAAATTTCATTGTCAGGCTTAAGAAGAAGAGTTAAGGGGGTACTAGTGACATAAAGTGCCAAAGAGATAGGACAATGACCAACCAACCAAAGATTGACAACACCAAATATAGCATCCAAGAGCATGTCTTTTACTATAGTAGATGCACCCCACATAGATTAAAGAAGGTGTTGCACACAAAGTCTGTCACATGCCCAAAATGTTCCTTTATGGAAAGTCAAAATAACATCTTCGACCATACTATAAGAAGCAACGACCGGAGATGAAGATATTTCTGAACTCAAGATTTGATCAAGTTATAGAATCAAAAGGTACAACACCAATAGAAGAGAGAATCTAAAGAGATCTGGCAAAATAGCCATCTTTGACACTAGAATTGGCACTTGATACATTAGAGTATGAGTTACACACGATGGATAAGTTGATGGTGTTGTAAAATCAAGAAGTTGTTGACCATCATGGCCAGGGTTCCAAGTCTCCAAAGTCTTAAGAATCATGAATTGTTGACAGAAAGTACATTTATGAGAAGATCGTTCATTCATCATCAAAAGGAGTAAAATGATAGAGGACACATAAAGGAAACAATAGCAAATGTATCCAAGCCTCAAAAGAAGATCGACAAGATGAAATACAAGTAAGAGATGTTAGTAAAGCATCAGAAAAAGGAAGATGACGAAGAAGAGGGACACTCTTGACAGCAGGGGCACCCACTTAGAAAAACTTTTTTGAGAAGATCTACACATAGCTCAAGTCAGACTGTTGGCACTAGTGGTGGTTCTGTGCGGACGAGTTGTCAAGTTGCAATGAACAATCATTAGGGACACATCTTTAGAAGGAGCAAGAAGATCAATAATGACGTCTAATGGGTCCAAGCCATATTTGCGAGGGAGAATGACTATAACTTCGGAACTGTCAACTTCTTTGTGAGAATAATCCTTCGACCAAGGTTGGTGTGGAGAAAAAATCACACACAGAACTTTTAGAAGCCCACAAAGTAACATTAAGGGATTCTCATTTGTCAGAATATTCTAAAACCTTACGAATCACAACTACACATGCATGTAAGGACTCAAGTGTGCGAAACACATCTGTTGATGTTCCGGTTCATTCAGTATACAACTAAATTTTGAGTTGTATGATCCAATTTTTCAGTTTTATTCTTATTCTCTCTTGGACCTTATTACAATGATAGACCATTTTCGGGTTCCTCTTATCTTCTTCTTGGCTGTAATGCCGCTGGGCCCTTCTCCATTTTCCTTTGCTTTCCTGGCCCTTTGGTAGGCGTGCCAAAGATTTCACAGGAGTGCGATCCCCATCGTTGTCTCATTCACTCCTTCACAAAGAGGGGCGTGAGGGCGACAAAGCATGAACAAATGTCCGTCGGCCCCAATCGCCATTGTCTTCTCTTATTTTAGGCCCCTCCTCTTGCTGTGCCATGCGTACCAATTGGCTTCCAATAATTCTTGTTGCAGCCTCTCTAGCTCAATGAGTGGAGGTTCATCATGGTGGTGGGTGCCAAGGAATGACTACAGTGAGAGGAGAGGAGAGAAGAGGGCCTGCGACGGCCTAACCTACTGTTGTAACCGTGAGGACCGGAGATCCAGACCCACCACCATCCGGTTTATATATGACGATATCGTGATTCTCAATGTTATTGATGGTTTCATGTATGTATCATTGCAAGGAAACTGCCAGGTGTGTGATTAGTATTCGAGTGAGGAGCCAAGGAGGACATGGCCTGGCCTCCGACGCCTCTGGGCTCCACGCGGTTCATCAAGGACTGTCCTGGCTTTTGCATGGCAGATCTGAATCTCTTTTTCTGCTATATACTGTTGTGGTAGCTTGCACTCTGAAAGGATGCAGGGGCTGTAAGTGAACAAGTGACCGACAGTCTGCCGCCAATATGGGAAAAAAGGTCGTGAAGATCATGACTGGTTTTATCTGTCCCCTCTGCTGCGGTTATTTACAATCACCGAGAAGTACAGGAAGCAGGCGCGATAGTAGTCGTACAGGATCACATAATTAAATGAATAAGATTGCCGTCCAGCTGATTATTACATTGATGTGCTATCTGCGCTCGCTGAAGATTTCATCATTCCAGGTTAAAGAAATCCTTCTCAAGGCTTGTTTGGTTTAAAGTAAATCAAATGAACAGAGGTAGTTTCAAAACACGAAAAGAATCCACATGAACAAGAACCCCATTCTTGCTATTTGGTTTGTAAGTGTCTGAAATGAACTGTTTTAGTCTGCTTATAATGAGGCGGTTTAACAATATAGTCAGTAGCAAGGATAGCTATAGACTAGCGGGAAACAAGAGAAAAAGCACTAGAGCTGGAATAACACACATCACTCTTTCGATTGTGTTGATATTGCTTTCTACTAGACTGACAAATTGAGTTAAAACCCGCGGCCTAAATAGCTCTACTTATTTAAGTTGGGTTTCCTTGATAAAAAATTTCACACACTTAAAACCAAGCAACTTCGTATCTACCTATTTAGTTAGCCGGTTGTGTGGTGATTTGTGAATGGTCTAGATACCTAAAGTTATGTATGAATATACATATAATATATAGACATATTAAGAGAAAATATTGTCAATTTATCACAAGTTGATGTTCTTATATTTAGCTGCAACAACCTCATTATTTTGTGTTTAGTGGTAGACAACCATAAGTACTTGCAATACTAAAAATTAGATTGGAAGAGAAAAAAATAGATCTTACAATATTGTTATTTACATCTCTCAGTATATACCTTCACACATGCCCAAGCTACAAATTGGGTTGTCAATCCTTTTTGTTTGACAAAGTCCAATGATATAAAGAAAAAAAATAAAGAACTAGATGATGACACCATCACATTCCTATGTATGATATCATTAATGCATCGTAAGAGGAAAATCAATTCATTAATAAGCACACGAAAGATAACAAAGGCAAAGCGAAGGACATGATGATGGTTTACTTCACAAACAACTCCATACTTAAGAACTTTCTATGTGTGGCCACATTACAAGTTGTCCAGTCTGTCTTGAAATTATTCAAATATTCACAATCAATGGGGAGAGACTAGTAAGATCAACACACATGCACTTTTCCGTCGGTCCAAAATCGAATAACAATATGTTAGCATGTCTCTAGGTGTGGAGTCCATCATAAGGTGTCCCTAGAAAGGTGACTGGAGCTTATTTCTTTTATCCCATCAAAAGAAATAATGTCAAAAAGGACATTGCAAACAACATCATGAAGGAACTTGAATCCTGAGCCGATATGCCAATGCACTGTGTGGTCACCAAAAATATCTAGATCTGTATAGTGACGAAGGGGACAACGCTCATTGTTAGGATATAAATGAATCATCATCTGGTGACGTAGAATAACTCGATACTCAACCCGTATCATAATAATTCAATACCATCAATAAGAATAGCAACAAAAAAGTCTTGTGCACGATCATTATGTAGGAAAGCCTAAACATCCCCTTCTCGTTAAGACAACTCTAACGCCTTGAAACACTAAAAGACCATGTTGTAGTAGGCATATGTACAAAGCTATTGTCTTGAGATTAAGAGAAGTAGTACATGACAACTTGGACCAGTGAAAAGATAGTAGAAGGTTGCATATGGAAGAAGAAGCAGTATCAAAAGTGCCACCAACAGGAATAGGACCAACCTCACAAAGAATATGGTCTTGAAAATTTATGATGTGAACCCAAGAAGTAACATAGGTCCATCTTCCTACATCATTGACAGTTATACTACCCAACTCTACAAGATGCATATGTAGGGTGGTACCACGCCATTGTAGAACACTTAAACCTCGATCTTCACCAACAATAATGCGTGAAAGGCAACCATAGAGTCAACAATCAATGTTTTTAAAGACTGAAGAAACAAAATGATATGATGTTGTTCAAAGAGAAAATAACAACTTTGACATCTCAACTTATGACCTAAGGAGGAAAAGTTCCCTCTGTGCATCATTAAATGATGTAAGGAGGTCCATCATAGCTAGAGATTTGGCCACACACTTCCTTAATAAATTCAAAGAAAAACTAAGATCAACAAAAACTAGACCACTAAGAAGCTTTATATCCCTCATAGGTCGAGAAATGATTGGAGGAAATAAGCCATAACATGAAGCTCGTCTAGGGTCTTCAGAAGGCCAAAAAATTTCTATTTTTCTTATATTGGGGTGAAGTCTAAAACCTCGGCCCAAATATTAAAAGAGGGATAAAGTCTTGGACACTTCAACATTGTCACCGACAAGAGCGTCATTTTCTAAATAGAAAGATAATAAGTCAAGGTGACATGCATCCTTTAGTTGTAAAATCAAGGGGTGAAGATCCTAAGAGAAAAGAAGTGGCCAAAGTGGCTCACCTGTTATACTCAAGTGGAGCAAAAAATAGACTCACCTTGATCAAAGTAAAGATGAGCAGAAAAAGAATAATATGATTAAACCCAACATGCAATCACCAGGAAGTAGAGATGTGTTGGTATGTATGCCCTGAGAGCCAATCATGAGATGATTGGTGGGATACATTAAGATTGATTTGATAAACATCAAAGGCAAGCTTCCAATTCTTTCTGGTTCAGTCATATGAGATAGTGATAGAACATATTGAATGTCTAGAGAATGACAGTACTCAATGACGTATGCCTTCAGGTTCATGACCTGAACGATGAGATCATACGGATGCTAAGAGTTTGTACATTCTTGTTATGTCCCTAGTCGGATGTCATTGTGGAAGGTAGATAGACAGCAATGACACACAAGACTAGATTGTGGTGTTGGTTGATGACAGAATCTCATTAGTCATGATATAGAGATATCAAACCAAACACATAGGTACTTGTTAGAGAACAAGGTACCGGACAGACCCACCGTGAGTTTGACACATGGAACCATGAGATGGTAGTCACAGTCAGTACTCACAGTGATGGTGGTGAGTGTGATTCTTTGACCTGAAATCACTACACTCAACACATGTTGTTGGGCACACTTTGACATCATCAAACGCAGTCCTAAAACATGGGTTGTTATAAAGGTGATGATTGGGTGGCTTTGACACATGGGGCTTTTGAGGGGTGAGTGATAGATATGGGATTTGTCCCTCCTGAGGGAGTTTGATATCCAAGGCCACTTGATGAGTAGGATTGAGATAGGAGTACGCACGCATGTGTGAATCAGTATGTGATATTGATGTCATACATATCTCCTTCAATCTGCTCTGAGATCAAGAAAGTGAATGAACGTTGACAGGATGACTGTTCCATGCCTTGAGTTCATTCGGGATATCAGTGACAAAGGAATTATACATTCACTGTAACACCATTCACAGATTGTAGGATGAAAGTTGTTCTCCAACTTTCTACTTTCACTTGGGTAGCACTGATGTGTGACTAGGCACCGCTCTTTGCTTGTGAAGTCATAAGTGTTATGGACTTTCACTGCCAACGTGAAATGGACCTGCAGGGTCACACACATAGGATTTAACCTGGAAGAGGAGTTTTGTCCACAAAGCAATGTTTAGATTGATTACTAAAGGAGTTTAGTAGTTCAATTAAGCACTCAATCAGTTGATAGCTCAATATCATATGGTTCAAGGTGTTGGACGCATTGATTGGAGTATCAGATTGATTGAAATCACATTTGACTGATTTTGCACAACCTGTACTCCCAACCGATCGGTTCAAGTGTTGAACCGGTCGACTGAGGTTGCTGAACCGGTCGGCTCAAGTGTTGAGCTGATCGACTCAAGCCCAGGGTGAAACAAGCGGTTCAAGTGTTGAACCGATCGGTTCAACTGGTGCAACCGAGCAAGTTGGGAAAGTCAGGTTGGTGAGAATTTTCCTTGCGTTTCACTTGCCCAATTTGATTGGAACAAGGATTGGTATTCGATACCAATTAGAAACGAAAGTTGGAAAGTCAATCGGGAACTGATCAGGACCACGAACCGACCGGTTCAGAAGTGAACCGATCGGCTCATGGGTCCCAACCGATCGGTTGGTGCTCCAACCAACCGATCGGTTCAGGTTGCGAGTTGGTTGCTTTTTGTGGAAAATCTCGAACCCTTCTACTCCTGCTTTAGTCCCATATTTCCGGGCACAGAGAACCCTGTCCCATGACCCGCCTATATATATAGGGGTATTAAGGGCTTCTCAGAGTACAACTCAATGCAAGCCGGTTGCTTTGCGAAGTTGTCGTTCTCTCTGGTTTTGGTAACCGTGAGAGATCCCGAGCAAGTGCTTCCCGCAAAAGGGAGGTGCAGCAAGGGAAGGACAACTGTAGTTGCAACTGGTAGCAGGAGAGTGTGTTGGTGACTAGTACGTCAACAGGAGGGTGCGACTCCTTCCACTTCCTTGTGGGACAAGGAGAGTGGAGTTCCAGGTGGTCTGTGTGGACTACTACAGAGGCGGGAGGACACTGCCGCTTAGGAGGACAACTGTCATCCGACAGTCCGGTAGGAGGAGGAGTCGTCAGTCCCGGTGTGACCAGGAGCTGCACAGACACCGTCCAAGACTGGAGTTGAAGACCGCGCATTGCACGAGGTATTGTCGCCGAGCAAGCCTCGGGACAAGGTATGATTCCACAAACCATCCTTTCCTATTATATAGACGTTGACGCGTTTCCTCGATATGGGTTGGGGGAGAAATTTTTTTGTTTCCGCTGCCTTCTCTGTCTCCCCTAAAACCCAACAGTGGTATCAGAGCCACGTCAACTGCTCTATATTTTAGGAATATCGATATGATCGATTTTGGTTTGTCGCCTTTATTTATTGCATGCGATGCGAATAATATTGGCTTTATGCATGTCCAATCCTAAATCCACAAATCCCAAATTACATATGTGATATGTATTATTAATGCACTCGATACGCGTCGCCCTTAAACGAGTTTTGTGGTGGATGTGTGTAGCATGATTATGGCCTATAAACCCCTATCTGTGTGTGGTTGTTTGTGGTTTCTTGCATCTCGGTCTACGCACCGATCTTCCCTCTCTTATTCCTGATGTAACTCAAAATAATTCGAGATTCTTTCCTACCTTTGCTCCCCCCGAATGTAACTCGGGGTTTCTTCTTTTAAAGCAATGTAATAAATAGGATAGATTTTTATTTCCTGTTATGTCAAAGATCGGTGGACATCAAGACGACAGCTGAAACGAGCGGTTCAAGGCGTGAACCGATCGATTGACGTTCCAGACGGTCGGTTCAAGGAGTGAACCGATCGGTTGATGACCGGTTCGAGGAGCGAGACGAGCAGGTGGCGGACATGACGAGATGCACGACGACCAGGTGAACCGATCGGTTGGAGGAGCCAACCGATCGGCTGGTGGCACCCAGACGACCGGCTGGAGAGTACAGATCATTCATGTGATGAGTTGATCAACTCGGATGGCAAGGCACAGAGTTCATCTTGTACAAGTTGCATGTGATGTAGACCTAGATGACCGTGATTCCTCTACAATCGAGGAATCACATTAGGATGGCCATAATCATCGCTTTTTATCGTTTGTGCATGTTTTATGTGGGATATAGCATGTATATGATACGTACTATGTATTGTGGTGATTGGATATGTATATGTATATAAAAACCAAATCCCTCATTAAAATATTAAGTTTTAGATGCCTTCCAAATGCGACACACGTGAAAAGCTTGTTCGACCAAGTGTGGGCACGCCCTAGCGTGGTGCACCGTCTACCTCGTGGAAGCGTGAAGGATGAATGTGTGGGTCTGCCCTAGCAGGGTGCATATTCATCGTGTTTGCTTTGGGTCGGACTTAACAAGGTGATCTAGATGGGATCTAGTACCTTGAGGCATGGAGATGATCATTGCAAGGAGTTGTATATGACATCTTATCAAGAGTTGCATATGATGAAATTGGCAAAAGTTTCCTACCTGAGAGATCTATGTTGTGGGTGACAACCCTAGCTGGTCCGTGGCTTAGAGGATTTCAGGATCTTGCCCACTAGAAGGTTGTACGCTGCAATCTTCCAAATTGATGGTGAGGGCTATCAATTTGAAGTAAAATAGTGGGAGCGATAATTAATTAAAGGCCTAATTTTATCGTCAACTTTTCAAATCAATCAAACAAGTCAAAAGAGTTTTGGACTAAAATTGCATATATTTCCTTTTGTTAAAATAAATGGTTAATCAACAAATCACTTTATTTGCGATCGGTCTTTGAGACCAACAAATTAAATGGGAATAATTCCACGACTGGTTAGGATGATGATGAGAAGTGTTCTCAATCAAAGAGCGAAAGCTCTAAGTCCTAGTTATACCAGAACCAGATGAACTCGATCCCACCACATCAATGGCTGAAAGTATGCTTATGGAAGCATACTGAGGATGACATTGATGAGGAGTGCTTGATGTTGTGTTCTCTGAACTATGAGTTGCAGAGACAACATGAGACATATGATGTCTCCAAGATACTGTCCTAGTATGTCATGACAGAAGGAGATCCAGTAAGGTATTCACACACTCAATGTGATTGGGTATGTGGAAAACCTGATTAAGAAGGATTCCCTCTGAGCCAAGAGTTGGCTATTGGTATGATACTGCAAATGTTGTGAGAATCATACAATTCATGATAAGCTACAACATGAACAACTTTGACAAGCGTTGACAGAGTTGTTGGACATGTTGAGGATAGTAGAGGCAAAGATGAAGAAAGACAAACCATAGTCTTTGATGTGATCAAAGAAAAGGTAATTCTTAAGGGCAAGGACAAGGGGAAAGCTAAGAAGTGTTCTGATGCTAGACAGAAATCCAAGCCGTCTTCAGCCTCAAGGCACATGGGGAAAGGGTGTATGAGGGATTTCCCTCTATATCTGGAAGAACAAAAGAAGATGAAGGAGGGGATGGAGATCTCCACCTAAGGTATCAGGAAATGAACCGCTTCTTTATCTGAGGTATATGATACCAAGATATGGATATGTCATATATGATATGCAATATCCACAAAGAAGTGATGGCCTTTGCGAAAGGACCAAGAAAGAAATACCCATCATTGGAGCAAGTGTTGCTGCCATAGATAGGAGTATCTTTCAGTTTATTTCAGCCTAAAGGGCATGAAATAGAGTTGAGAACTTCTATTTCATATGTTGCTAATAGATAGAAACACTTTATTATTGCATATTGTATGACAATGATGGCAATTAATAAAGTTGATGTTTCAATCTCAAAGATATGATCTTTGTGGCAATGCCTTGTTTATCTTGTGGTACATGGTATGCATAAGATAAAATGATACCTAAAGTTATTGATAACTCAAACGATCAAATTAGCATCAATCATGAGAAATTCATTTCTAGTTTCCATATGATGGATAAATCTAGACTCTTTTGGTTAGAGAACCAGTAAGAGACATGAATCTCTTGTACATGATTAATCAATCTTCACTAATGGTAGTGGGAGAATGATTGTCCTATTAGGTATAATACATGTGATGTATTTACATACCTATTGGAGCGAATGCTAATACTTCTAATGGTGTTTAGAGAAATACCAATATGAATATCTTGAAGTGTTCAAGATTTTCACAGATGAAGTGCAAATTTGGTAAAGTGTTAATTCTTGATGAGATCAATGAATGAAACACTTGAACCAAATGTTTGAGATCCTTACGAGTGATTATGATAATGTATCATAGTGAAATAATGATTAAGGCATGGTGATGTCTAAATGAAGAAGGAATCATACTCTAAGGAGTTAGAGAATGATTATCAAATAACTGAATTCTTCTTAATAAATGAATACCCCACACTAATAAAAGAAATCAAGAATCACAAGGGTTGTGAGTTCTTATATCTTTAACAGATACACCTCAATTATCTATGTGATCAGTTGTTCATGTGATGAGTCAACTATCAAGATGAATATGAGGAACCGATTCTTGAGTTATGGTTTATGACCATTACATCCTAAATGACATCCATGTGAACCATAAGGTATGACCTTGATGGTAGCACTCATTGGATCATATCCATAAGTGAAATTGAGTCTTAAGTGTTAAGACACATGGATAACATTTTGAGAAGGATGATGCTTGTTGATTGCAACTTAATGACTAAGACATTTGGCATATGGATACTAAAACTGCATTCCTATGAGGAATAAAACCAGGATGTGTACGTGACACAACCTATAAGGTTTATGAATCCACTAATGCAAATGAAGTCTATAAGTTACAATGGACTAATCAATGTGATTGATTGAGTACAAGCAACTCAAAATTGGATCTTTACTTTGATGATATAGTCAAAGGGTTTGACTGATATGTCAAAGATAAAGAAGGGATCTGTGATTTAGTGGGAGCGTATTCACATTCCACATATTGATGTGAAATGGAATTGTTCTAGAATGGAAATCCAAAAGTGGAAATTATCTTTAAGGAAGATAGAGATGTTTCCTATATGATAGGAATAGAGATCTATAGAGATAGTTCTCGACAAATCTCTTGACCTGGAAAAGAGAGAGCATACATTGGCAATCTGTACTGAAGGGTTCAGTATGCACAGATTCAGTGGGAGAAAACTTGTCCATGTTATATGGATATTAGTATCCCAAGGCCAAGTGTCCAATTCTTATGAAGAATGGGAACACTAAGAATAGATATGGATCTATCATGTATGTAATCATCCCATTGTCTTGAATGTATGACATGGCAAGAATAAAATGCATTCATCATGTTGTATGTAGGACATGACAATATGATGTGCTCATCCTGATAACTCCTATGTGGTACATGACGAGTGGATGTCTATCTGATTCCAGTAAGGGTTACTGGAATATCATAAGAACTTGATAAGTACTTGGGAAGTACTAGTTCTATGGAGATAAGGAAGAGTTCGATGTAAAGAGTTACATTGATGCGAACTTCCGAAAGGACAGAAAATTAATCGCAAAATATACATAGGATGTATAAAAGTAAAAGTTTGTTGATAATTGGAAGTGTTCCAATAAAACCATTTAAAAGGGAAATGCCGAGTATCCGTGTCTTAGAGAACAACAGTGGATACTATATGGATCTGGAAGTTCATGAGATGAACTTATAGATATTCCACTCATTGATGACAAGTCTGGAATCCTTGATCATGCAATGTGGCTAAAGGTTAGCAAAGGAATACTAGATCGCATATTACGGCAACTCCATCTCATACGTGCGACGTACAATGAAGAGATGAGAGACATGCAATTTATACTGACTTTGGCAAGATGTTGCCATTACTCACTATGTTGGCACTAGAGCACAGTGACATGTGGGACATGTTTGAAAATCGCTATGAATATGATTCAAGGGTGATTGGCTCGCAGTGCAAGTGGGAGTCTGTTGGTATGTATGCCCTGAGAGCCAATCATGGGATGATTGGTGGGATACATTAAGATTGATTTGATAAACATCAAAGGCAAGCTTCCAATTCTTTCTGGTTCAGTCATATGAGATAGTGATAGAACAGATTGAATGTTTAGAGAATGACAGTACTCAATGACGTATGCCTTCAGGTTCATGACCTGAACGATGAGATCATACGGATGCTAAGAGTTTGTACATTCTTGTTATGTCCCTAGTCGGATGTCATTGTGAAGGTAGACAGACAGCAATGACACACAAGACTAGATTGTGGTGTTGGTTGATGACAGAATCTCATTAGTCATGATATAGAGATATCAAACCAAACACATAGGTACTTGTTAGAGAACAAGGTACCGGACAGACCCACCGTGAGTTTGATACATGGAACCATGAGATGGTAGTCACATTCAGTACTCACAGTGATGGTGGTGAGTGTGATTCTTTGACCTGAAATCACTACACTCAGCACATGTTGTTGGGCACACTTTGACATCATCAAACGCAGTCCTGAAACATGGGTTGTTATAAAGGTGATGATTGGGTGGATTTGACACATGGGGCTTTTGAGGGGTAAGTGATAGATATGGGATTTGTCCCTCCTGAGGGAGTTTGATATCCAAGGCCACTTGATGAGTAGGATTGAGATAGGCGTGCGCACGCATGTGTGAATCAGTATGTGATATTGATGTCATACATATCTCCTTCAATCTGCTCTGAGATCAAGAGAGTGAATGAACGTTGACAGGATGACTGTTCCATGCCTTGAGTTCATTCGGGATATCAGTGACAAAGGAATTATACATTCACTGTAACACCATTCACAGATTGTAGGATGAAAGTTGTTCTCCAACTTTCTACTTTCACTTGGGTAGCACTGATGTGTGACTAGGCACCACTCTTTGCTTGTGAAGTCATAAGTGTTATGGACTTTCACTGCCAACGTGAAATGGACCTGCAGGGTCACACACATAGGATTTAACCTGGAAGAGGAGTTTTGTCCACAAAGCAATGTTTAGATTGATTACTAAAGGAGTTTAGTAGTTCAATTAAACACTCAATCAGTTGATAGCTCAATATCATATGGTTCAAGGTGTTGGACGCATTGATTGGAGTATCAGATTGATTGAAATTGCATTTGACTGATTCTGCACAACCTGTACTCCCAACCGATCGGTTCAAGTGTTGAACCGGTCGGCTGAGGTTGCTGAACCGGTCGGCTCAAGTGTTGAGCCGATCGGCTCAAGCCCAGGGTGAAACGAGCGGTTCAAGTGTTGAACCGATCGGTTCAACTGGTGCAACCGAGCAAGTTGGGAAAGTCAGGTCGGTGAGAATTTTCCTTGCGTTTCACTTGCCCAATTTGATTGGAACAAGGATTGGTATTCGATACCAATTAGAAACGAAAGTTGGAAAGTCAATCGGGAACTGATCAGGACCACGAACCGACCGGTTCAGAAGTGAACCGATCGGCTCATGGGTCCCAACTGATCGGTTGGTGCTCCAACCGACCAGTTTAGGTCCCCAACCGACCGGTTCACTTGTGAACCGATCGGTTCAGGTTGCGAGTTGGTTGCTTTTTGTGGAAAATCTCGAACCGTTCTACTCCTGCTTTAGTCCCATATTGCCGGGCACAGAGAACCCTGTCCCATGACCCGCCTATATATATAGGGGTATTGGGGGCTTCTCAGAGTACAACTCAATGCAAGCCGGTTGCTTTGTGAAGTTGTCGTTCTCTCTGGTTTTGGTAACCGTGAGAGATCCCGAGCAAGTGCTTCCCGCAAAAGGGAGGTGCAGCAAGGGAAGGACAACTGCAGTTGCAACTGGTAGCAGGAGAGTGTGTTGGCGACTAGTACGCCAACAGGAGGGTGCGACTCCTTCCACTTCCTTGTGGGACAAGGAGAGTGGAGTTCCAGGTGGTCCGTGTGGACTACTACAGAGGCGGGAGGACACTTCCGCTTAGGAGGACAACTGTCATCCGACAGTCCAGTTGGAGGAGGAGTCGTCAGTCCCGGTGCGACCAGGAGCTGCACAGACACCGTCCAAGACCAGAGTTGAAGACTGCGCATTGCGCGAGGTATTGTCGCCAAGCAAGCCTCGGGACAAGGTATGATTCCACAAACCATCCTTTCCTATTATATAGATGTTGACGCGTTTCCTCGGTATGGGTTGGGGGAGAAATTTTTTTGTTTCCGCTACCTTCTCTGTCTCCCCTAAAACCCAACAAGATGAACTTCACAAAAAATGTTTGACCTATCAACCATATTGGAGTTGTTGGAGAATTTCACAAGAGACAATATGTGTGTATGAACATGTCTCTTATCATGAATGAGGCATGTCACATCATGCAAAAGAGCTTCAACACCCCTCGAAACATTGATGCCAAACTAATGATCTTGGAGGTAAGAGACAATTTATGGAATAACTCCCTTAGCTGAATATTAGCAAGGAGATGATGTCAAATGGTTCCAACAAATATGAGAAGAACTCAATTGTCAAGCTTGAGAAGAGGTGTCAAGGGATCATTAGAAACACAAGGAACCAAAGAGTTAGGGCAGCGTCCATCCAACCAAAGATTTACAACAACAAATACAACATCTAAGAACGTGTCCTTCAATGTACTAGCCACACTCCACATGACATCCATGAAGTGTTACACATGAAGCCCATCATGTGTACAAGTCATGCCTTTATGAAAGAAAAATACATCATCTTCAACCACACTATGAGAATCAACTAATGTAGAAGAAGACAACTCTAATACTAGAACTAATAGAGGTGGTAGTTGAGGATGCTTGGACTCATTATCCAACCAAGTTGTAGTATTAATTGGTGCAACACCACTAGAAGAAATGAGACAAATAGCTATTGCAAACTGATAATATTTGACCTTAGACTTGGTACATATAAGCGGTTGTTGAATACCATCTGGGTCTGAGTTCCAAGTCTCCAAACCTTTAAGAATCATCAATTATTGCAAATAAGCATGATTTAGCAGAGCATTCAATAGTAGAAATTGGATTAAAATGACGAACGACACATAGAGGAAGCCATACATGCATCAATTTAGGATGTACATGATGCAACCTGATTCAGAGCTACTTGTAAAGCATCTACGAAAATGAAGATGACAAAGGAGAGGGATACTCTTGATTGATGGGGCACCCACTCAAAATAGTTTGTTAAGAATATCGACTCAGAGCTCTAAACGGACTGCTGGCAGCAGTAGAGGTTTAATGTGTTGATGTGTTGTCAAGTTTTAGTGAAAAAAAATTAGAGACACAACTTTAGTAGGAGCCGGAAGACTAATAATCACATCCTACTATTCTGAGCAAGACCATCGAGGGAGAATAACAATAGCATAAAACCATCTATTTCTTTGTGGGAGTAATCCTTAGGCCAAGGTTGGTGTGAAGACAAACACAACACACCAAATGTTTATAAACACATAAAACAACACTTAATGATTCCCAAACATCATAATAATGCCATGCTTTGCAAATGCCAGCTACTTGTATAGGTGAGGAAAAGTGAACCACACAAAAATGATTTGAGAAGTTGTTGATCTCAAAATATTTTCCAGAAAAAGAATGAAGACTTTGAAAGGGGCAAATAATCTTTGAGAAATATAGAGACGAAGACCTCATGTTGTATTCATGGTGGATTAACAATGATCTCCTTCCATCAATGCATAGAAATAGCAACACTCCTATAAAAGTGTTAGTCAAAGAGAGATATCCTTGATTCAAAGGAAGCTATTTGGCAGCAATGTTCCCACATTGATTGGCTTAGATATGGCAAAGGCAACACTAGATTCCTTCAATTGTATGCCAAAGAAAGCATTCATGATAACAAAATTACCAGAATAAAAAATGAATCAGGTATTTGGATTGACAAAAGTGATGCTATGAAAACTCATTTATGCAACTACTTCCTTCGTCTTATGACCAACACTAGTGCTCCTCTCAATGACAATGATGCTATGAAAACTCATAACAGAACTACTTCCTTTGTCTTATGACCAAAACTGCTACCCCCATTCTCAACGACATTCAGAGCTTCCCAAAAACTTTTCAATGCCCACACCTACTACTATTTCTTTGACGAGCTCCTTTCTGTCTGCTATGGAGATCACAAACGTTATGTTTAAAATGGCTCCATCAAAGGCCCCTAGCCCAGATGGTATCTATAATGAGTTTTTACAGAACAATTGGCTCCATGTTGGTCCCTTAATGGTTAAAACTATCGGTGAGGTTATCCACACAAGAACACTAGATCAGCCTATTGATAACTCCAATATGGTTCTTATCTTGATGATTAAAGCCCCTATAAATTGTTGTGATCTCCAGCCGATATCCCTAAATATTGGTTGCTTCAAACAACTCTCTAAGATTTTGGTAGAAATAATTCTCCTAGATCTTACACAATCCATGATCTTCATTCATGGATGGTAGATTAGCGACAACATCCTGATACAAGTAGTCATCCATTCAATGGAATCAACTAGCTCAAAAAAGAAATGGATGTGTATCAAGCTAGATCTATCTAAAGCTTTTGATAGAATGAATTGGACTTTTATAAAAGACACCTTGATCAAAAGTGGAATGCTATTTATTCTGGTGACACTAATTATGCAAGTAATAACCTTAGGTCATACATCAATCTTATGGGAGGGTATTCCTTTGGAACCTTTCAAGTCTACACAAGGAGTTAGACAAGGGGACCCTATTAGCCCCTATGTCTTTGTGCTGTGTGTGGAACATATATCTCAAGCTATTACTCAGTCCATGGATAGGGGTTTATGGAAGCCTATAGTTTTAACCAAAAGGGATACACTACTTACCCATGTATGTCTTGCAGATGATATCCTTCGTTTCTCAAAACTTCAATCTCTCAGGAGAGCACACTTATCTATATCATTAAGGTGTTCTCTCTAGTTTTTGGTCAAGCAGTTTCCAATGAAAAGTTTAAAACTTCTTCTCAAGTAATACCACCATGGCAGATAAACAAGATATCAGTAGGAAACTCAACTTTCCCTGGAAAAATAATCCAACGAAGTATCTAGGATTTCCTATCCTCCATCACAGAGTTAATAAAGATACTCATGGGCACTTGTTTTCCTTAAGCAAACATAGGGTGAATGGATGGTCTATGCACCATCTTTCTTTGGCCGAACACATCACCCTTGATAAAAGCAAGCTGCAAGCATTCCCAACCTATATAATATAGACTGTAAAAATGTCTCCCACCCTATGTGATGATATCAACAAGCATATCAAGAATTTTGTCTAGTCAGGTAACGGGATCGTCGACTATCCTTGGTAGCTTGGAGAAATATCACAACCTCCAAAGATATGGAGGGACTAGGCATAAAGGATGCAAGAGATCAAAATTCAATGATCATGACGAGAAACGTTTGGCCCTTACTAAATGAGCCAAATAAAGTTTGGGTTCATATCTTGAAAGAGAAATACTTCAGTCAAGATGTATTGCTCGAAAATCCATGCTCAATTGTCTGGATTTTTATAAAAAAGCACTTATATGAAATTACATGTTAATGTGCAAGGATCATAAATGATGGCCTGACCACTAATGTATTGACTGATTGTTGGAATTCTGGTTAGTCTATTATAGACGGTGCTGAGGACCTCCATATTCCAGCTATGCTAGAGACTCTCTCAACTAATTCCATGGCTCTTGACCCCAGAGATTGGGACTAGAGTTTCATTCATGCCTTCCTACTAGACTCCATTTGGCGTTCCATTGGAAACATTACCCCTCCGAGGCATGACCGTTGTGCAGATGTCTGGGCCTGGCCATTTGAAACTAATAGTTGCATGAGCAACCGTTCAGTATATACATGGGTCATGTCTGCTAAAGAAATACCTTTGCCAGGTCCATGGAAGCATCTTTGGACAACTTAGTTACCTGAAAGGATTCGAGTCTTTCTTTGGTTACTACAACATAAAGCATTCCTTACCAATGTTAAAAAGAGCATACATCATATCAAAATAGATGTCCTTTGCCCTATATGTTGTAATGCTCCTAATAACATTCTACATACTTTGTGTGACTGTGCTGATACAAAAAGCTACACAGATTCAAACTACAAGTGAGATAGACCATTTTTCCTTGAGTGAGGTGGAATGGATAGAGCATTGTACCCGACTTCCAATTGCTCCAGTCAATTTAAACCTTTGTGCTATCACTTTTTGGCACATATGGAATACTAGAAACAAGGAGATCCATGACCATTTCAAGATTCCAATATCGACTCGAGTGAAATTTATCAAAGAATGATGTCTGTCCATTACTAATACTTTCAGCATGGCACTACCTAGTCGTCAACAAGCTCCCATGTTCATAGCCCCACAACTTGATGGCCCTTTCATCTTTATGGACACTTCTTTCGAACAACATTCAAACTCGTCGGGCATTGAAATCCACTCTGCCTATGACAATGGTTCCAACATGCTCTTGGGGTATCCTTCCACGTCCACTTCCGCCCTAGAATTTGAACTGCAAGCTATCATCAAAGAAATTGAGATTGGCTGACTGAAACAATGGACAAACTTCACTATCCTTTCTAGTTTAAAGCAAGTGTGTGCCACTCTACAAAGAAATCACCCTCTTGTCGGCCACTTTTATCCCTACCATCGTAGGTTCCTTAACCTGGGTGGTAGTAATGACTCAATCAAGATTAAGCATATCCCTAGAAATCTCAATGTCACGACTAATTCAACCACCAAACACCTAGCTAGAAGTAGACTTAGTTTCTATTCACATTCAGCCTCTATGGCTTAAATGTAAAATCTATGAGACATTATCTTTAATCTGGCCTGGTCTAGAGTACAAGATCAACAATATCTAATCTCTAGCTTTTTCCAAAAAGAAAAAAAAAAGATATCCTTGATTCATACACTATAAAAATCATGGACTGTAGATCCCCCATCTCCAATACAAGGGAAATGTAGACACCAAAAACAAGTGAAAGGTAGCGTTAGGGGAGGGGAATATCCCTAGTGCTGTCTAGGCCAGAGGAGACTGCCGTAATCATGTAGCCTAGTATGCAAATAAAAAAGTCCAAATCGAGAGGAGGTATGTTCCATCAAATCCAACACAAATGAGAAATAAGAAGAGAGGAGTAACCGACAGAGCCGTAGAATCACGCTTGTAGTACTAGAGCCAATAGGGCAGAAGCTAGACTTGATAAAAAAGATAGGGAGGAGGCAACTACGAGACTGGCGATGGGAAAGGCCGCTCTGGGGAAAGAACTCTACTAAGAATGTCCAATGTTGAATGACAACAAGTAAATATTTTGTTGTTGTACTTTAATTATAACAATTGTTGTATATCCTTATTTCACACTATAATGCAATAGTGAGAAACGACTCAAAATTACTTCATTGTATTTGACAAGTTGACAATGGATTTATTTTGTGTCAAATTCAATATTTAGCTGCTTGCTTTGTACTATATTTCAAATAAAAAATAGCATCAAATTGTTCGCGTATTTTATTATTTTTGACTCTAAAAGAAGTAATTGTTGATTTATTTTGATAAAACATATTTTACATATGCTCTCATGGGTCAACCTTCAACCCTCTAAGTCAAATTTAAGTGTACTTTTTCTCCGGTCATTTAGCCCGATATACCCACACTCACAATGAAGCTTTTTGTTGGGCTATGTTTGGCTTATTGCCTGTGGTGGTACAAGACAAGAGTTGACTTCTCAATTCCTACTGAAAGTTTCCTTGGTCCTCAAGTAGTGTGCTTTAGATCGGATAGGAATGACCTATTATTACAGTTTTATCAATATAGTCTTCTATAAAAATGTCATGGCCTTGTCCGCCAGAAAGTCTCTCCAAAACAAATCAACCCAAAACTAACCTACCTATTCGTTTGGCATGCCTACTATCCTCACTCAATGAGGCATCCACATGAAATAAATCCTTCTTAGGGACTGTTTGTCTAATAGTAAATAAAATGCACATTGGCAATCTCAAAATGGGAAAACAATCCGCATGAACCGAAACTAGATCCTTGTTACTTGGTTTAGAGTATCTGAAATGAACTACTTTAGTTTGCTTATATTAAGGTGGTTTAACAATTTTGTTATAATCAATTAGCACTAGTAAGGATAGTTGTATACCGATTGGATCAAACAGAAAAAGCATAAGAGCTGATATAATACATGTCACCCCTTCAATACTGTTGATATCGCTATCCATTAGACTTTTCAATTCTAAATCCACTCACCTGTGGGTCAACCCATTTTGAGTTAGGTTGGGTTATAAAATTTGTCTCCGACTTTAAATATTCAAAATCCACTTAGCAGATATGACCGGTGTCTGAAGAGCACACATTGGTGGCCTAATAACAAAAGTTAAACATTAACATGCATACAAAAAATATATATTAAAAAATATGCTCAATTTACAATAAGTTAATGTTTATATATTTTATTGTAGTAATTATATTAATATTGTTTTGTGCACAATATACAACCACAAGTATTTGTAATATTAACAATATCTTATGTAAATGACAAACTTAAGTGTATTTTTTGTAGCATTTTAATTCTAGAAACAATATTCTTATTCTTATTTTTACATCAAAATATAGGTGCTAGCAACAAATCTACATTCCATCCATTGCATTTGACGATTCAACAATTAATCTATTGTGTTTGACGTCAAACCAACTAGGTGGCTACTTGTTTTGCGCTATACTTGAAATTTTAAAAACAGAACCACGCTATTTTTATTTTCTTTTTTAACATTAAGTGATGCAACTAGCAACCTTTTTGACAGAGTATATTCTATGTGGGCTCCCAAGGATTGTTCCACAACCTATTGGGTCAGATTTGGATGTATTTCTGCTCTGCCCAATATCATGAGATCCACACCCACAATGACACAACTCAAACTCAACCCACCGATGTCCATTTATTTTACATGTCTACTATTCAAGCTCTCCGAGGAGTCCAGATAAAAGAAGTCTTCTTAGGATTTTATTTGGGTTAAAAGTTAATAATGAAATGCATCGTTGGGAATATAAAATTGAGAAAACAATCCACCCGAATCAAAACCGGTCCTTGTTATTTTGTTTGAAGTGTATGGAATGAAATGATTTAGTTTGCATATATTGAGGTGGTTTGACAATGTATTAATAATTTATTAGCAGTAGCAAAGGCATTGTACACTAGTCGGGAAGAAAATATTAAGCATACGACATGGTATAATACATTTCACTCCCTCAATATTATATCGCTTCTGTTAGATCAGCAGATACCCACTATCGGTTTACTAAAGTTGGAGTTGAGTGATGCAAATTTGACACCTGGTTAATTTGATCTAAATCTATCCACTTGTTTAGTTAGTGGTTTCGAAGTTGACACACGGATTCCTTCCGGGGAATCCAGCTAACTAAAGTAAACATATTAATATACATATAATATACATACATTCTAAAAAATCTTGTTAATGCATGTGTTCCAAGCTAATGTTTTTACATTCAATTGAAAGGATTTTTTTGCTATTTTATTTCGTGCATAGACAACCATTAATACTTATAATACTAAGAGTGTTTAATGTTAATGACATAAGTAAGTGTTGTTTTTGTGATGTTTAATTATATGAATTTTGCTATTTCTTCACATTAAAATGCTACAAGTAGATATAAGTCACAAAAAATCTATTGTTTTTGATGTAAAAGATACAAGATAGACACTTTCTTTGAATTACATATAAAACAATAGTATCAAGATATTTTTATTTTTATTTTTAATATTAAGAGAAGTAACTAGTAACTTATTTTTGATTGAATATATCTTATATGGGCTCTCGCACGGCGGTCGATATAAAACCATGTCCACTATCCAAGACTCTAATAGAATTTCAAGAATGACGACTGGCCCCATAGACCACCACTGACCTTAACTGTGCACTTTGTCCACAGATGCATAAGCCGAGATCAACTTCTCGACTGGTCAACCATCCTAGTACTACTCTAGGTTGAGCACACTTAATCACATAGTTCTTAGTGATGAGCTCCCTAAAAAGGAGGTGAACCTTGGTGAAATGGGTAGCCCAGTCACTTTCTTTTAAGATCATTTTATCTGAGGCCTCAAATCTTGAAATTGTATAATTTCTCCTATTTAGACTCTTGATGTCCTCATGAAGGCTCAACTATATGACCTCATAGTATTCATATATTTTAGTCTAGACCTTAACTACGCACTTTGTCCACACTCACACACAATCTCAGATCAACTTTCTAACTGATCACCTATCCTAGTATTACTCTAGGTTGAGCATGTTTAACCACATAGTTCTTATTGATGGGCTCCCTGAAAAGGAGGTGAATCTTGGTAATATGGGTAGTCCAATCACCTTTTTTAAGAGTATTTTATCTGAGGCTTCAAATCTTAAAATTTTACAATCTGCTGTACTTAGATCTTGACGTCCTCGTCAAGTCTCAACTATATGGCCTCACAATATTCATTCATTTCAGTGCAGACCCATAAGGCACATGGATACCCAACTCTTGATCATGATTTTTAACACAAGGGTGGCTACTTCACCATGGACATCCCTTTTTAACATGTCTGGACCGCACGACTCAAAACTGGGAATGCACATGCTGACTACTAGCACACGGGTGGCTACATTACAATGGACAACCCTTTCCAACATGCCTAGAGCATATGACTCAAGACTGACAATGCACATGTACAAGACTCTAGTAGAACTTCAGAAATGACGACTGACCCCACATACCACCGCTGGCTTTAACTGTGTACCTTGTCCTCACTCACACATAAGCTGAGATCAACTTCGTGAGTTGTCACTCATCCTAGTACTACTCTAGACTAAGAACCCTTAACCATAGAGTTCTTAGTGATGGGCTCTTTGAAAAGAAAGTGCACCTTGGTGACACGGGTAGCCCAATCATTCTTTTTATGGTAGTTTTATCCAATGCCTCAAGTCCTGAGATGGTACAACCAATAAAACATCGATTTGCGTTTGTAAATGATTTTAGTCCAACTATTTAACCCAGGAAAGCCACACACAAAATATCTGAACCTAAATTCGACTTACATATCCATTTAATATGTCTATTATATGCTTGAAGAGGACTCTACTTGAAAGGAATCCTTCTTATAACTTGTTTGGTTAAAAGTAAATTCATAGTGGTAGGTCTCTAAACAAGAAAACTGTAACATACTGAAACCCGATATCCTAACGCATGAGCCGAATTCCTTAAGCTAAATACCAATGATCTTACTTCATAATAAGACACCCAAAAATATATAACTACAACCATGACCTGAATAAGATAATAGTAAATGTCAACTTTGATAGTTCTTAGGTGATCAATATTAAACAAAAATAATAATGAGACCCTAATCCTCATGATGTAAAAATTCAATACAACTAAGTCAACAAAATAACTAAATGAAGTGTAAAATATATTTAAGAAACTTATATAGCAATAGATGATTTTTCGTAGAACTATAATGTTTTATATATATAGTTAATTATATAAATGAATCATAAACTCTATTAATATACACATATTACTAATAAGACTAAATCAACAATCTCCAACTTAAAAAGATTGATAGAAAATATCTTAATAGACATCAATGGGATAATAAACACCAAGTGATAATTTGTTTTCTAAAATGAGATATAGCATCTCCAACTCAAAAAGATTGATAGAAAAGTATCTCAATAGATATCAATGGGATGATAAAAAACACATGATAAATTTTCTTTCGAATTTAATTATAACAACATTGAATGACTTTGCAAGGATTTTGGGGAAGATAATATAAAAGGTTGAAGATAATAACTAAAGGAAATCATGATGTGGAGATATCACTGTAAAACAAATTACATTCCAATACATTAGTCATAAATATATATATTTGGTGGATAAATATAAAAGTAGTATTCATTCATCCTAATATATTAAGAGACCTCATAAATAATTTCAAAAGGAGAAACTAATAGGTAAATCATATTCTACACACTTAAATTGTCTTAGTGGTTGAATTTCATATTAGTTAGATATGCTAGTCATTTAAATCTAATTAGGAAAGATAATGTACTAATTCAAGCCCTAATCAAAATAGAATGTACAACATCAATTTGATGAAGCCCACAATATAATGTGTCACTCACATGTTTTCTTTTTATTTGTTTTTGTGACCACTATATTGACCATTGGATCTAGATTAGACAATTATCAACTTCTATGATATAGATAGGAGAATGTGAGATGTTAATGATTAATGTGTGAACCATCAAGTTTCCCCTCTTTCTCTACGCGGTCCACCTCCCTACTGCAAACACTCTTAGACCTCTATTAAATTGTAGAATTACATCCTAACTACTCTTTTAAATAAATTCCCATCACTCAATCAGTTCGATTTCCTCTTCTTCATATCTCCCCAACTTGGGTTACTAGATATAGCAAGTTAGCATTCATCACCCCATTATGGGATACCACGTTAATCAAGAGGATTCAAAACTTCTCTTAGGGCTTATTGTAGGTTTCTGAGTTATGAGTTAGGCCTTTGCATCGATACTTCATAGTTCCCTCTCTTTGTCAAATTTTATGTAGCAATTACCAGTTCCCATATTGATTTGTGTTCTATTTTCATGTTCCTCTTACTCCGTCAAGAGACTGGGGGTCCTTGCTTTCAAGACACCAGACTCCTATATCATCCCTAATGACATGGTCCTCTACCTCTAATGGTGGAAACTCTTATGAAGGACTTGGGTGGTTTTTTTACTGAGTTTTGGATCGATGAGCTCGATCTGATACATCAGACCCATTGGAATTATTGGATTACAATCACTACTAAAAAAAGGTCTTTAACTATAAAGAAAATTGTAGCGAAAACCCCATATATTGTAGTGAAATACTTTGACTACATATTTCTTTACACATACAAATTGTAGTATATGCTCGTATAGCTAAAGCCTTTAACTATATATTTCAAATATGTAGTTAGATAATCCATTCGCTACAAATTCATATGTATCCAGAAGCGTAGCTAGATATTGTCCTTAAATATTTAAATATAGGTATAATTATAGCTAAATGTATGCCTACAATTGTATATATAGTCATTATGTAGCAAAAAATTAAGTTAATACAAATTATATGTAGTTAATGTGTAGGGAAAGGCAACATCTACTGCACACATATATATGTAGTTGGATTATGCACTAGCTACATATGTAGTGTCACATATACATATATGTATAGTTTTATTATTCATATATTGTGTAATTAGTCTAGAAGCTCTTTTAGTAACAAATTTGTAGTAGTTAGACCAAGGTATGCTATTTATGCCAACAAACTTACTTTCATTTATACTGAAATGTCAAATGTACATGGGGAGTATGTATACCTTGCCCCTATTACATAATGTGTACAAAGAAAAGGATATACATATACTAATAAATTCGGTGAGGTCTACACGCATCTTGGAAAAAGAGTATGTATCTTTCTCGACCAGTTTTAGAATCGTGGTTGTCTTCTCCTTTTGTTCAATGAGTTGGCGATTTCTTGTGTTGCACAAAGTTGTGACCTTGTGACACGTTGGCCCTTCATCCGATTTCCTTGATGAGTGGGTCAATTTTGTTGAATGGAAGAAGTCTTGATTTGAAGATTGTAGCATCGCCCCTCATAGTGACATCTTTCTATTATAACTTGGACCATCCATAGATGTTCTAGGAATCTTCTTTGTACTCTATTTTGTTGGACTTGATCTAGACCCAAAGAGGGATTCTTGTTTAGCAATAAGTTGACATTGAGATCTTTTTTATCCTGCATCATATATGTATCAAAATTGTAGTCATTGAATAGAATAATTATTTCATTCATTTTTAAGCTACACCATACTCGCAATCTCTGTCATTCATGTTCTTCCCTCAAAGTAGTACAATATTTAAGCATGGATAGAATCTGAACATGCAATAGTTAATCACATAAAGAAAGGTAGATGACAAGAGATGATTAATGTAGATTTTTTTACCATTTTATGACTTGGTCTGGTCCACCATCACCATCTGTGTCGATTATACAAAGGAGCAAAGTGGTAAAGAAGTTATCTGACATCTCAAACATTATCTGAATTTTGAATTTGCAACATACTTATAGGAACCTAGAGAAGCAAAGAATATATAGATCAATGACCAAATATTGCATATATCTACACCATTTGATAATCAAGTCATACATTTTTTCAATATACAATGGTGTATTATGTAAAAAAATACCAACGATTGTTCTGAAGAAAAAAACATCCCTACAATGCACATACACAAATAAGGTTAGTACATATTAATTAACAACTTCTATAACAACTGATGAACCCTGCTAAGCTCCTATTATACCAAATAGAATCTACATCACCATCAAGTTGAATAAATAGTGTGCCAAACATAATAGGGTATACCAACCTAAGGTTTGAATACCCAGTTATGTTTGGCACACTATTTATTCAACTTGACAATGATGTAGCTTATGCAGTAGGGTTCCATTAAGGACAAGCTATAAAAATTGCAAATTTTAAACAATGGTTAGTTAATAATCATTAACAAGAAGAGTACATAAAGATGAGAGTATCACTGATCAAATAAACTTTGGGCAAGATACCACAGCTAACCACTACATGTGTCCATCTCAAGACGGAAACTTGTAGTTTCCAATGATTCATTATCCGGTTGCTAATAGAAGAAGATGAAGGGAACTTACATGATGGAGTCATCATTTATCTAGTACCTAGATGTGTAAATATACACTATCTTCAACAATGAGGTGTTGCAACCATTTTAGTGGTGTGAATCCACTACCCAGCAAGGTTATTCGAAGTGGGTACAAGTTCGTCTTGTAATAGTCAAAGGTGTCCATGTAGTACCTTTAGATAAAAGGGTACACCTTTGTTTCAATCAACCAAATGTGTGGACCTTCTGTAATCTGAAAGCAACAAGGAGAGGGAAGAATAATCAATCTTCTTTTCACAGTAGCTAGTTAGAAAGTATGGAAAGCATGTAGAGTCATATATCATCTACTGCAAACCTAGTCTCCATCATTCAAGTGGAGTCGGGGGACGTTGTTAAAGCATTTTTCATGGAGCAAATAATCATCTGCCTCCTTAGGTAGTCATCTCAAAGGCAATATATATATATACCAACCATAGATACATCAAAGCAAAGTGGCAAACCGGTTTAGCAATAAGTACATCTATATAGTCTTAAAATGATACAAAAAATTCATCTAAAATAGGAGCCAACTTATGGCAATGCCTACACCACGCCGCATAAACTAAAAGGATGAAAATAACAAATTAAACTGAACTATTGGTATAAGAACATTCAAATTATCCCCCTCTCCCGCCCCCTCATCGTTCCTCTTCAGGGGTTCTATGGTTTCTCCTCATTGCTCCAGTCCTCTCACAGATTGAGGAGGGTTTCAGAAAGGGCAGATTGATTGAAAGGTGGCAGGTATCTATGGTGCATAATATGTAAAAATGGGTGAAAACAAGCAACATGACAAGCTCGACCTCTCTGATCTTGGATCCGCTCTTCCTTCCAAGCCCGTTTTGAGTGAGGGCGAAAGGGCTAATCTCGTAAGCGCTCTCAAGACCAAGCTCCAGTCCCTATTTGGACAACACTCCGACGTCATGGAGACTCTCACTCTAAACGTCAGGAAGAGGGTCGAGTTCCTCAGGGAAGTCTAGAGTCAACATGATGAGATGGAAGAAAAATTCTTTAAGGAAAGGGCTACTCTTGAGGAGAAATATCAGAAGCTCTATGAGCCTCTATATGCCACACGTTTTGAGGTTGTTAATGGTATAACTGAAGTAGAGGGTGTGAAAAATGAGCCAAAAGAAAGTGCACCTGCTGATGGTGAAGCCGATGAACAGAAAGGCGTGCCAGATTTTTGGCTTACTGCCATGAAAACAAATGAAGTACTCACTGAAGAGATTCAAGAACATGATGAAGCTGCTCTTAAATATCTGAAAGACATTAAGTGGCACAAAATTGATGATCCCAAGGGTTTTCATCTCGAGTTTTTCTTCAATCCCAATACCTTCTTCAAGAATTCTATTTTAACTAAAACATATCATATGATTGATGAAGATGAACCAATTTTGGAAAAATCAATTTGTACTGACATTGAATGGTTACCTGGAAAGTTCCTGACTCAAAAGTTGTTGAAGAAGAAGCCCAAAAAGGGGGCAAAGAATGTGAAACCCATAACAAAAAATGAAAACTGTGAAAGCTTCTTTAATTTTTTCAATCCACCTCGTGTTCCTGAAGATGATGAAGACATAGATGAAGACACAACAGAGCAGTTGCAAAACCAGATAGAACAAGATTATGATATCGGGTCTACCATTCGTGATAAGATCATTCCTCATGCGGTGTCATGGTTCACGGGAGAAGCTATTCAGGATGATGATTTTGAGGAATTGGGTGATGATGTTGATGAAGATGATGATGATGAGGATGGAGACGAAGATGATGAAGATGACAAGGATGATGATGATGATGAAGAGGAGACAAAACCAATCAAAAAGTCCACACCCAAGTCAAATAAGGTTACTGGAGGTGATGGGCAACCTGGGGAGCGGCCACCTGAATGCAAACAACAGTGATATTTTTCATGGCATGTTTTGGTGTTGGTTTGGAGTGCTGTTGAAGATGCTATTTTCATGTCTTGGGGCGTCAATTTACATCTGATGTATCTATTTGAAGAGGTTTTTCAGGCTAGGATATCTGAGTTTTGTTAGTAGTTTCTCCTCATATGATTAGGGGATTATAGAAACTGTTGCTGATTGGGCTTGATGGTGTTCGTCATGTGAAAACATTCAAATTATAAAAAATGATGAAACATGAACTACAAACAGATGGAGTTGTTGTTCACTTATCGTTAAATTTTCTAACTAGATAATTGATGTTCTTTTTGCTGATGAGTATTTGTTGTTCACTCATCCTTAAGCTGGTTTTCATATTTCATTTACCTCCTTTATGTTTCTAGTAGACTATAAATGATGAGTTATGGGGTTGTCATGAGCTGATGACATCAAATGTAGGTTCTCCTCACCACACATGTTTTTAAAAAGGATTCAAGATATTATGATTTCCCCCTAGAAAAGATGACATGAACTGCACTACCCAAAGGTATGCTCAAACAAAATGTTGATGGAAATGCTATTGTAGATGGATCTCTCAGCAACTACAAGTATTAAGTTGAGGGACAAATGGATCTCTAGAAATAGGGGGAGTTATGAAATATGCATGTTCAAATGACCTATAAGTGGAGATGTAGGCCAACATATAAGGCTTGCTCATAGTTACTACCGAACCTAGAGACGTCATCATCATGTTAGACAACTCTACAACCTATAGATATATTTCAAATGTGTGCAGAACTCGTATAGAACACAACCAACCTAAGAAGAGTATCATTTAGCCCATTTGGTAATTGAACTCATGTTGAGCCCAAGTTATGACTGGAAGCATCTCCTTTGGAATACCATTACCTCCCACACAACCAAATGCTCAATGAATCGTTAGTGTCAATGAATAGTTAATCATTATATTTGTTGTAGATTCCCTATCTTGAGCTCCACTATTAACAAATTACTTACCTCGACTCATTGACTATCTTTTCAAGGTGCTTGTGCTTTCCATATTTCTTCTCACTCTTAGTTTGGGCCAAAAGTTTTGGAAGTCTCAAATCAGGATAGTCACACAAACTCCTTCAGATCAGGGCAAGTGCCAAAAGACAAGTTGGTTTTCCTGACTTGCCTGGCTGTACGTTCTCTGGGATTTCTGATTGTTCTGGCGATGCATATTAAAGTCCCAGTATGAAATTCACATAGTGAGAGTGTAGTGAAAATCCTAGAGGAATTATATAATGACATTAAACTAGAAGATTATGCTGGTCTGGTGCAGGATCTTTTCCTCCTTTAGGTTTTAGGCAACTTCATTTAGCATACTATGTGCATGCCACTCAGAAAGGCTTATTATATCTCTATCACATTTGTGAGGATCCTTCCACACATAGATGACTACTTTACAGACCTAATTTATAATCCCTACTAACCCATGTAGTTTGAGTTTTCAAACCCAATCATGAATTTATATTCAAGATTCAACCATATTGCTACACCAACTATCGCAATCATGTTGTCATCTATTATATCTTTTTGGAAATAGAGAAATTTTACCTGGATATACATTCTGTGTGATTTCTGACTGTTCTGGTGATGCATATGTTTCTTTTTGTAAGGATAAACCTTCAATTATAACATACCTACTAGTCCTTAAAGTGGGTCACCAACATCCTAAGCACAAACATAGGTACAAAACGTTCTCCCTAACATCATCTTTTTATTACTAACAAAACTAACACAAAAAAGCTAAAATTGACCAATACTCATGGACTCCTCATAAGATGCCAATTAGGGCCAATCACTGACCAGTACTCCTGGACTCTTCATAAGGTGCCAACCAGCCCCATATTTCAAATAATTTAGAAAATCTGACAAAAAGAAGAAGAAAAAAGTATTCACAGCTATCAATCAAAGGATCATGAATGATGTTACTGGGAATGCTATGATGAAGGGGAGTAGAGCTCAAGGATGGGGATGGGGTAAGGTGAGCAAAGGAAAGATTGAGAAGGATGGGAACATGTTGTTCGATAGTTCTTTTCATTTTCCAGTCAGAATCAAATGCTCACACACAATTATCTGATGACAATATTGATAATAGAAGTCAACATGAATTTGCTAGTGTCCAATATAAGGTATTATAAACATCAAAATAACCATGTTAGCACTGACTCTGAAGGCAACTGGGCCTTATTACTTGAAAAAGATGGTAACAAACATGGACATCATCACAAGGTTATCTATAATGAGTTGAAAAACTCCAAGACTAGTGAAACGTTATCAAGAAAAGCCTGAGAATGAATCAGAAGTAAGAGACAACTTACCCAAAGGAGGCCATGGAAGTTGAAGTGAAGTTGATGTCTTGTGAAATTGAACTTAAAGATCCCAGAAATTTTATTAATAGGAACTATTGTTGGGCTTTATTTCTAAGGATTTTGCAAGAATCAAGCAGTGCGAACAACGTGGCTGTTGTTGATGATCAAATACAATTTTTTTGCGTAAAGTCCTTCCAATATTTTAGGGAATGTTTATAGCATCTCTTCTTTCAGATGGGTGGATCCTGGATAAAATAGTAGGGGCCTAAAACAATAAAATAACCAATATTACAGATTTGAAAGAAAATTTCAAAATAGATCTACATAAGTAAATTTATGAGGCTTATAGTAAAGTGGATGTTGCTTTAGTAGAGGCTAAACTTCTATTTCACTAATACATCACCATAGACACCAAAACAATTCATTTCATTTATAACTTAGATCATTCTTTTAGGCATTGATGTTTCATCCTTTATGTAATGACTGTAGTCACTCTAGTAGAGGGTAAACCTACAACTCATGCCAAATAAAGGTTCCAAAGGCACTCCCTTCTGGATAGCTTAATAGTTGTTTCATACTAGTACTCTATACATGTCTATGCACCAGTCCATTGTACATTCACTTGTCCAAAAAATGGCCTTCAAAGATCTACAAGACAATAATGTACTAAACTAGACCTACTAAGCAATTCACTCAAGATTTGCCCTACAACTTCATCTCAGATATGGGCATCCATCATTGGATAAGTTGATGTAGATGGAACAAACATTATAGAGATTTGATATTCTTGAGTGTCAGTATCGTCAGTTGGGTGAGAATTTTTAGGTTGTCTTATCCATTTAACAACTATCATGGGAGCTTTCCCCCATAATGCCAAACTACTGCTATATATTATCCCACTACTGTTATCTCGATCAGCTAATTCTATGTCTGTAAATGCTAGAGCTAAATTATTTGAGAGGTGTACCTTAAGTGCCATTGTTGGAACTTGGGAGTCTGTCATATTTCTGGATCTGAATCCCATTGCTTCATGTATGGCAATCTTCTCAAATCAAAATTTAACATTACAAAAAGAACTTGATACTTATATCATTTTCATAGAACTAATTAAAGACTATAGACATACAAATATTAGTTCTAGAATAAAAATAGGAATAGCTCCCTACACCATGAATATGAGCATTGTTAACAATTGCAAATTGAGAGAAACCAAACGTATATCTAAGAACAGAGAGGACAATTTGAGAATGAACACTTTTATGTCTGAAGCAAGAGCCTTTTCCAGTTCTTTTATGTATGAATCAAGAGCCTTTTTCAAATCTATTTCTTAACAGAAAATGGTACACATATTAAAGGAAGAACAATGGTATTAATAATTAAAATGGTACCCAAATGGGTATTCATGTAGTACCTCTAACAACTGACCTATATATGTTGAGAGAGAAAAGATGTGACAAAATACGGAGTTGCGTATGTCTCAGGTAATAATTCAAAGTAATGTAGTAATGACTTCCACTATGGATATAAAGTGAGTAGATATTATTTATAATCATCAGCAAAACAAGTTTCCAAGAACTAATTGCACACCTCTTCCATCATTGCATAAAAGCTTCATAACATAGAAATCCAGGATGATTTCTTCTCAAAAACTTTTGAATTTTTTTGGGTGGAGTCTTGACAACAACATGGGGTTGCAAGTGGAATGTGTCATGAAGGGAGAAGGCATGTGTAGTATATTAGAAGATGGATTCTTTGTCCATGTTAAATCATGGTACAAAATCTGCACAATTCATGGAAAAAATAGTAAAATGTGCTACCTACAAAGAAGAGAAAAAAATAGATGATACACATACACATCACTTCATCTGTAGCTATAGAATATTTTTCTTGTAGGGTGTGTAGAAAGAAACCCGTAAGAGCTCCAATATAAGGAATAAAGAATGCCAAACATCAACTCAATTACAAGCAAAATCTTGAGTATCATTCAATTAAATTCAGGTATGTGTCACACACGCTGATCTACGATTTATAAGGAACATAGGCATCGTCACAAGCTAGAAACAAGGAGCAACTTCATCCTAAGTTTGACAGGAAAAAGTAACCTACAAACTAAATCATCCCTTAACTACCAGATAAATTTTGCCACCATCAACTAAATAGAGTAAAAATTCGTTACCAACTGTTGTTTGAAATTAAATCCAACAACCTGGCCGAAAGACAGAATGACCGGATCAAGAACAAACAAGACACTAGGGATTCTTTCTTCAAATTGCATAACATAGAAAAAGTAGGTACAATAAAATTTCAGAATTACCTAATATGTCATGTGTCCATCAATGTTTTACTAGAAATATATATATCAGTTCATCATGTGTTCATCTTGATCAAGTGGTGATTATTATCTGCTAATGCATATATTAAAATTAATGAAAGTGATTTGTTATTGAAATAGTTAGTAGTAATTGATTCAAAATGATTATATCAATCAAGATTTTAATCAAAGGATAGTAGCATGTGTTTATAATATTTGATTTGAGTTTTTGCTAGTTTTTGAGTTAGAGTAATCAACATAAGAGTAAGTATGTTCAACACGAATGGAGTTGGAACTAGTTTTTGTATAAATACCGTAACAAGATCCAGCAACAATTGGAAGTGAACTAAATCCTAGAACTATTTTAGTGCATTATCTAGTTTCTGAATTAAATTTAAGAATCTCATTAGAGTTTGTTTTCTTTTAGCAAATCAGTCATACATCCAAATTTTTAGTCTCAGTTAATGTTTCAACTTCATACGCATACCTCTATAAGAATGTGTTGATAGTTAGTATTAGTTATCATTTTTAAACTGTCTAGCGATCATATACCATTTCAAATTAATATGCTTCCAACATAGATGGTTCCATCATGCTTACTCTTAACCTTCAATGCATTCAATTGGTCTTTCCATATGCAAGTAACGAGACTGACTTATTCACAATTATAGATGCATTGTACAAGAGATAAAGTGATTAACTACATTATAGGAATCATATGTATCTTTTGCTCATGATAAAGAATTGAAAAACCATGATGTATGTAATGGAAGTGAACTAAAAGAGTAAAAAGATATTATGTGCTCATGAATCATGAGGAAATTCAAGTTTTTTAATCCTAATTTATATATAACAGATAAAAGTCTAGAGAACACCTTATAAAAGAAGTAAAAAGTAAAAGACAAATCCACACAGACAATGTTTTCAATTAGATACTCAAATAGATAAGTTAATAAGAGATGAAGAGATGCAGTAATTTGACATTCCACATAATCTCAACAACTTCTTTTAATAGAAATTTGGGGCCAAATGGATAGTACCAAAAAAATTGTACCTCAAACTGATATGCAAAACAATTTACTATAAATGGAAGACTTCGTAACAACAATTAGAAAGAAATTGGGGAAATTTTAAAATAAAATGGATTTGATACATATGATATTTACCTTAACTACTCGTGATTTTTTCCTACTTATTCAACATCTGATGAAGTAATCTTGTACCAGGAAATACTAACATGTTTAGAGACTTTATTTCATCACGGCACAAAGAGGCATGAAATTGAACACCATGGTCCATTTATGCAGCAGTTCAGGTAAGCACAAATTTCAAACTTTTCTATGCTTAAAGAAGATACAGCCTAGAAGATAGAGAAACACAAATGAGACATGTCATATCGTATCTACCAATCAAAACTGAAAAGGATGTTGTAGTTAGGCATGGCAACGGAAGAGTATTAAGTATGCACCAAGTGTGTAGAATAAACAAATGAAAAATCATAAATGAAAAACTAGGATAGTCTCGAGTGCCCCTCTTCCCTGATGGAAATTTTTCAGGAACACGTGTAATCTTTGCTATTTTAGTATCCTGATGTATGTTATCCATATACATGTTCAACAAAAGATTTACTTATAACTTAGCATTATATTTTCTGTTCATCAAATGTCCAACAACTAACGGAATCCAAGTAAGAGAAATTCATCAATAGTAAATCCTGACTAATAAGTGTCTAGAGAGCAAAGTTAATGCATACCTTTCTAGAAGTTTGGCCACAATAGAAATTGTCAGGGTAATTTTGATATGTATCACATCACCTTGAGGCACGCAACCTTGGTGATCCGAAACGAAATTGAAAAGATGGGAATTAAATAGAATGAAGATATCCATCACTTACAGGAAAAATTACCAAGAAAAAGATAGTACATTCTGCTTCACATTGTCTATAAGAAAATAACTTATGGTGTGATATATCCTTGTAAGGATGATTTTCATTAGTTAAACCACAAAATCGGCAAGATTTGACCCTATGCTTGAGTGGATTCTCTTCACCTAGATCCTCTCCTCTTTTTTTGCTTCCTCACAGGTCTTGGTCCTCATAGAAATTCTTCTCTGACAGTATTCAAGGCTAGGTGTTAAAGGAGGGGAGGAATGGGGCGTGTAGTGAGAGTGTGTTTGTATTCCAGTGCTGTGAGGGGACGTGATCATGATATTTATAGCAAAATGTAGTTTTCATTATTGATACATGTATCTTTCAATTTTTATATATCCATGATGCGTGTCTTCGATATGGATTTTCATAGCAATGATTGTTCACAAGGTAAAAATAAATATATTATTTTAATATGTAAACCGTAGCATGTCATATTCAATTATATTATCTGTTAGACATGAAAAGGAATTGGCATGAAAAATATTCCTACCTGAACAAAAATCTCATGTTAGTAAATGAGGATAATATCTGATTATTTTCAGTAGTGGCCATATTCATAGCCAAATTGGTTAGTTAGACATGTAAATTGAAAGATATGCATAGATTGTAAGTTGCCCAGGGGAAGCCATCAGTCAAGATATGTTGTCAGTTTTGAATGAATATAATATATATTTAGAGTTGTAAAGGGAAGTATAAACATAATGAAAAACTAAACAAAGGTGGTTTCGGATGTAACTTCACAACTGACTTCAGAAGTGTGTTCTATAGTTTCTACTAATAACACAAGAAGAACAAAGTAGTTACGAACCTTAGTGGCTGTTGGAATGAGGCCACATAGTTTTTGCAGATGGCCATTGATCCTCTCTGTCCACCTCCTTTCCACTTCACTGTGGGTCTTCATGGCCATGAGGACAAGTAATAAAAATAGAGAGAGTTTGTAACATATATCATGAACACATTTTGTTTAATATCCAAGGCCTTTATTTTTAGTTTCTCTCAATTGTTTGATTTTAGATATGACAACCATATTTCAGATGAATGCACAAACAGAGTTATTTATAGCCATGGTTGATCAGATTACTCAGATCAGAATGATTGGTAAGATGTTCCTCTCAATTAAGACTTGAATTGACAAGTTCAAGACAAAGTCAACAATAACACATGCCAAAAACGTGTATTAACATGAATACTCACTTAAAGTAGGTGATTTAGTAAATATGAAACCTTACTCCCTAGCTTTTATAACTAGTTCTATAATCAGATAAAGAGCCAAAAGAAACATCACATGCATCGTTGCATACTAGAGAACATCACATACATAAGTGTGAAATTGAGCCTTGCCATAAAAGAGATCTAATTGTTAACCAATTACTATATAATATTTATATCACGGTCTTATTTAGCAAGAGAAAAGGAAAACAAGGTCTGATAATTCGGATGACAACTTTGACATCAATCTAAAAAAAAATTAATAACTCTGTACTTCGGATGACAATCCTTTCTATATCCAATGAATTGACAATTTTTACATCAATCAAAAACTTTATTCTAAACCTATAAAAAAAGAGGGCAAATAGCATCTAGATAATCCTAAAGGAACTTTTATTGGTTGCCTCGCTCCAAGCAATTTACCTACAATAACAAAAATAATTATCTAAAACCATTATATGGCATGTTACACTTATAGCACAGTGAAATTATTTTACCGAACAATGAGTAGCTTCATTGGCCAAGCTATTATTGACCCGATTGCATCTTCAATGATTTGATAATTGTCAAATGGTCTAACCAATTGCGCTTCAGGTTTAATTTCCACACCAATACAAACAACAACAAATGCAGACCCTAACTTTCCTCCTCCTATTACAAGGTCAGGATTCAAGCCTATCAATTGTCCTTGAGCTACAATTGACGTTCCATCATCAAAACGTAACAACCTCATGACCTATAAGTTATACGAATTATGATGTAAAATTTTAGATATCAAGAATCAAAGTTATTAGGAGTTTTTTTTTCTTTTAATAACCTGTCTTTCTGTAATGGTGGTTGCAGTACATGACTTTTGTAGCATGGGTGTTCCTTCATTCCTAGTTGTTTCCATATTCTACAATACAAAACACTTATCACATTAATGAAATCATACTTATAATTATTACTAACAATTTGAATAATTACTTGATTTGCTTGAATTGGAACACTCCGGCTTGAATTTCCCAAAATTATGGCTTCTAGATGTTCTTGTCTTTTTTTTAGATCTGACAATTCTAGTTTTTGTGTCTCGCATGTGTGTTGTAGGTCTTTGAATGTACCTTCAAAACCCTCCACATATGCCTGACTAAACTCATTAGTCTCATGGTTCACACGAGCCTTCTTTGCACCCAATATTTGATCAACAATTTCATCTTCATCAAGATTTGTGTCATTGTTTTCAACTACTGATTGTAACTTGTCCTACAACGGTAACCATAATGATGATAAAAATTGAGCAAATAAAGTCAAATATTTCATGAATAATTTATACTTACAATGAGTTCAGCTGATTTTGCATCTATAGGAGTACCATCCTTCTTCTTATGGGTAGCAATAAACAACTACAGTCGACTAACAGTACCCCCTTTATTCTTTTATTGCAACTATTATTAACACAAATAAAGTATAAGTAGAGTGTGGATGTGTTATGATATTATTATCATTATGTGGAAAAATTACTCACATTCGCTCTCACACAAGCATAGGGCATCGACCCCGATGTATGTCATGTGGTAACAAACTTTCTACTCATACTATTCTTTGCACTCCGTAACTATAGTTCATGAACAATTAACTTTGTCACCAATGAAAACTAAGAGAAGACATAATATATAACTAATTATCTTACCTTTCCATCATTAGAGTCCCATAAATTCACAAGAAAAGCCCACTACAATGGATCAACACGGGAAGGACAATCATTAAGTTTGTCTGTTTTGTCTTTGTGGTGCATATAATTTTTTCTTTTGATTTCATATTTAAAGTTTCTCCAACAATCCCTAACTGTGCGTAGAACTGATTTCTTTCCCTTTGGGTCGATGGTAATTTCTTCTGTTATATGAAAAATAAAATGAATATAACAAATGCATGCTTAAATAACACATTACAAAAATATATTACCAAGACATAATTCCATATTTCAATTTTCTTTCCATCTGGTACTTGTCGCAATCCAAGTAATCCAAGGGTGCCAGTTGTGAATTTCTAGCAATTGTTCCCAAAAAAGAAAAGTCATTTTGATGAGGTCCAATTGGTTCTCCATTTTCATCCAATGTGATGGGTAATTTTGCATCCCCTATCTTACTCCATAATCGAAGACACTTATAATAGCCTCATTTTTTATTATACAAAACACCACCTAAAAATTTAAAACAATATTAGGCAATTATACATACAAATGCTAAAATATGAGGTAATAGCTAATTGGTGTAAATTGTTGATTAGAAACTTATGTACCTTCATCATGATTAGCAGTAGTTTCTTCATCAACCAATTCAAAGTCCTCATCATTTACATGATTGGTTTCAACCTCATGATCTATATTGCCATTATCAACAGAATGACAACTCTCATGTCATTATTTGCCAAAGAATCCCTATGACCAGCTCCAACCTCATGATTGATATTGGCTGTATCAACTGAATGACCAACTCTGGTACCATTTCTTGCCAAAGAATTAGCCCTATGAATAGAATGACCAACTCTGATGCTATTATTCATCAAAGAATTTCTATGATCAGCTCCAACCTCATGATTTATATTGGCATTATAAACACAATGACCAGTTTTCGTACGGTTGTTTAACAGAGACATACTTCCACCGATAGGAACATCATGATTCGTCATTGACACATGTGGATGCTTCTCTTTTCTGATGTGAACTTCGACATTTTTGCTGCTGAAAACAGATGATGCACCAACGTTTTATTAGTTTTATTACTCAAATCAACTTTAGAACTTCCAAGATCATCATTATCTGAACCAAGATAGCCTCCCTTCATTCTCAAATCAGCATTAACTGAACCAAGATATCCTCCTTTCATTCCCAAATCATCATTAACAGAACCAAGATAATCTCTATTCATTCCCAAATCAACATTAATTGAACCAAGATAGCCTCCATTCATTTGCAATCATTTAGACATTCCTAAAAAGATAAATATTAAGGCAGAATCTTACAATTATAAGTACAAAATGATAATAGATAAATTATATGTCACCGTACCTACCAATTTTCATTTAATTACTCCATTGTTTGCATCATCAGTTTCTCGTGCAAACAACAATTGTGAACGTCTTTTCAACATCCTGAAAATATAATGCATAACAAATATTAATAAAACAAAACTATAACCATAAAAATATAGTTAAATAATAATGGTTGTAGGGGCTACCTGATATAAACATTATAAAACAGTTGCTGGTTTGATTATTAAGAACAAAAAAAAGTCTGCAAATTTTAAGAGAAATAATACACATATTAAAGGAAGAACAATGATATTGATAATTAATAATAAATGAATAAAACTAAATTATTATAACTCTACGCCAAGATACAAAATATTAAAAACTACATATGATAGATCACAATGATCTCAATCAAGTTGCTCATCATTTTTGCCATCGTAAAAAGTTACACCCTCCATATCTTCTCTAACCAAATCAAAATCCATCAGAAACATCGCTAAAAATAGATTCCCAATCATCTGCATGAGATTCTTCAGGTACGCATGTCCCATCCATGAAATTTTCAGTAAGCTTCTCATCCATATCATAAGTATCATGTGGTGTCGTCTGCACGACAAAGCTCCACCCACGATCATTGATGTGAGTTAGCTAAAAGACTTGTTGTACTTGAGAGGCCAATACAAATGAATTTTCAATTAAGTCAATGAGTTTTAATTTGATCATTGTAAACTTATTTTCATCTTTTTTGATGCCCTTGTTTGCATTGACCCAATTACTTTTGAGCAGTACAACTTTCAGTTGCTCAGAGTAACTAATCTCGAAAATCTCTCGGAGTACCCCATAGTAGGTAACTTGACCCAATTTAGGATTTTTGTCCTTGGAACTGGAAAAACTTTCTGTCTGGGCATTCACCATTATCCCACTATTTTGAGTTTTTTTACCATGTTCCCCCTCCTTGGTTCAAAATCTATATCCATTTGTTACATATCCATTGTACTTGTTCGCCATATTTTGTGGTCCCCGAGCCAGAGTTAGTATATTTGATGGCAAATTTTTTGACTTGGCCTTCTCTTCAATCTGTATACATTATGAATTGAGTTATTAATACAATGATCTAAGAATATTTAATGAAATTAATTTTATAGACTTACATGCTTCTTAAACCAATCACTAAAAGTGTTCACATGAATATTATTGATTTCCCACTGTCTTACACGCGGATTCATTTTCTTCACGTGGTGAATGTGTTCCCTGCTAAAAATTACATAAGTCATGTGTACATACATCTAACGGTGAGCATGCATATTTCTTAATAATTTAATAAACTCACTCCATGAATGGTTCAACTACAACACAATTGGATAAAATATATTGATGTGGAGTTTTCAGCATCACATCTTCAAGAAAAATAGGAACACTCTTTCCTATTCGACGCCCTTTGTGTGAAAATATAGACCACTCATCATCAGTAACAATATCGTCATCTTCAACATGATTTCTAGCCAATTTTGTGAACCGTGTATCTACCCCGGAGAGATACCTTGAACAAAATATTAAACATTCATCTGCCAGGTAACATTCTGCTATGGAACCTTCTAGAACAACTTTATTCCTCACATATTCTTTCAAAGTTTTCAAGTATCTATAATGATAAATAGTTTTTTTTAAATCAAAAAATACATTTAATAAAATTTTAGTGAAACAAATAGTAATACGTACTACCTTTCCACTGGATACATCCAACGATAAAATGGTGATCCAACTATCTTAGCTTCTTGTGAAAGATGAATGACCACATACTCCAATATGTCAAAAAATGAGGGCGGGAAAATCTTCTCCATGTTGCATAGAGTCACTGCAATTCTAGATTCTAACTTCTCAATAGTATACAAATTTATCTCTTTTGAGCATATATCTTTGAAAAACCTCGACAACTCAGTTATCACAGTTATGATGTTCTTTCTCGGCAACACTATCCGTAAAGCTAATGGCAGAAATTGTTGCATTAATATATGGTAGTCGTGACTCTTTAATGCCAACAATTTTCTTTCTTTGATGCATGCATTTCATGAGATATTAGAGGAATAACCATCTGAAACCCGTACAGACTTAAAAAGACATACAAAATAATTCTTTTTCCTCCTTTTTCAAAGTAAAACAAGAAGGTGGAATAATATTCTTACTTCCATTCTTGATAATGTGCAGTCTAGGTCTTATTCCCATCTCTAAAAGGTCATAACGCGATTTTTCATTATCTTTTGATTTATCCATCCCAAGTAACGTGTGAATCAAACTTTCACATACATTCTTTTCAATATGCGTTACGTCAAGATTATGACGAATAATGTTGTACTTCCAGTATGGCAACTCAAAGAAAATGCTTAGTTTTTTCCAATTGTAAGGCATATTGTCTACATCTTTGGTTTGAACTAAAACTTGATTTCCAGACAACAGCTTTGGAGCAGTTCTTAATTCTTCTTTTCCATCAAAGGAGGACATATCCGTACGATATTTATGATCCTCGGAAGGAACCTCCTGTGGCCCATGAAACTTTGTTTCTTACTATGTGGTAGTCTAATAGACCAGGTGTTTTTATTGCAAACAAGACATGCATTATACCCACTAGTTTGCCAACCAGATAAATAACCATATGTAGGGAAGTCATTTATCGTCCATAGTAAGGTGGCACACAATTTGAATACAACTTTATGATCAGCATCGTAGGTATCAACACCAACTTCCCACAGTTCATTCAACTCTTCAATCAGAGGTTGTAAGTAGATATCTATCTTCATTCCTAGTTGATATGGACCAGGAATAATCATAGAAAGGATAAAATTAGGTGTCTTTATGCATAACCATGGTGGCAAATTGTATGGAATCAATATGACAGGACAAATGCTATATGATTGACTCATCATGCCAAAGGGATTAAATCTGTCAGATGCTAAACCAAGACGCACGTTACGAGAATCAGATGCAAAATCAGGATGCATGTTATCAAATGTCTTCCATGCTGGTGAATCCATTGGATGTCTTAAAAATCCATCCTTGGTGCAACTTTCATCATGCCACGACATTAGTGGTGCGACTCTAGAGGGCATAAACAATCTCTTCAACCTAGGAGTCAAGGGAAAGTAGCACATAATTTTACAAGAAACGCTTTTCTTTTTAATTCCCATACTTTGTGCACCTTCTACATCACTTTCAGTCTCTTTTTATCTAGAAGCATTACAATGTGGGCATGAAGTATTATTTGCAAACTCCTTATGATACAAAATGTAATCATTTATATAGGCATCAATTTTCTCATAGTCAAGACCAAGGTCCCTAATTATTTTCCTTACTTCATAGTATGAGCCAGGCAATGTGTCACCCTAAGGAAGAAAATCCTTCAAAAGTTCGAGCAGCTCAGTAAATGATTTATTGCTCCAATGATTGCTACATTTTATATGGAACAACCTCACGACGGTGTACAACTCGGAATACTTCTTATTTCCAGGATACAACTCTTGTGCAACAATCTCTAACAATTTGTAGAATTGCTTAGCTTCTTCGTCATCAACAAATACAAATACATCATCGTCGTCGTTGTCCATAGTTTTTTGACAGTTTTGGACTCCATATGCATCGTGCAACATGTCTCTCATATCATCAAATGGCATGTTGTCTTGCATATAAGAATCTTCCTTGGCATCAGAAGAAGTTTTACCATGAAAAATCTAATCAGTTTAGATGTTGAAAAAACCATTCCATAACAGGTGCTCGGTTGTCACTTGACGGTTGTGTCTTTGTGTATTTAGACACTTTTTACAAGGGCATAAGATAGTCTCATTCCTACTACAATTTTCAAAAGTGTCCTCTATGAATTTGACTACCCCAGTTAAGTACTTTGTACTGGTCCTGTCTTCGTCAGTAATCCAGCTTTTGTCAATCACACTTCCCTATATGAATGTAAGTAAACACATCAATAAAATAAATTTATAAATACTTAGAAATTGTTAATCAAATGTAAATATTTAAAAAAATAATAAAGAAGGTTAAAAAGTATAAATAATTAAACACAATGAAAAATTAAATATATAAATAACTGGAAAATCAATAAAGTATAATACCAATAATAGTATACATAATACTTTGACAAGCCATGTATATATCTATTTTTCTATCACGTATTGGTAATAAATATCAAAATAGTTTTCTTGTCTTGTTGGACTATGATGATAAGGTTCAACCAGGGAGGCATGGACACATTTATATACATGGACACAGACACGGACACGGGACACGTCAATTTTCTAAAACATAGGACACATACACGACTCTAGATGAGGTTTTTCTTCATATATATGAATGTGTGTATGATATATATATATATATATATATATATATATATATATATATATATATATATCTATGTGTATATGTATATGTATGGAAGCTCTGAACATGTGGGCGGTCAGTATATGGAAGCTCACTTCCCCTCCACAATTGAGAAAATTCATATGAATGTTTGCCACTAATCAGATCTCTAAAAAAATCCAGACCCCTTGCAAGACATATTCCTTAAGATGTAGGGTGTTCCATATGTAATATTATTTGCAGGGATTGACACAGAGGTGGAGTGATTGGTCAAGAGAGTGGAAGGTGAAGGAGGCATGTTGAGTTAATAATGGTTCTTATCTAAGTTACTGGGTCAAGTACTTTGTCTTCATAGTGTTGACTATTGTAGGATTAGAATGGAGTGAACATCAGAATTAAAAACAAGAAGAAGAGGGAATATTAGGGTGGAGAAATTCGAGGAATGGAGTGTGCCAAGTTTTGATTAGTTCATAGACTCTGTGAACATGTATTACGTTGGTTTTGGTTGAAGTACAAATCTCCCTATTTGGTTGGGCTACTGCAAATCCTTTGTCTAGTCAGTGGTATTACATGCTTATATATCTTTTACTGATATTACCTTAATGCCTTGCTCAAGTTCCTATTGACAGAAGGACTCTTTGAAGGCTCATGGAGGATTCATCACTTGATTGCTGTTTATGTCTAGATAGGGATCCAATTTGACAGATGTTTGATCCTTATTCAAGATAGAGACTTGAGGTTGGTTGCAACTTATACAAACCATGTATGTATAAGTGTAACAGTGGTTTTATAATGCAGTTTCAAGCTGCACCACTAAAGTTTTGTATTCCTCTAATCCTGCAATTATTTTAATTTAAATTGAAACCAGGGGATAGGAATGAAGTACTTGACAGTATAGATAATCACTCAGTACCTTTATATGGAAAACAACATGCAAGGACCAAACTAAAATACTATACATGTCTTCTTTCTCATTTGGTGTTGTTTGTGCTGCTTGTGCTATAGCATGGTCAGAATGGAGGTAGGACTTAGTAGTGCATTCTAAAGGTGATATGATGACTAGTTGATGAAGGTAAGTGTACTTTTTCAAAAAAATTTATTCTTATAAGGAATATTCAGGGAATCTGACATGCAGATTTCTTTTCCTTCTTTGTTGTGTTATTGGTTTTATATTACATATGTATTGTGGACTAATAGTCTCCATAGGTTATGTTTGATTTCATTATGTACACATATCAGTGATTTCATCATTTTGAATATTATAAAGTATGTATTCATATTCTAAACAAACTTTCAACTTTTTGTTATTCTTGTGTTTGTTTTTATAAATTCCACTACTTTAAATGGGTGGATGTTGTTTGTGTCATTTTCATATTACATATATGCATTTCAAATGTATAACATGTTTTATGTGTGTATCCCGTTTCAAACCATATTTTTAAAAGTGATCGATTCTCATGTCTAAGTCCATGTCGTTTCCTTTCTTCCTAGGTTGGATGCCATAATATTAACTTATTAAATTATTTGCTCATGTCATATTCGTGCGTGATTCTGATCTACATTTTGTAATTAAAGTTTTGGTTGGAAGTGGAATTTACATCTTAGTCAAGAACTCACGTTCTTGGTTGGAATGGCGTGCTTCTAGAATGGCTCTAATGAGAATATGGATCACATGGGTTGTCAATACATTTTTAAATGAAGGAAGCTACTCAAGGATGAATGAGGAGATCCTATAATGTTCCCTATTTACACAAAGCTTCTAATATGTAGTATGATACTTCCAGTCTCAAGTCTAGCATCTTGTGAAAATGAAAAGTCATCTCAGACGTTGAGGCCCAAGGGATAAATATTGCCAACAAATTTTTTAATAATAAGTCAATTTCATGTATGACTTTACACTAAATTAATAGATTTATCTATAAGGTATCGACAAATTGGATTATATTATCTTTCTTCATAGAATACATACTTGTTAAGGTGGCAAGGTGACACGACGTTGGGGCGGGACACATTGTGCCTAGGCGACCTTTAAAAATAATAATTTATGTATATATTTTATGTATATATACATGTGTCATGGGTTTTCCCCACTCATACACACACGTTGTGTAGTTATATATCTAGTTATCTACATATTTATAGTCGATCTCTCCATATATATATATATATTATTGTATGAAAAAATAACAAATTACATTTCTAATATATTATCATTTGACAATAATGTCAAGGACACAAAAAGAATTATTGTAAACAATGTAAGAGTGATCAACATATAAATATATATTTATTGTCATACATAGCTACAAATATTAAGCAATGTAATCACTATCCTTCATAGCATAGCTACTTAGAACAGTATGAATTGAAGGTACAAACTAAAAAAAATCAAATGTGTACTAAGAGTATTAGATCCAGTCAAACAAAAAGGAGTATTAGATCCAGTCAAACAAAAAAGAGTATTAGATCCAGTCAAACCCAAAAAAGAGTGTTAGATCCAATTAAAAAATGATATTTGGCACATAAAATAGGCAACACTATTAATTCGAGCATTGGTGTAGCCATATCAAACATTAAAATAAGTAAATATACAACTAGACCCACAAAACTAGGTCGATGTAGCATTATAATAAAGTGTCCTCGCCTAGGCGCAGCGCTGGGGTGCCTTGATGCTGAGGCGGCCGCCTAGGCGCGCCTATGCACGTGCCTTGACAAGTTTGATAGAATACATAAGCTATATGCAAGATCAAGGAATTCAACTGTTCAGTCTTGATCATTGTTAGATGACGCTTGAAATCTCTCATGGTTGACCTAATATAAAAATTGTTCCAATCAATGTCTACTTAGAGGAAACAAAATGGACTGTATTGGTTGGTGTTCAACTCCAGTTCCTCTTCCTACCCCAAACATGCCATAAGAGCAATTTGAGATGCTAAAATTGACATTTAGCCTATTCTTATTCTTCTAATAACATCTTACAATTGCTTGACTCCCCTGTCATTGATATTTTGATTTTGTGACAACATGTAGTTGGCAGACTATGAGGGGTTGGGTTTAACTCCCAGTTCCCAGAATCATCTAGACATGACAATTATCCTAAAAAACTTGCACAATAAAAAGTATGACACTTCTGTGTAAACTATGCATGAAGATGACTCTATTCAATGATTTTCACGATCAAGGTAATTCTATACTTAGTATTTATGCTTGTGAAGGCCACACACATGCTTTGTGAGAAAGATCCAGGAAGAGTTTTATTCTTCATAAAGCTACTGCCAACCTAAATGATGTTGTTGGTTTAAGGAGAAGGAGGCTCCATCTATTGTCCATATATATTCTTTATAGTCTTTGGATTAAGTAGATACATAACACCACATTATTGAAATGACAAGAAGATGGGTAGAATACACGTTTTAAGTATTTTACCTATTATCATAGAACAATTGCAAACCATCTAGATCTGATGCAGTGTCTACTTTTATATATACCTTGTTTAACTGATCAAGGCTTAGTAGTAAAAAATTGTTGATAGTCGTCTCCGTCAATTATAATATTGTATCATTAATGTACTGAAATAAATGACCGCGGTGATTATGCATAGGATCAACTGAGTTAAGCTTTGAATCACCTGAATCAGACCTGCAATCAGCAAGGACCAGGGCGCCTGGAGAACACCTGACCGCAACTTGAAGGGGCGGCTCCGATCCTGGGCACAGGGAAGAACAGAGGCCGCCGGGCATAGGCCAGCAGTGCAGGGAGAGCGAAGACAAGGAGCAGAGGACCAACTTGCTCGAGCGAGGCCGCCTGGACACTAATCAGTAGCTAGTCGATGAGAACAAGGAACCGCCTCCGATGATCTGCCTCAACTGAGTTGAGATTTAAATCACCTGGACCAGACCAACAATAAAAAAGGGCCAGGGTGCCTGGAGAACACCTGACCGCGGCTTGAAGTGGCGGTTACGATCCTGGGCACAGGGAAGAACAAAGGCCGCCGGAGCATAGGCCAGCAACATGAGGAGTGCGAAGATGAGGAGAGGAGGATCAACTTGCTACAGTGAGGCCGCCTGGACACCAATCAGTAGCCAGCCGATGAGAACAAGGAACCACCTCTAACGATCTGTAGCGGATCCAAGGGATGCAGAGGGCACCCGAAGGGACGGGGTGCAGGAGGGGCCTAAATGGGACACAATTGATCGGGACTTTGGATCACTTTGTTGGGAAAGAAGAGGATAATGCGGGAGAGGGGGCGGGAGACAAGACGAGAGGAATTAGTGTTGAAATTTTCAGGCACTAAAATTTGGGTTCTTTTAATCTAATATGTGATTTTTAGCCACATAAAGTTGTTTATAATTAAATTTTAGAGGGAAAATGTAGCTGGGTAATTATATACATTGGCTACATCTTATTCTTTATACTTTTATTTTTGTAATTAAAACTATCATTGGCTATAAATAAATTAGATGTAATTAAAATAAATGTAGCTAGAACATCATTTTTTTGTAGTGAATGATACATTGTAACCTAGAGTTTGAATCTACATAATGTGATATAGGATGGATGATCGTGGATTGTTCATCTACAGACAATTCAAGTAGGCTACTGACCATTTTGTACTAGAGAAATTTCATATATGTCAAGTTTATTCAGGATTCATTGGATTTTCTTGTCATTTTATATAATGATCTGTTTTGAAATTAGCCATCTAACTAGGCTTTACTTAATTGATTACATGTTTGACTAGAATGATCATCAATTAATATTGATTTAAGATGATATTTTGATTATGGTGTTTTAAACCTAATGAGCAATGGTAAGCATGTCTTGTTTCAAATAATTAGGGTTTGAAAACTAAAACCCTAATCGGCCAAATTAGGATTTTGCTAGCACATTAATACAAAATTTGATAAATATAGTGGCCTAGTAAATGATTTTTAGTATTTTATCTATAATTTTGATTTACTTGAAATTTAATATACTTCAAATAACTCACTCATTGGTGTACTTGAAAAATATTAGATATTTTAATTCTTGTAGACCTATTGGTCAGTTGAGTTTCCCTAGGACAAACTCAGCCGACCGTGTATTTAGGATGAAATATAGCAGTTTGATATTTGATGTTTATCTTTTTATTGGTACATATAAATGATCTAAACTGATCAATGTAGATTTTCAATTCAATTTTAGATATTCAATTAAATTTCATTATTTGCGATGATAATTGAGTTCCATAGAGTGTGGGTATCAACCAATTTTCTTATCAGTAACAAATCAACCGATCAACCAGTCTGTATAAATAAAAAAGAAGACTGAAGTAGTTTTTGGATATGTTTGAAATTATGCTAAGCACCTCAATTTTCTCTATGTCATCAAACTGACACCCTAATAGCTTCAATATTTGGTTTTTGTCCAATAAATCAAAATATCAAGAGAGAGAGAGACAGAGAGGAAAGTTAGGGTTTTGAGAGGAGAAAGAAGTGGATATGATGATCTAGGGTTTCATCTTCCTAGAGTTGATGGAATCAAGTAAGTAGGTTTTCTTTAGATAATTTTTCTTGGTAATTCATCTTTCTCATGTATAGATTTTGTCTCTCCTTCGATTTGAATAAAAAATAGAAAATCTTAATCTTTTATGTTCCTTTCTCTTTTATTTTCCTTTTCTAGGGTTTCCAAGTCGGAAGGAGAAAGAAATGGAGTCGATAGTTAGAACCTTGATGTTATCTGGAAATTCAGATCATATGGGACGTTTTTAAGGTTCTTGGCACCTGAGGTGAGTGCTTATATCCCTCTTAAGCTCTATAATCATGTAGAAATCCTAATTCTATTCAAATAAATTGATCTGAATACTTATTTGTATTTGTATGTAATTGGGTAACCATTTGGGAAGCTTTTTAGGAAATCAAATGCTATTGGTTTGGATTCTTCTCATTGATTTATATTTCTTTAGTTCCTATTCTATTGATTCAAGTTGCATGCAAGGTATTATTTACTGAGAACTATATCATTTTACACCATAGCCCAATGGGAGAGATGATTGGAGTTTTAGTTGATATGTATGTAATCATATTTGAACTCAATAAGCATGAGTTTCTCAACTAAAATTTTAAATCTTTATTTGAAATGAGTATGTTATGTACATAGGGATTAGTATATGCATGTTTGATATGGAGGAAATCCTTTCTAGGGTAAATGTTGAGGGATGGACTCAAATGAGTCAGTGTATCATTGTATTGATGTAAATGACTGGCTGATTGTGTGGAATGGAAACCATGGTTTCCATGTGTCTTAAATAGACTCAATGAACCTCTATACACCCTGAAGAGATTACAAGATAATATGATATGATTCCTTGTAATAAGATGACTTCTTAAAACCCTAGAAATCTAATATTAATACGAGTATGAGACCAAAACTCGCATATAATCGTGCGAATGTGAAAATATGCACAATTGTAGGTGTTATTACTTCCATTAAAGGTGATACATATTATTAAGATGATGTAATCCTAATCCATGTATTTTAATGTAATACATGGAATATGAGTATATTCCACTTGAATGCCAGACTTTTTAACAAGTCACGTGATGATGAATCGAGAGGTGAATAAAGATTATGGAGTAAGAAGAAGTAACTCTAGTATGCTCTATTTGCTGAATTGCTAGTCCTGTAAGAAATGGAGGAATCATTTATATTTACCAAAATTCATATGAAAGTCAAATGACATGGTATATATATCTAGGTACAATATAAGTAATGGACAATGGAGTGAATGTGATGATAAGTGATGGATGATAAATTAATAGCATATGTATGAGGAACTATTTTATCTGTTTCCTTTAGATATATCTAGGATTATATAAATTGAATGTAATACCTTAAAGTAAGGCCATTAAGGATTTTAATGAGAGAGAAACTTATATAGTAAGAAAATTTAAAATGATATGTTCTAATAGTAGTAGTAAACATGAAATGAATGATGTTGAGGTTAATGAATATAAAATGAAGGGAAATGATTAAAATTAATAGATGGATCTAAGAATCTAATTCTAACCCTAAAATGATGATCTAGGTGATGCTAATAAATAATGATCTCAATGAGGGATTAAGTAATACATTTAAGTATAGTTGAATTCAATTACCAAATGAGGTTTAAGAATGCAAATTGATTTACAAGAATGTTGTCTTATTGTCTATTCGTATACTCGTACTCTAAGAATAGTATATTCAGATGGACTTTGAATCATAATCAAACATATATTGATTATTAACCCTAACAGAAGAACACTAAATAATAGAAGAGGAGAATTGAGTGTGTTATGCACATTTATTCTTGAAATTTAATTAAATCTAGTTAATTTGGATGGAATAAGTATATGTTGTATGATAAACCTACACTACACATGATGGATGACATAAGGTGGTCTATATGCCTATATTGTTTCTAGTTCTAGTGTCTCTATGCATATTTGTTGAGAACTATGGTAGGGACTGAATTGTAAGGAATATGTTGAGATCGAATTAACATGCATTGGTTACATTTGAGGAACCCTATTTGGGTAAATGTTGGATGATGAGATGATGCTTTGGGCTTATATCTTACTGATGATAAATCATATGAGATAATTGGGAAATTGAAAAGAAACATGAATGTCAGAAATCATAGATTGTTTTAATTCTTGATATAATGCTTCTCTTTCTTTTTAACCCTCATATGATTTATGCCATTCAAGTTGTGTGAGAATATACACATATGATAAATGATGGTATGGAATTTCTTTAAGACGTGTAAAAAGGGATTAATAACAAGTTAAATGATGCCACATCTAATTAGGTTCCTTGAACACCATGAGTTTTCCTTGAGTGCCACATCGGGGAATGAAACATATTTCCTTGTAATAACCATAGTATTATGTGAAGGATTTCTAGAGTGTGGATTTAGATCTTAAAATATTGAGCACTTGGATATAGGGAATAGTCATCTAGTATGATTATGACCCTAAACCCTCTATTGTGAACGTCTTTTTCCATGAGGAATAGACTATAATGAAATGAAAATTGAAAAACATGTTAAATATAATGATACATGTTATTATAATATGCTATAATGTTTGTTCCTATGTTGTGTACCTGAGATGAGGACTTGAGCCTCTTTTGACAACCTGTTTTGGACCAAGGTTTATTTTTGATGCCTTAGGGTCACCGGATAAACCCTAAGTTAGTGACGATGAGTCTTTGACATGAGAATCATACGTGGTGACTTCTACTTTTTGAGGTACAAACCAAGTAGTTTTAGGGAAAATGAATTAAAATATGACAAGCCTTGTAGAACTTGAGTTGAATGATTGTTATGTTCCTTTTACTGCTACATGATAAATGTACTGCCGTTGAATACATTTCTCATTGTGGATATTAGTTATTCTTTTATAAATATAATATGTTTCCTCATTCTTATCTGTCTAGTATGAAATGTGATCTTAAATGTTGAAAATTAGTTGATGATGGAATTTAATATCTAATCTATATGTGAATTGAAATTACTTATCATTTGAATAGTCATGTTTTATATACACATCTTATGTGTACTTCAGCTTTAGGACTGTAGGATGTGTTCCTATTCTGGCTGGTGGGTGTCACAAAGATTATTGTTATGTATTGATTCAAAAAGTATAAATTTTGAATTGATACTATACTAAAGGATTGCCATTCTCAATTAAGTAGCATCTACTAATTTTTTCATAGACATGATCTAAAATATGGTTTAAAGTTGGATTTGGTCTAAGTGATTGCCTTATCTGATTGATTATATTATTATCGTGAATAGAATTTGAATAGTTGCCAGAACTATCTGCTAGACTTTTCAATATCCGTAAGTTTTTTTAAGTTCATTATACTTAATTTCATGCTGATGCATGTACTTAACTTGAGTGGGAGATATCTACTTATTGGGTCTCTATCTGAGTATCATGAGGTTGTTTCGAATATTTTTAGGTATACTTCTATCCAAAAGAGAGGTCATGACAAAGAAAATATAAATAAGATAATCTAGATTACAATGTCCATGTACTCTCTCTTTCTAGGGTCAATTTGTAGATAGAGTTTATTCTTTCATGTACATGTTGTTTTATACTGAACCACATATGATAAATATCTCATGATTTAGCTTTAACAATGTAGAATGATATATGTGATAGTTTTACATGTGGTTAATGTGATGTAGAATTTAATTCTCGGGTTTTGTAAAGAAAAAGGAAAAATTTTCTTGTATTTTTTGGATACAATATTAAATGTGTTTTCCAAAAATGATGGTTTTATTTCTCAATTTAGGTTTAGATTTTGGGTTTCTATCTAATGGTTGGAATTTATCTTAATTACAAGAGAGGTCCTGACATTTTAATTGTTCAGTTGTAGTGGATCAGTAAGGTATGGATTTACCATATTACCTTTGTCACACCTTATGATTTTTAGTTGAGGACACATGCATTTTGGTCTTTTGTGTCGATTTGCTTTTAGAAAAATTTAATAAATAAAATAACCTTTGTTAACTCATAAGTAATTCTATAAAGTTAAAACATTATAATAAAATATGCTCTAGAATCATGGGGTATTTCTCTAAAAGTTGGTATAGATTTTGCAACCTAACTCAGTAATATTACATAGGTTATTTTGAGGGTTCAATATTTGATAAGAGATTAAACCTAATGTCATATTTATGTTTAATAGGTGGATTGAGGACCAATTCAATATCTAGGATTTAACCATTGATATATATTATCAAGATCTCATGTATGTTGCATCTTTCTTGAGTCATAATTAGGTAACCACCTTTGTTTTCTCTCTCTTTTATCCTAATTGATATAAGCATGGGAATATTCTCCTTTGTTAGTAATATGATCTATCTTGAGTACCAAAACTTGGGAGTTATCATATGTTGTGATTTCTTTGTTAGGATTTGTTTTATCCTTTCTCAAATTATTCTCTATTTGGTGAAATTGGATTTTGTAGTATTGTTCTTGAAATGGAAAACCTTATTTTAATTGCGATGGCATAACATTATTTTATGCACATCTAGATTGTGAATATCATATACTTGATACATTCTTGTGGAGTAACCCTAAGATGGAATCCTTTGCGATAAGCTTGACTAAATATTAATCTTAATTATCTATTTGTAAGTCTAATTTATGATGACATGCATAATGTAATCAATTATTAAACTTATAGTGGTGATAACAATAGTTTGTTGTGGAATTTTGTGGTGATTCATATTCCATATATGTGGGTAGTGATGCCCATTATATTATTGTTGGAAGTAGACGGTGATACTAGTTTCTCCATAATTTAGTGGCAATGCCCTTTAATCCTTTTTGTTGGTGACACCCATTGTTTGAGGTGTTGGCCTCTTGTATTTTATATTGGGTGGGTGTTGTAATGCTCATCTTTGTGGTGATTTACATGAAATTACATGATTTGACATTATCCCTTTATACTAGAATATCAACTTGTGAATAATTTTCTTAACATCCATTTGGATGATTTCATATATCCATATTTTATGGAGGCCCTTTTACTATAAATATTTTCTGCTTTCCATTTTTCACCTTTCCTTCATGTTGCATAGTTCTCTATTATATGCACACACCAATAGTTGTTGATACATATTCCACTTTGATTCTTTTTTGGGGTTTGATTCCAACCATGGAGATGAAAGAATAGTTCAAGGAATTGAACATGCCGGCCCAAGACCTACATCACTATAGATTGCTTACCTTGAAGATAGAATTGAGATGGCCATATACCCATTGTAATAGAGATATATAGCTTAGATTTCTCTTTCCTTCCAGTTGTCCTTTGAGGACTAGATGTTAAAAAATGAGGAATATTGTAATAGTCTATTTTATTTTTTGTTGCCACAATATTCTTGTTAATTTACCATATTTATTGAGAAGTTGGAATGCACCCCTTTACTTTTGCTTTTTTATTTACATTGTAGTTTTGTGGATAGGGTTTTGTTTGTCTTTTTCCATAAGATGTAAGGAGTGGATCCCCTATTGGATTCCACTCTTTACAAGATGGTATTGTCGCATAATAGTTGACTATTTAACTATTTGACTTTTTTCACCCATAACATGTATATAACCTTTAGGTTGCTTTTACCTTGCACCATTACCTTGTGTAGAAATTTGGAATTGTTTGGAGATGACTTCATCACTTGGTTCGACAGGGAACAGTCTGAGTTTCAGGTGCCCGAAAATCCTAGTTGTGGGACTCCACTGTTGTATCCTCCACTAGTGACCTAAGTAGATCAAGGTCCTCCAATAATTGTAGTTTATACTATGGTAATTTAAACTAACCCATCTAGTTCTATCCCTACCCCATATTTGGGCATTCCTTTAGAGTAGGAAGTGGTTCTTCTTTGACATATACTTTCTTCTTACTTGGTTGGGAAAGCCAACACACTTGTTTCCCTAGACTAACCACATGACTATGCCCTCACAAACTTCACTAAAATTCTTCTTATGTACTTCAAAGGAGAAAACGTAGTTGATATGTTAGATAAGGATGATTATTGGATACTTACCATCAACAAAATTTTGATGGCATGACATGCTCTAAGAACTAGAAAGTTTGTATCACTTCTTAAGTGTTTGCTGAAGCTACCTGACACTTGTAGAATGGCATTCCCAGGACATGTGACACCACATCAATGACATGCACATAATTCTTGACCATGTTTAGGGAGAAGTATATCTCATATTTGACCCTATGGAAGAAGGAATTTGAATTCAATAGTTTGCATTAGGGTTTTAAGACAGTTCTTAAGTACATTCAATGGCTCCTTCTGTTGGAATATTATGTCACTAGTTTGGTTGAGGATAAGCATGTAACTCTATTTATTGAAGGACTTAGTCACAATGTTATGCATACTTGTTCCACAACTACAGTTGACCTTCCAACAGATGGTCGACAAAGTTTTAGAAGTATAAAACTTACATTGGATATTATCCCCTAGCTTAGAATAAGAAAAGGAAATCTTATAATGAAGCATTGAAGAATGATTTTTGTGATAGGTTCTTACATAGGAATCCAACTAGGAACTTCCATACTAGACCCTGAGGACCAATCATATGCCACCTTTATGGAGAGCATGGCATATCGAACCTAGGTGTCCTTGACTTCAAGGAGGACAACTACTAACCAAGAATAAAAATGGGGAAGGATTACTGAGAGATGTGTACGTCACCTCTATGCCATGTAAGGTGAATAATTTAATGAGGAGAACTATGAAGGTAAACTTTATCCTTTGAGTCAGTCTCTAAATAGATTCAACACATGAAGAGTATCACATGGGATGTGCCAGGCTCCATCCCATTGACAAGAAACATGCTCACCCCAACTAAAACACTCCCACTTGGTGACTCAAACTAAATCCTCTGAGAATACAAGTGCAAGGAGTGGAAGTAGGTTGCACACTATGTATCACAAAGCCAAGCTGAATGATGAAGAAGATCCTAAATCTAACCTGGAAAGAAAAAACAAACAAAGGACTTAGCTTAAAGTACACATATAAAAACAAACACTATATGAAAGTGCTAACACTTACCTCTCTGATAGACACCCTCCGTAGATCCTCCCACCGTTGCTTCTAGGGAAATCTACTACTATTGCCAGGCTAGTAAAAATAGGTGGGCTAGAGGAAAGTACATATGACCATATCAGCTGCTATGGGTAAGAGGTACGTCGAGTAAAAAATATTCATACACCCAAAGCTACAAAAGCAAGAGGAGTAACCCAAAGCTCCAAAAGCAAGATGAGTAAAGTCAATCCTAAAACATCAAAGTTGAGTAGAAATTAAATACAACACATACCTCTAGAAGGCCCATGAATCCTCCATATCTCTTTACAACTCAAATACTTCTCCCTGTAGAGAATTCACCAACAAGGAACCTCCTCATACAAGTTGATAGGTAATCGTGCATGCCTCTACCCCAATCAAAAGAAGGAATTTCTTCCATAACAATCAATAAGGAGAATGAGCCAATTTCTCCTATGTTCTAAGCATTATTTCCAAAAAGATATATAGTGTTAAGAAAAAGTAGAAACACATAGACGCCTAGAAAGCCAAAGTGGGATAATGCAGACGCCTCACTTCATTATATATAGATAACAACACACATATCTAGATATACTTGATTTCATAAGTCGAATCCATGCCTTCCTCAGCAAGTTCCACCCAGAGCGACTAAATGATACACACTCTCCCCCACAACATTCTATCTGGCACATGAATAAGGGTACTATTACAACCCCAGCTTTGGGCTTATATGGTTTGAAATGCAATTTCTCCAATAAAAAAGTATGATTATGAAAATTGTATGATTTATGTGTAAGTAATGGATTTCTTTTATAATGTTTCCTTTATGCATGTGATTTTATTTATCATATTATGATAATGAGTCCAATATGATTAAAAGAGAAAGACAGTTGAAAGAAATCAAATAATGCATAAAAGGGAAAAGAAATTAAGATAATGATGAAAATCATGTGAAATTATCTAGAAATTGGTGTGAATGATCATCATGGATTAGATTTCGAATCCACTTGGTTAATAATGGTAAAAGGAATCCAAATAAAGGAAATAGGAGAGATAAAATATGAATAAAATATGTTTTATAAGTGATAACTTGCTTATGAAGAAAAGACTCTCATGCTTACTTATTTGGAACTCAATATTTACACACATGTAGATACAGTCATTGGGAAGGTTCCTATAAAATTTGGAAGCAATAGGATTAATGAGTTAAGAGATATGGATTTTAGAAATAATCCTAAAGTGAATCAATTACCAATTAAATATGCATTAATTGTCGCAATGTATATATGATATATTTTCAATTAAGGAATGATGAGGGTGACCGGGATCATTGATCTCATTATCTAACAACATGAGATCATTGTCTTGAAACCAAGACAGAGTGGGAACTGGAGAAGTTCCATCTCCATTTTCCTCTCGCTCAGATGCACGAGTAGCAATGGAATCCTTCCCATTACATCCGGGATGCTTTCTTGAATAATTCTATCCTAGGTTTTTTGGGGTTTGGAGGGCTACCCTCAGTTTCCCCAATTTAATGGGACTGGGATGATCCACGCCAGAGACCCACACCTATAAATAGGGGGTGATGGATTCCTCTGAAGTCATAAAATCCACAAAGAGCTTCCCCTCGACCTTGAGCATAGTTCCCTACGTGCAATTCCACTCATAGCCCTAACACTCATCATTCTTTCTCATCGTTGTCTCCCTAGACAAGCTGCTTCCATGACCTGCTGGTCCCGACCACCACCAGACGAATTGAGGCCACCATTGGCTTCGGTGGAGGGTGGCGGCGGTTACAGAACCTTCTCCTGGTGCAAAGGGTGAGGGTAACGCAGAGTTAACTATGGAGTTGACCATCCATGGTGACTGGCTTGTGAAGCAGAGAGGCATAGAGGTAGAAGATGATGGGAAACACATTTACGTCTTTACCCCTATGAGTTACACAACAAGGTAAGGACCATCATGTCCTTTCATTTTTTCTTACTCCTTAACCCGAACCCAATAATGTAAGTGTGGGCCGTCATGGAGGTGGGAGCCTATTGGCAAGCCCATGTGGTCCAAATAAGCAAAGATATTCAGTGATGTGTCCCCCTCTGATTGGTTAGATATGTTTAATTTGCAAAAATTCAAGAAAGAAATTGGTAACTCAGATGGAACAATGTTATTTATGAAAATTGATTAGAAAAATGCAAGGAATTCAATAATAATAGAATTAAAGCTTAAATCTGCTTGCAATTCGAAAAGTACATAAAGTTGTCACCTTTAATGCATTTTTGAATAAGAAACTCTAATATCAATCTTAATAAGATTGAGTAAAGTGTTGTGGATGATTTAAGAAGATATTATCCTGTTGTTGATAAAAATGATGTTTAAGACCTAAAAAGAGGATCTTTGTGCTTAATTAGCTAGTTTAGGGTTCCATATGTATAAAGTGCATTAATGGGCTTAGAAACCTTAATTTAGGTGATAATGACTTTTAATGAATTATATTTCTAAAATCCATGTATAAGATAGAGATATGATGATCCTAAGTCAAAGTGAGAATAAAGAATCTTTAATATGGACAACTTGAATAATTAGGGTTTTATGACGTAGAATCTATTTTAGGGTTTGCTGACATAAAAAGGTAAAGTTTAAGAAATAGATCTAAGAAACCCTAAGGAAACTCAAATTCAACCTAGGGACCCTAGAAAGGATTCCCAAGTCAATAAAATGAGTTTATGATGAGTATGTAGTAATTAGGTCATACATGTTTTTCAAGATTCAGTTGTGCTGGTGTGATTGGCTTGACAGGTTGATTGGATTACCTGATTGGATTGAACTTTTCTTGTTCTTTGAGATCTCCAAATTAGGTATGTGGTTATTTTATGATTACCCTCTTTAGATTCACGGTAATTTCTGAGGTTTCATCGATTTCTTGAAAATAAATATTTTGATGACTTTAGTTCTTGCAATCTATAAAGTGACTATGATTATCACAATGTAATTATTTATGACTTGCCCAAACCCACTTACCATCTCTAGATGTAATATTTACAAGGATCAAGCCCGGGAGGGAAGGTCAAAGGTGGTCAAGCCCAAGAGGGAAGACCACAGGGCACCCAGAGGGGTGACCCATAAGGTACCAAGCTCAAGATGGAGAAGGTAGCCTAAAGTCCCTTGCAAGGACTAAACCCTAAGAGAGGGTATCCTAGAGGATGGGTAAAAATGATTAGGAAGTCATAATGAAAATGTAATCTTTAATTATTAACAACTATTTGATGTGATTAAGTTGTTATGAAATATGTGCAAGATATTGGTTGTCACCACATACCAATATATTCTTTATATTGGTCGACATTTTGTTTGTCAGCATTTTACAAATACTTGAAAAGGACAAACAGTAAAGTGATAAAGATAATAAAAGGAAGGAGGATTTATTTAGATAGAACTCTACATTGCGTAAAGTTCCAATCTTACTATTTTTGAAAGGTATGTGAAAAGTAGATTTTTATCCTGCTTTAAGCTTAGTCTTTGGTAGAATTTATTAATTATTTTTAATTATTTGCAAAAACATTGATCTTATTTTGGGATAGCGGCTCTAGATTCTTGGTCTTCCTTAATTGGGGGTTACCGAGGAGTGGGGTCGCTACAATTGGTATCAACACATGGTTTTCCATTTAATCTCTAATAATTATTAAATTTTATAAACTCTTTAGAACCGAGGGGAGTTATTAGAGGATTGTCCAAAGATGGATGTGTCTAGAAAAGGATCATGATCAGGGGACTGGTAAGATTTTCCTCTACCCTTGTAGTCGGTCTATGAGGACTTCCAGATTATGTGTGACTGCCTGTCCGAAATCAGATGATTTGACTCGAAAAAAGATACCTCTAGGTCTTCTCATCTGACTTCTTCCCTTCTATACCCTGTTTCAGTGAATAACTTTAAGTGTTTAGGGTTTCTCTCTCTCCACCCCCTCCCGAGTTTGGGGTTTAAAATAATAAGGATTAAGGAAATCCTCCACCAAGTAATAAAAAGCATGTAAGAAAGATGTCATAGACATAAGTCTAAACGATGAACTTAGACTGAGATTAGTTACATGCTTAGGCTACATGGATTTTGTTACTGTGCCCTTGGGAGAACACCATGGTTAGGACATATTGTAGGAATATGAGGAGAGGGATCCTTAGAGGGAGAAGCCTCCAGGAATTGGAAGAGACCTGACGCATCCTTTGAGGACGATACTCAACCCAAAACCTTAAGCTGTGGATAGAGAAAGAGATGACACGATGAGATAGATATCATAGTTGAACATGCATGTCTGGACGTGGGATTATACATGCATGCTTTACATAGAGGTTTTGAGTACTCATGAGAAACGTAGATTATGTGTGGTTGTTTGACCCCTAGTGCCTAATGGTGACCCGACATTGGGTGGGTCATGCCTGTTAAGGGTGAGAGATAGATCCCTCATTGAGAAGGTTAGTGGTGACCATATATGAACCCCAATGGACATATATGAGAAGAAAAGAGGCATGCACCCACATAGAAGAGAGTGACAGCAAGGCTAGCAACATGTTTTAGACCTAAGCCAGAAGGCATGCATGCAAAGCTTTGGATGATCTTGGCCAGACATAAGTTTCACCCAGGTAGGGATAGACGTGTATCCTTAAGATCTTGATCCATATTCTGAGAGAGAACCTCCAGTGGTAGGTCCAGTTATAGGGTTAGCTCTGGAGAGAGGGTGAGACCCCATTGAAGAATGTCGGAAACCTAGACTCTGAGACATGAGAAATCACGAGAAGGTTTGGTATGATATGGCCTGGAATAGATGACCTTGAGTAGATATATGTGGTTGCCTTAGATACGATCCTTAGGCTTTTCATACCTCAGATGCATTTAGAGGAACCAAACCCTAGAAAAGAGAAATAGGATTCTTGAACTGATGAACAAATGATATGAGTGGCTATCTTTTATGTGTAGGAAGGAGAGTTCCCAAGACCTTGAGGAGGTATGGTATGGTAACAAGTGGTGAGGCCTCACACCCAGTTAGTTGTCCTTGTGTAGGACTCTAAGGGTTGTTCACGTGAAAGAGTGTTAGGAAGTATATGTCATATCTTGTATAGGTTTGGTTCATGGTTGAACAGCTGAGCATGCACCTGAGGTATAAGTCGTGAACCTGGGGTTCCTAGACTACAGAAGGGAAGTAGTAATACCTGGTGCACATAATGCTCACAAGGTTGAGTGAGCTCATTGGATCTAAGAATGCCCCCCATTTGTTGCAATAAAAGGAAACCCCACTTGAACTGAGATATATGATTGTTGAACCACTCGTGCAAATTAGTGACATATGTATGTATGACGTTGGTCCAATTTGGAAGAATGATGAACAAGTATGACCTACTAAGGAACTTGGAATGGTTTAATAGGTTGACTTATTGTTGGCCATATGTATAGGTAGCATGATAGTGGCTAAGCATATACATGATGATATAAACCTTGGAGGTAAGGATGTTTTGTGACCTCTGTTACTATCAAGTGGTAGTTTTCTCCTATCCTGGGAAGGGACACTTCATGTTGGAGAAAGCACCAACTCTTGTTTAGGTTTGAGGTAACCTTAAGAGGTCACTTATAAGATCTTGATGAGCTAAGTGTAAGGGCACATAGTATGAGCATGAATCTATAGACCCATGTGTGACCATCTCTAAGAGGCATGAGGATATGTTTCCATGGAGGTAACCTATTTGGGGCCAGACTGAGTTAGGTAGATCACCATGATTCCTATGAAGGGATGCAAGGATAACCATGAGTGCCTAGAGAGATGATAGAGTTTCGGGTGAGGATTCAAGGATGGGATGTGCTATGATAGAATCCTAAGTCAATACTAAGGTCAAGGGGGGATAAGACCGATGGAAGTAGGAGTTGTCTGTTCCCTGGTTGCACAAGACCATAGGGTCAGGAGGTAACAACTACCTTTGCCTGAGGACCATGGGTTAGGAGGTTGGCCACCTTCATGAGTTCATGGGGCCTAAGGGATAAATGTGAAATGCATTCTTGAGATGCATAAGGGTAAGATCACCTCAAAAGTACCGTCACTCTAGAGACCTTGAGGTAATGACTAAGGATTGTACATAAGAGAGATGTTAAGACCCAAAAGTGATGGGAAAAGTATTCCCATGGGTGTAGACACTTAATGGAGATGTTCATGGTGTGGAGTCATGAGAAGTATGTCTCAACTTAGCCTAGAAAGTGTAATGGAAATGTGTGATGCACCATCTCTACTCCTGGAATGACATCAACTCTATATTTGGACTACAACCAAATGCTTATTTCATCTTTTTATGGGTGTGAGAGACAGGATAAAATGCATGCCATATACTAAGGATAAACATGATATGAGTTGAGACCCTTCTATGATGATTGAGGATGGAAGAAGTACCACACCCTTTTGGAAGTATATTGGATGGATGGATGAAAGTATAGATGTACTAAGGTAATCATATTATGAGGACATACTTGTCAAGAGCAGTTTGGATTTTATGAGTTAAAGTATGGGGTTGACAATTGAGATGATGGATGCAAGAGCTCAAAGTTTTCCTGACTTGGACAAATCTAAAACTGAGACAAAGACGATAAGTGGAGTATTGAAGGTATATGTCTTCACCATCACCTAGCACATAAGGAAGCTAATGTGGTAATAGAATGTTCCTAGCTGGAAACAACTCTGGTGTATAGCTATCTTGTCTAGATAGTGGAGAGAGCTAAAAGAGGTTGCTAGGTGGACCCTATGACCATTAGAAGACTAGACATGTGTGGCTAACATCCAGATACAATCAAACCTATTGGTCGAGTTGGTGGTTGCCCAGTTAGCCAACCCAGAGCTTGATGAGATGGAAAGTTGGTTAGAGGAACCTCAGAGTTGTTTTGTTGATGTGTTCCATGTGTCCAATCTACATAACTATGTGATGTACCCGAGCCATGTGTAGAGCATTAAACCTATTGAACTACAAGGGAGGCTAACTTACCCTGAGTAACCTATGAGGGTACGAGATACTGAAGTGAGAGAGAGAGCTCAGGAGTAAAGGATAGAGATAGTAAAGGTTCCTTGAAAGCACCATGGAGAGGATGAAGCCACATGAGAGCTAATGATGGAAATGGAAATGTCTTATCCTGAATTGTTTGCATGTTTGGTGGAATTTTGAGGGGACAATTCCTATAAGAGCGGAAGGATGTTAAAACCCCAATTTTGGGCTTATATGTTTTGAAATGAAATTTCTCCAATAAAAAGTATGATTATGAAAATTGTATGATTTATGTGTAATGAATGGATTTCTTTTATAATGTTTCCTTTGTGAATATTATTTTGTGGATCATATTATGATAATGATTTTCATATGATTAAAAGATAAATAAAGTTGAAATAAATCAAATAATGCATAAAAGGGAAAAGAAATTATGATAATGATGAAAATCATGTGGAATTCTCTAGAAAGTGGTGTGAATGATCATCATGGATTAGAATTTGAGTCCACTTGGTTAATAATGGTAAAAGGAATCCAAATAAAGGAAAATAAAAGAATAGGAGAGAGAAAATATGAATAAAATATGCTTTATAAGTGATAACTTGCCTATGAAGAAATGTCTCTCATGCTTTTGAATTTGGGATTCAATCTTTACACACATATAGACTCAGTCATTAGGAAGGTTCCCTTAAAATTTTGAATCAAAAGAATGAATGAGTTAAGAGATATGTATTTTAGAAATAATCCTAAAGTGAATCAATTACCAATTAAATCTCTATATATGATATATTTTTGGTTAAGGAATGATGTGGGGGAACCATGATCTCACGATTTGACAATGCATGATCATCGTCTCAAAACCCAGACAGAGTGGGAACTAGAGAAGTTCCATCTCCATTTTCCTTGCGTTCAGATGCTTGAGTAGCAATGGAAACCTTCCCATTGCATCTGGGATGCTTTCTCGAATCAATATATCCTAAGTTTATCGGGGTTTGGAGGGCTACCCCCAATTTCTACAATTCAATGGGACTGGGATGCTCCACGCCATATACCTACACCTATAAATAGGGGTGATGGATTCCTCCGAAGCCATCAAAGCCACAGAGAGCTTCCCCTCAGCCTTGCACATAGTTCCCTATGCACAATTCCACTCGTAGCCCTGATACTCATCGTTCTTGCTTGTCGTCGACTCCCTGGACAAGCCGCCTTCACGACGTACTGGTCCCAACCACCACCAGACAAATTGAGGCCACTGTTGGCTTCAGAGGAGGGTGGCAGTGATTACAAAACCTTCTCCTGGGGCAAAGGGCGAGGGTAGCGTAGAGTCAACTATGGAGTTGACTGCCCATGGTGGCTGGCTTGCGAAGCACATAGGTGCAGAGGTAGAAGATGATGGGCATCACATTTACTTATTTACCCCTATGGGTTACTGATGTGGGATTTCATCACACTAACAAACTCACTCGGGGTTGAAATCCCCAAGCTTTTACCAAAACCAAAGTGTAATAATACCACCCGCAAGCGGACGAGTCTTATCGCAGTATAGTTAAGGATCGAGCCCAAAGGACAACGTTTTTAAGAATCTTTGTCAGTCTATTCTAGTTCGAGTTAAGGCTAATATTTAAAATGATTGGTTGATTTGAGGTTACTTAAACTAATAGCAAGAAAGTAAAGGCTGAATTAAAGTTGGGTTTAGGTCAATGATATGGAATCACTGTAATGGTATCGGGTTTCACCACCACTACGCACGCAAACACATTCCAATGCAAACAATCTAGGCAAGATAAAACGATCCAAATAGAGTTGCTACAAAACCCCCCCATATGGGCGTTAGGTTCGCGTAAGCATCACCTTAGGCATCAGATGTCTCGTCACCATCCGGATCACTTATGACTCTGAAGATACAGAAATCCAACGAAGGTTGTGGGCCCCCTATACAGGTGTTAGGCATACAGAAGCATCATCGAAGGCTAGATGGCTCGTCCCCTTGCGGATCATACACTTACGACCTCGAAGAAATCCCATTCTATTTCTAGTTTGGGAGTCAACCGCATTAATTGATAAGCAAGCTGGTGATAGATCTACAAACTAACATCGACGATAAACAAAGACGATACAAAATCCAACTAAGGCTGTGGTCCTCCCTGAGGGATGTTTAGATCACAGAAGCATCACCGTAGGCTAGATGTCTCATCCCCTCATGGATCATACACTTACGACCTCAAGGAATCTTATCATAAGTTCTCGTCAAAGAGTCGAACTTTGTAAACTGCCATTCTATCCCACATATAGAAGATTTCACAATATAGGAAAGAACAAGATGAAAGCAAGGAGATAATCAACTACGAACATACCAATTAACAAAAAAATCGAAAGTTATATACATTTCCATGGAATGCTTAACAAAAGAACATGCTTGCTTGGGGAGCAGGGCTAGTCCCCGCACCCCAGTGAAAAGGTACTACTCGCTCATGATGTGAGAAACAAGAAGAATAAGAAATAGAGAGAAGTCTGCCATGGACTCAGTGCAGAAGGTAGTCGCAGCTTGGTGAAGAAGATACGACCTTCTACGTCGTTTCGGAGCAGATCTGGACGCGAACGGGAGATGCCAAGACAGACCGAACTGTCTCCCTTCCACCGTCTTCTTTCTCTCCTCAGCCTCCTTGGTTGCAACACGGGAAGTAGGTGGAATGAAACTGATGTGGACATCACTGGATCTAGATCAAACTTGTGTATAGGTAGCCTGTTGGCGTCTCAGAACTGATTCCTCAAAAGGGGATCCTACTGGTCCTATTTATAGGCACAGGGCTGGTCTTCATGTTTTTGGTGTGTTTCCAGTCCAAGAAGTTTGGCAGATATTTATTTTGCTGAAACGGTTTGGTAAAATTGACCAAACGGTCTTGCTCTCTCAGTTTGGGTATTGTGTTGCTTTTCTTTCAAAATATCTAGCTCATTCGGTTTTCCTTTCATTTGATTTGCATGCTAGGAAAAGCAAACAGTTGGATGTGCATTTGGTCTTCGTATTATCTCATCCAAACGGTCTTCTATTCAGTCACTCAAACGGTTTGGCAGCCATCTTTCTTAAACGGTTTGGTAATCCAACCTTTTCCATTCGATTTCACAGCAAAGTGCCCAAATGGTCTGCTTCCTTTCTTTATTCGGTCTTCACTGCATGCCAACTTTCTTAAACGGTTTCATATAAATGTGCTAGTGCTAACGATCTCAAGGCATTCAGTTTGCTGCTTGGTTAGTCCAAACGGTCTGTGTGACCAGAGCATTCAGTCTTTGAGCTGCATGTAAGCACGTGAAAGGCTTAAACGGTTTCATGCGAACGCTCTTGTAGAAGGTGTCCATTCGGTCTTCACGTATAACTCAAACGGTCTCGCAGACCGAAACTCTTTTAATGGTCTCGTAGATCGAATCTCTAAAAATTGTCTCGCAGACCGAATTTCTTCAAACGGTCTCGTAGACCGAATCTCTTCAAATGGTCTCGCAGACTGAATCTCTTCAAACAGTCTTGATGTGGAAAAGTCCATTCAGTTTCGATCATTCGACCAAACGGTCTTCGCGTCTAAACGGTCTTCGTGACTGATCGGTCTTGCGACGTTGGTGCCTAAACGGTCTGAAACCATGTGACATCCAAACAGTTTTAGGGTGGATACGTCCATTCGGTCTTGAGTCCGAATGGATGAAACCGATTGGTCAAGACCGGATGGCTAGATCGTTTGGCGAGACTGAATGGTTGAAACCGTTTGGTCAGACTAAATGGATAAAACTAAGGGTGAGTGAAGGTGAGAACCATCTGATTGTTCAACCTTATCGAGACCTGCATCAAATTAACATAAACTCAATTAAGAACCTTAACAATTGAATCAATTATGAAATATTGCATTTTATGATATATTTTGATTTTAATGAGTGAAATTTGATATGTTGAGTCAAAATGAGCCTAAGATGGTAATTAGATTCCATGATGAATATGCATTCATAAAAATACCCCGAACTTAAACGTTGCTCGTCCTCGAGTAACACAAAATCTGAAATGGTCGCCAAATGAATACTTTCAATTCGTGTGATTGCTTCATCTTCACATCACGAATATTTTCTTTCTGCTCAATATGACTCAGTATCTCAACCTCCTGAGACCACTAAACACATCTTACCATATATTTGTTCTTGAGTTCATTTTCCAATTTCACTTCCTCCTCACTTTTTCCAACAACAAGCATGTCAAAGAGTTTTGTAAGAGTCCAGAGACACCCGCAGAACAACATGTGTGCAGTTGATCTGACACTAGTGTTTTTCAGGATAGGGTTGGCATTCATTGTGCCATTAGGTAGAAAATGGAGTGAATGGTGGTATGGAAGGAATAAATAAATCTCTCCTCTATTCGACTTGAGATTTTGTTTTTATTTGCTTTGCAATTTCATTAATTGCATTTTTTGTGTGAATCTCTCATCTATTCGACTCGAGATTGCATTTCTTTTTGTGTGCGCTTTGGCATCTTTTTTGTTTGCAAATCTCTCCTCTATTCGATTCGAGATTGCATTTTTGGTGGTATGCCCCTGTTTATCTGTTAGGGGTATGGAAGAAGCGGATGTAGAGGGAAGTGGCGTGCCACCCCGAACTTAGGGTTTGGCACTATTTTGGCTATTTTTGTTTCTTTTTGGTGAATGGAGGGATACAAAGATGGTAGAAGAAGTGTAGAAGAGAGTTCAGATCAAAATGCAACTTGATTTACAATTCAGTGCACCAGGTTGTTCTCTTTATCGTACTCTGCTCAAATAATGACTTGATGAGGATCCGGTGGAGATTCCATGTTATTGTTCCACTGGTCAGTTAGGAAGCACGACGTGTTTGATCCATATCAGTTCGACAGACACTTATCATTTTTGCATAAGTATCATGATGTTAGGAATCATAAGCTTCACAAGATGATTTCAATCAAAAGGCTTGTTTCAAAAAGTGGTCCTTTTGAGGATCTACTTCGAATAAGGAGAGTATAATGATTCACAATGCATAGAAGGTTAGTTGGTGACATTTAATGCAACAGGAAGTGTCAAAAATTCATCAAGTATCTGTTCAATTTCTTTGGAAACTTTAAAAAGTTTGAAAATTTTGAAAATTTGAAACTTTTATCAAGAATGTGACAGAGAAAACTTAAGTATGAAAAGGATAGGTGTAAGTGGAAAGTGAGGTACGTACCACCCACCCTCCACCCCAGACTTAGAGATTTGCTCGTCCCGAGCAAACCCTAAATCCAAGATGGAGGGGAAAGTTCATGCCAGATTGACCACCAGATGTGTCTTTGTTTATCATCGATGTTAGTTTGTAGATCTATCACCTTCTTGCTTATCAATTAATGCGGTTGACTCCCAAACTAGAAATAGAATGTGATTTCTTTGAGGCCGTAAGTGTATGATCTGTGAGGGGATGAGCCATCTAGCCTTCGATGACGCTTCTATGTGCCTAACGCCTGTGTAGGGGGCCCACAACCTTCGTTGGATTTCTGTATCTTCAGAGCCGTAAGTAAGTGATCCAGATGGTGACGTGACATATGATGCCTAAGGTGATGCTTACACGAACCTAACGCCCGTATGGGGGGTTCTACAGTAGCTCTATTTGGATCGTTTTATCTTGCTTAGATTGTTTGCATTAGAATGTGTTTGTGTGCGTAGCGGTGGTGAAACCCGATACCATCCCAGCGATTCCATATCATTGATCTAAACCCAACTTTAATTCATATTTTACTTTCTTGTAATTAGTTTAAGTAACCTCAAATCAACCAATCATTTTAAATATTAGCCTTAACTCGAACTAGACTAGACTGACCAAAATTCTTAAAAATGTTGTCCTTTGGGTTCGATCCTTAACTATACTACGATAAGACTCGTCCACTTGTGGGTGGTATTATTGCACTTTGGTTTTGGTAAAAGCTCGGGGATTTCAGCCCCGAGTGAGTTTGTTAGTGTGATAAAATCCCACATCAAATTCTGGCGCCGTTGCCGGGGACAACAGAATCAGTTAGTCAAATCTAGTTCTTTTAAGACTAATTTAGGATTTTGCTCTTTCTTTTGACACAATCGATCATCTACTTAAAATTTGACTCTACTCCGTGGTTCTCACTTTTGAAATCTTTCATTCTCAAGTACAATGCAAGGCTTAGTGCATGCACCATTCGGATAGCCCCGGACTCACAGCAAGCTTTGATCCCGAGATAGACAGAACTTTTCATCTTCAGATCAGAGAAAATCAAGCAAGGATGGCTCTGGAAGAGGAAGTAGCCCCAAGAGTGGCTCAAGCCATCAATGCACAGAGAGAGGCTCATGTAAGAAGCCAGAGCTGCGGTACAACAAGAAATCCAAGCAGCACAAGCAGCGACACAGGCAGAAGAACTGCAAAAGGATCTTAGGGAGTTCTCAACCCCTAAAGCTGCTAATGTACATCACCCAGTCCTACCTCCTCCCATCCATGCTCCGAAATTCGAGATACGAGCACATTGGATCACCTTGCTCCAAAACAACCCGTTTTATGGCAAACAAGGTGAAGATAGTCAAGAACACCTTCTGAGATTCATCGATCTATGTGCTATGACAAAACAAAATGGAGTGTCCGACGATGACATCCGACTCCGTCTATTCAAGTATTTTCTTGCTGATAGAGCCATACGTTGGTACAATTCGTTACAATGTGAACCTATCACCACATGGGAACAACTACAGAATGTTTTTCTGGAAAAGTTCTATCATCCATCTCTCACTTATGAAATTAGGGGAAAAATAACAATGTTCACTCAACCCCTGGAGAAACCCTAGCTGAGGCATGGGACCGATATAAGGAGTTTCTATGAAAATTTCCACATCATGGCATTCCTAAGAATCAACTCATCGAGATCTTCTACAGGGGTGTGGATGATGATATTAAGAGGTTTCTAGATTCCTCATATGGAGGAAACTTCATGCGTCAAAGCTATGATAGCGCATGGAGGGTTGTCACCCTTGGAGCTGAAAACCAAGAAAACTGGGTGGGTTTGTAGGTAAAGGAGTGTTGAAAGTGGCTATAGCTGAAGCGACACCTGAGTACTAATCTATCGCTAAAACCCTAAAACTATTAGTTGTCAAGCAAGACCATATTGAATCCTCACTTGTTGCAATTGGAATAGGACGTCCACCCCTTCAACAACCAAAACAGATCAAGTCCGCTTCACTATTTTGTGAAGCATGTAAAAGTACCGATCATTCCACTTTATCATGCAGTGTTCTCTATGATGTTGTCCTAAGCAACACATGTGGACAAGGAGACAACAGTCAAATGGAAAATATGAATGTTGTCAACACCATTCCTGGTCAAGGGTATTACAATCCGAATTAGAATAGGAATCATCTAGGTTTTCAATATGGAAACCCCTATGGAGCAGTAAACTCACATCAATTTGGTTCGAACAGTCAACCAAGAAGCCCATCAGGATTCCAGTACAATCAACAACAAAATTTTGGAAATCAAGGAAATTTCAAGGGAAACTTTCAGAATAGGAACTTCAGTAATTATCAAAACAACTCCCAGTACCAGAGTCTCAACAAAGTTCCTTATCAACAACAAGTAGGTCTAGCTTCTCCTGATGACAAGATATCAGCCATTGAAAAGATGTTGCAAACTCAGCAAACTATGATAGCCAACCAACAAGCTCAGTAGAAGCCTATTGAATCTCAACTAGCTCAACTTGTAGCTAGCATTAAGCCACCAGTTCGGGTTTTTGCTGGCCAGCCCGAGAATAATCCTAAGCATTCAGAACAACTAAAGGCAGTCACCACCAGGTCAGGAAAATACTATTCTGATCCTCATGTCAAGCCACCGGTGGTTGTTATAGATGAGGACGAACTCGTGATTATACAAGATTCAACAACTCCTGAATCACAACCAAAGGAACAAGTAATTGATGATAAGTCAGAAAAAGGAAATTTTGAGAAGCCTGCTCAAGAAGATGAAGAAATTGAGACTCCAGAACCTGATATCCCTGTGTACAAACCTCATATACCTTTTCCATCTCGTCTAAGGAAAACAAAGCTTGATACCATATTCAATAAGTTTAAAGAAGCTATGAAGAAACTTCATGTTGATATACCCTTTTTGGATGCTCTGGCTGAGATACCAGCATGGAAAAAGTACTTAAAGTCACTCCTCACCAGGAAATATATAACTGAGGAATATGAGACAGTCAAGTTAGCTAAAACCACTTCAGATATCATCCAGAGTAAGATGTCAAAGAAGTAGAAAGATCCAAGATCTTTTGGGATTTCCTGCCATATCAGTGCTTCTTCATGCAAGAAAGGGCTGACAGATCTTGGTGCTAGCATCTCCATCATGCCACTCAGCCTTTGCAAAAGGCTAGGGTTTTCCAAACTTGTCCCAACTGGCATGACCATACAACTTGCAGACAATTCAATAAAACGTCCGTTAGGGATTATTGAGGATGTACCTGTCAAGGTAGGAAAATATTCCTATGTTCCGTGTGACTTCGTCATCATGGACATAAAGGAAGACACCAGATATCCTCTCATCTTTGGATGTCCGTTCCTCACCATTTCAAGAGTCCTAATTGATGTTGAAGTTGGAACCTTACTTCTCAGACTTGGCAAAGAAACCCTTGAGTTCAAAGTATTTGAAAGCATGAGAAGATCAAGTATGCAAGAAGAAGTCTATCTGATTGACTTCATTGAGAAAATGTCACTTCTGACTCAAGAGAATCATGAATCAGATGATCCTTTAGAAATTTCTCTAATGAACCAATCGAAGAACAAGTAAAGGATTGCATCGAATCCCTTGACTTTGCTAAATAAGATGTTGAAGTCACTAGTGAAGAACTCAAAGCTATGGAAACTATAGATGAAACATGCAAAAAACCAGAGGCTCCCGAAATGAAGCCTCTGCCCGAGGGACTGAAGTACGTGTTTTGGATGATCTCAAAGTTTGTCCAATTATTATAAATTCTGATCTAACAACCGAGCAAGATGATAAACTCCTTAAGGAACTAAGGGAAATAAAGAAAGCCATTGGTTAAAAAATGAATGACCTAACTGGGGTTAGTCAAGTGATGTGTATGCACTAGATCCCTATGATGGAAGATCATAGGACAACTATTGATCATCAACATAAATTGAATCCAAATATGAAGGAAGTAGTCCGTCACGAGGTCATCAAACTACTCACATCTGGAATCATCTACCCGATATCAGATTCGCCATGGGTGATCCCAGTGCATGTAGTCCCAAAGAAAGGTGGAATGATTGTTATACGAAATGAAAACAATGAACTCATCCCCACTCGAACAATCACAGGGTGGAGGATGTGCATAGATTATAGAAAATTGAACAAGGCAACTCGAAAAGATCATTTTCCAATGCCTTTCCTTGATCAAGTCTTAGAAAGGTTGGCTCACCAAGAATATTTCTGTTATCTTGACAATTACTCTGGATTCTATCAAATACCCATACATCCAGATGACCAAGATAAAACTACTTTTACCTTCCCATTCAGAACATACACATTTAAAATAATGTTGTTTGGCCTCTGCAATGCACCCACAACTTTTGAACATTGCATGGATGCCATATTTTCCGGTCTCACCGAAACCATTATGGAAGTTTTCATGGAAGATTTTTCTATATACGGAGATTCATTAGATTCATGGCTAAAGCACATCTCCCTGGTCCTCAAACGATGTGAAGAAGCACATCTTATGCTGAATTGGGAAAAGTGCCATTTTATGGTAAAGCAAGGCATTGTCCTCGGCCATAGGGTCAGCAATAGAGGAATTGAAGTAGATAAAGCCAAGATTGAAGTGATTTTTAAACTGGCCATTCCAACAAATGTAAGAGAAGTCCGTGCTTTCCTAGGTCATGCAGGATTTTACAGAAGATTCATAAAGGACTTTTTAAAGATAACCAAGCCAATGAAAAATGTGTTACTAAAAGATGATGAATTCAATTTTGACGAAGAATGTGTCAAAAGCTTCAACACACTGAAGTAGGCTCTCATAACAACACCCATCATTAGAGCTCCCGACTGGGACCATCCTTTTGAAATTATGTGTGATGCCAGTGACTACGCTGTGGGCGTTGTTTTAGGGCAATATATAGAGAAGAAACATTATGTGATCTATTATGCATCGAAAACTCTCGATGAGGCCCAAAGGAATTATGAAACTACCGAGAAAGAACTTCTAGCATTTGTGTATTCCTTTGACAAGTTCAGATCCTACCTAATCGGTTCAAAGGTCATTGTCTACACAGACCATGCTGCCATTCATTACCTTCTAGCAAAGAAAGATGCAAAACCCAGGCTGATTAGATGAATCCTCCTATTACAAGAATTTGATTTAGAGATAAGAGATAAAAAGGGTACAAAAAATGTGGTAGTAGATCACCTCAGTCACATCCACACTCTGGATAGTGAGAAGATTCCGATTAATGATTCCCTTCTGGATGATCAACTAATGAAGGTCTCAGAATTTATACCGTGGTACTTGGATTTTGTGAACTACCTCGATGCTGGGGTTGTTCATCCTCAATGCACAGGAAATACACTGAAGAAATTTATGCATGATGTGAAACGATACCACTGGGATGAGCCGTACCTTTTCACACTATTTGCTGATCGTCTTTACCGACGATGTATCGCTAAGGAAGAAACCAAACTCATTCAGCACTATCACTCTGGCCCAGTTGGAGGCCACATGAGTTCTAAGAAGACTGTGATAAAGGTTTTGCAATGTGGATTCTTTTGGCCAACCATATCCAAAGATTCCTACTACTTTTTCCTATCATGTGACAAATGTCAAAGATCAGGCAATATAACAAAGAGAGATGAGATGTCGTTAAATCTATGGCAAGAAGTAGAGATATTTGATGTTTGAGGGGTGGACTACATGGGTCTATTCCCATCTTCTCATGGATTTTCATACATCCTAGTGGTTGTGGACTACGTATCAAAATGGGTTGAAGCCATATCAACCATCACTAGTGATTCCAAACCCATCATCAAATTATTCAAAGATATTATTTTTCCCCCATTTTGGAGTACTAAAAACTGTGATATCTGACAGAGGGTCTCACTTCCTTGAAAGAAGTTTCAAAGCACTGCTGAGAAAGTATGGTGTTACTCACAAGGTAGAATCATCCTACCATCCACAAACAAGTGGACAGGTAGAGGTTTCTAACAGACAACTCATGGCTATATTGGAAAAGACGGTAGGTTGCAATTGGAAAGATTGGTCAGTGAAAATCAATGACGCATTGTGGGCCTACCGTACTGCTTTTAAGACTCCTCTTAGAATTACACCATTTTGGCTGATCTATGGAAAGTCATGCCACCTGCCTGTAGAACTGGATCACAAAGCATGGTGGGCAATTAAGCAACTGAATTTCGACATGAAAGAAGCAAGCCAAGCCATGATTTTGCAACTTCAAGAGCTGGATAAACTCTGGATGACAGTCTATGAAAATGCACGAATCTATAAAGAACGAACCAAACTTTGGCATGATGGTCATCTGAAAAGAAAAGACATACAAGTGGGTGCTCAAGTTCTTCTATTCAACTCAAGACTAAAGTTATTCCCAGGAAAACTCCGTTCTCGCTGGTCTAGACCTTACATTGTCAAAAGCATCTCTCCACATGGTGCTTTCTCTTTATGGAGTGAAAAGTCAGGTGAATTTATGGCAAATGGTCATCGTTTAAAGAGATATTTCACCTCTACTGACATAGGCAATGAAGCAATGATGAAACTCATCAACCCAAAGGATCCACCGTAAAGCTGAAGGATCCAGTCAAGCCATCGACATAAAACAAAGGCGCTTGTCGGGAGGCAACCTGATCAATAAATTTGTTTTACTTTTATTTTCAAATTAGAATGTTTCTTCGATTTTGCTTTTACCTTCTAGTTAATTTTTCATTAAATAAAATTCGCATCGCGAGATGCTAGTTTAAGATCTAATTGCTCCTTACCCTTGAGATTTTCAGATAAGAGGATGCACACTGACTAGAATGCGGTTAGTCCAAACGGTCTGCATGACCAGAGCATTTGGTCTTTGAGCTGCATGTAAGCACGTGAAAGGCTTAAACGGCTTCATGCGAATGCTCTTGTAGCAGGTGTCCATTCGGTCTTCATGTATAACTCAAATGGTCTCGCAGACCGAAACTCTTCTAACGGTCTCACAGACCGAATCTCTTCAAATGGTCTCACAGACTGAATCTCTTCAAACGGTCTCCCAGACCGAATCTCTTCAAACGGTCTCGCAGACCGAATCTCTTCAAACAGTCTTGATGTGGAAAATTCCATTCAGTTTCGATCATTTGACCAAACGGTCTTTGTGTCTAAACGATCTTCGTGACTGATCGGTTTTGTGACCTTGGCACCTAAACAGTCTGAAACTGTGCGACATCCAAATGGTTTTGGGGTGGATACTTCCATTCGGTCTTGAGTTTGAATAGATGAAATCGATTGGTCAAGACCGGATGGCTAGATCGTTTGGCGAGACCGAATGGTTGAAACCGTTTGGTCAGACTGAATGGATAAAACCAAGGGTGAGTGAAGGTGGGAACAATCTCATTGTTCAACCTTATCGAGACCTACATCAAATTAACATAAACTCAGTTAAGAACCTTGACAATTGAATCAATTATGAAATATTGCATTTTATGATATATTTTGATTTTAATGAGTGAAATTTGATATGTTGAGTCAAAATGAGCCCAAGATGGTAATTAGATTCCATGATGAATATGCATTCATCAGTTACACAGCAAGGTAAGGACCATCATGTCCTTTCATCTTTTCTTACTCCTTAACCCAGACCCATTCATGTAAGCGTGGGTCATCATGGAGGCAGGTGCCTATTACCCTCACTGATCCCATGTATTCCAAATAAGCAAGGATATTCGGTGATGTTTCCCCCTTTGATTGGTCATATATGTTTAATTTGCAAAAAATCTAGAAATAAATTGGTAACTCAGATAGAACAACATTATATATGAAAATTGATAAGAAAAATGCAAGGAATTAATAAAAATAGAATTAAAGCTTACATCTTCTTGCAATCCAAAAAGTATATAAAGTTGTTACCTTTAATGCATTTATGAATAAAAACCCTAATTTTGATGTTAATAAGATTGAGAAAAGTGCTATGGATGATTTAAGTATATATTAACCTATTGTTGATAAAAAGGATGTTTAAGACCTACACATATTATCTTTGTGCTTAATTTGTGAATTTAGGGTTCCATATGTATAAAGTGCATTAATGGGCTTAGAAACCTTAATTTAGGTGATAATGACTTTTAATGGTTTATATTTCGAAAATCCATGTATAAGACAGAGATATGATGATCCTAAGAGAAAGTGAGAATAAAGAATCCTTAATATGGACAACTTCAATAATTAGGGTTTTATGATGTAGATTCTGTTTTAGGGTTTGTTGACCTAAAAAGGTAAAGTTTGAGAAATAGATATAAGAAACCTTAAGGAAACCCAAATTCAACCTAGGAACCCTAGAAAGGATTTCCAAGTTAATAAAAAGAGTTTATGATGAGTATGTAGTAATTAGCTCATGCATGCTTTTCAGGATTCAATTGTGCTGGTGTGATTGGCTTGAATAGTTGATTGGATTACCTGACTTGATTGAACTTTGCTTGTTCTTTAAGATCTCCCAATCATGTATGTGGTTATTTTATGATTACCTGCTTTAGTTTCATGGAGATTTATGAGGTTTCATCGATTTCTTGGAAACAACTGTTTGGATGACTTTATTTCTTGCAATCTATAAAGTGACTATGATTATCACATTGTAATTATTTATGACTTGCCTGAACCCACATACCATCTCTGGATGTAAGACTTATGAGGACCAAGCCCTGGAGAGAAGGTCAAAGGTAGTCAAGCCCCAGAGGGAAGACCACAGGGCACCCAGAGTGGTGACCCATAAGGTACCAAGCTCAGGATGGAGAAGGTAGCCTAAAGTCCCTTGCAAGGACTAAGCCCTAAGAGAGGGCATCCCATAGGATGAGTAAAAACGGTTGGGAATCCATAATGAAAATGTAATCTTGAATTTTTAACAACTATTTTATGTGATTAGGTTGTTATGAAACATGTGCAAGATATTGGTTGTCACCACATACTAGTATATTCTTTATACTGACTGACCTTTTGTTTGTCAACATTTTAGGAATAGTTGAAAAAGACAAACAGTAAAGTGATAAAGCTAACTAAAGGAAGGAGGGTTTCGTTAGATAGAACTCTACATTGGGTAAAGTTCCAATCTCCTATATTTGAAAGTATGTGAAAAGTAATTTTTTATCCTTCTTTAAGCTTAGTCTCTGGTAAAATTTACTAATTGTTTTTGATTATTTGCAAAACCATTGATCCTATTTTAGGATAGCAGATCTAGCTTCTTGGTCTTCCTTAATTGGAGGTTACCGAGGAGTGGGGTCGTTATAGGTACCACTAAAAGAAAGCCCAATAATCCCGACAAGTTTGCTAGAATTGATTTCCATATCAACAAGAACAAAGTGAAAAGTATTGTTCTCAAGGGAAAAATGCTTAAGTAGAGGGATGACATAGGTGCTAGCTACAATCCCATCACATGATAACATCACCAAAGAAAATATTGTACAACAACTATATCTCTCAAGCTACCAATTCTAGGAAAATGTCGTACCTCATTATAGTGAGTTCTCAAATGAACACTCAAGAACCCGATCCCAAAAACCAAAAGGCAAAAGATGAAGGAAAGAGTTAAATCATCAAAAAACCATCAAAGCCCAATTCAGTTTTAGTAATATGATTGTTTCAAGTTATAGCTCATCATTTTCTCAACATAGCCAGTGATGAAAGTTTAACCAAAATGGACCATACAACACCACAAATTCTTCAAGAGGGAGAAAATATCCTTGAATCCTATTCACACCTACAAAAAAACTTCATTGAGGAAATAAAGATCATAATTTCCATAAATTAAGAAAAATGCAATTGAACAAACAAAAATTTAGTACATAAATGGGATATGCCTTAGATCCCATGTCATAATTATTTGAATCTTTCTCATCCATATCAACATCCTCATGAGGAACATACATATCCTCCTAGATGGCCCAAACTTCATGAAAAACCATCCGCAAAAAAATAACCCAAGCCAAAATGACCATCTTTGCATCAAAAGTTAATTCAGTACAATCAAGTGTTAAACTCTCACAAAAAAGTAGAAAAAATAAAAATAGATGAATTGTAGATGAAAACATGAGGCCATTCATCTTTCACCTCAAGAACACTCCTAGAAGACAAAAAGTGAATTTCATCCCTAAAGGCCTAAAACAATGAATCTAAGTCTAAAGTTTGAAACACATACCTTCCCAGAGCGGATCAAAGCTAAAACTGACAAAATTCCCTAAAAATCATCAAGATATATCACTCCACCAACACTAGAGAAGCTGCTCACCAGACCCCTTAAATCTCCTCCGTAGAAGGGAAGATTCTACCACTCTTTAGTGGTGAAACATAAGATTCCACCACCTTTCTTTACTCTCTATTATCTATCATTGTTACCTGCTTGAGATTCATCTCCGGGTCGTTGGCACTGCTAGAGAAATAGGGAAAATGAGGGAAATGCTTGGCCTCTCATGTCCTCCCCTTAAAACAAGTTTTTTGAAATTTTACAAATAGCTCCCTATTTTTATATTTGAATTTCTAGAAACCATCTAAAAATCATAAAAAATCACAGCAAACTCATAAAAATGCAAATAAAATACTAACAAATTTGTAAAAATGTGAAGATTTCAAATTTCTCCTTAAAAATTTAGAATTCACAATTAAGAAGAAGATAATTTTTACTACCTATGAGGTTTGATCATCTTTTAATACTAAATCTCATACTAAAATCCCCATCCTCTTGATTATACATCTTTTCAAAAAATCATAATCATATCGTATTCCAAGTCATTTAGAAAAATAAACCCTATTATAGGTAGGCATCATCTCCTTCAATAGGGTCCTGGATCATGACCTTAAGCGCTACCATAAGGTCTTAGATCATGATCTGAGATTATATCATAGGGTGTAGAATGATGACCTTAAAACATTCTAACTTCATTGGTAAAATAATTTTTAAGCACTAGATTAAGACCTTAAACTAGACCACTCACGCTTCGTAAAAACCCTACATTAGGTAGGTGCCTTCAGTTGAGTCCTGGATCATGATTTTAAACTATACCATTTCCATACATAAAATCCTATGCAAAATAGACAATGTTTGTACTTGGCATATAACTCATGCAAAAAGTAGGCAAACCTTATTCCTTTGTTCATCTTATTTCTTTTCCACATAAAACATTGAACAAAATAGGAAACTCTCATTAGTGTATAATCCTTATGTTAGAAGGTGAACTCATCTTTCCTTCAAATAATCTAAAGTCATTATATGGCTAGGGGATGTGCCTCGCTCTAGAGTGCTTGTTTACAACTACACACTACCCAGTTGAATTATAAATAGATGCACCCAATGGGCTCACTAGAGAAGAGGCACACTTGGGATGTTTTGAATTTATAATGGTGTATATACTAACACTTCCACATAGACCAGAATATATCACCTTCAAGCGCACAAGATTGTATTATAGTATAGGTGAGTGGGAAGTGAGTGGTCAATCTGCACGGAAAGAGGGGGCATTAGAGCTTAGTTAGGTTAAGCTATACTCCTAAAGCATAGATTAGGGTTTTTATGGTTTAAAGTTCGTTTTGGTTTGTTTACACTAATGTTTCAAGCAAGAAAGTAAGAAAGGGAGTAATACACGTAAAGCCCTAATTTAACCCTAAAAATTTAATTCTAGTTAAAAAAGAAAGGCAACTAAGTGAGCAACATCAAGATATTAAGAGTGAGTTACACTAGCTAAGCAAGTTAGACACTAAAACAATTAGGAACCTAGATTATCACTAACTAGGAAGGTTAGAACTAATAAGCTCAAAAGAGCACCAACTAGTCTAGCAAGATCTAAATATCCAAAACAAGGAAATTAACCTACAAAGCAATTAAAGTGATCAATAAAACTAGCATGAACTAGCTATGTGAGAAATTGAGGTTTAATGCAAGTTAAATAGAGGTGGTCCATTTGGGGATGTTACTAGGCCTCCAGTTAGGGGAGGATATAGCATGCAAACCTAACCATTTGTTCAAGATTACCAAACCAAATAACTAACCAAATGCAATAGAATCACCCTACGCTATTAGTCACCAATGGATAAAATAGAGTGTGTGAAGGGGAACTACACCCTTGCACACTCTATCTAGACTTATGAGGCTCAATTCGACTAAGGTATAGGTGAGATTCCAATAGGATTTGACTAATCTAGGTTTTTAGGATGGGGATGTTTAGTGTAATTGGGATCAAAAGGTAGTAGTGGGGAGTAGAGGTGAGGGTGTTTCACCTCACATTACTCATCATCTATCTTTTAGAAAACTCTTATGCAATTCCATTAAACACTCCTATACTAGATACATAGATCTCACACATAGGAAAGAGAAGGGATATATGTATGGGAAGATGGGTGCTAGCTAGGGATCCACTAGTTGGACCTAGGACAAAATCCTAAGATAGCCTTGTAGGGAAATATGAGCACATACTATAGCAGTGGAAACAAAATTTTTATCTATCCACATTCCCATAACAGTAAGATTGTGTCAACTACTATGAAATAGGAAGGATGGTTTTAGTGAGTTATACCTAGTCCTCGCGCAAGTCCAGTGACAAAAGTTACTTCTTTGTAATTGTTTTTAAGCTACTCTTAGACAGTGGTTGTGTAGCTCCTAGTCTTCACCACGAACAGCTGCCTGCACAACCTCTACAGTGACTCTGGTGGTCTGGCCAGGGACTGCGGGTTGAATTTGCTCTCCGAGTACCAGCTATATGACTCTTTCCTCTAGAGTAGTCCACACGTACCAATTAGAACTCCTATCTATCACCAGAAATGGATAAGAAGGAATTGTCCCTCCTGTTGGTGTACTGGTCACCAACTTGCTCTCCCACAACAAAAGCTTCTCAATTGTTTTCTCCCATTGGCTATCCCTCCTTTTTAGGAAGGACTTTCCCGGGCTCTCTTAGTTACGACAACTAGAGAGGACAACAATTGTCAGAGGAACTGATTCTCAATTGTCTATATTGTAGTTGTGCTCTAGGAAGCCCCCAGTACCCCTCTATTTATAGTGGAGGCTAGGGTCAAGGTTCCCAGTTGCTATCTAATACAGTGTTAATGTGTGGGAGTGGAAATGACTGAAAGATCTTGAATTTTTCGAATATGTAATAACCTAAATGGTCATTTCATAGACCCAAACAATCATCTAGTGTGTGATATGGTCATCTCGCACTATCAAATGATCATTTGTCAATTCCTAATTTGAAACAAATTTGGCTATTTCAAATCCAATTAATATCTCATATTAATTTCCTTATTCCTCAAGTAAACAACAATCAAAACTATTTGCAAAACATCCTGAACTTTTGTTCGACCCAATCGGGCCATCTCACCCAGGCCTGTCTCACTCACCCAGATGGCGATCTAGTGAGTTAAGTTGAGCTGATTGGTTCAATCATGTTGAACTGGTCAGTTCAAGGGCAAATCTAAGCCAATTCAAACTTTGATCAGCCTCACCCCCAAACGACTGCCTTACTCAGTGAGATGGTAGTTTGGTAGACCTGGCCATCCAATCAAGCAATTAGTTGTGCAAATTGAATACCTAAACACTTTAGTAATCAATCCAATTGTCATTCAAGATCAAACTCCTCTTTTAGATTAGTTCCTATGTGTGTGACCCCATATGTCTCATGTTACGATGGCAATGAATGTCCATAAATAGCTTATGACATCATAAGCAAAGAGTTGTGCCTACTCGCACATTAGTTCTACCCAAATGAAATAGAAAGTCAGAGAACAACTTCAACCTACTATCTGTGTAATTAGTTATAGTGATTGCATAATTGCTTTGTCTCTGATATATCCAGGATGAAATCGAGGCATGGTTGGTCATCCTCTCAATGTTCAATCCATGTTTCTTGAACCAAGAGCAGACTGTCTGAGATTATGTGACCTCAATATCATATATTGATTCACACGTGCATGCAGATGCATTTCTCAGTCTCACTTTTCAAGTGGACAGGATATCATACTCCGTAGGAGGGATAAATTCCAAATCTATCACTCACAATCTATCCCCATGTGCCAAAGTCACCCAATCATCACTGTTATAACAACTCATGTTTAAGGATTGCATTTAATGATGTCAAAGCATACCCAATGATATGTGAAAAGTGCAGTGATTTTAGGTCTAAGAATCACAATCACCACCTTCACTATGAGAGACAATTGTGCCCATGGAACCATGTGTCATTATCCAGGCGGATCTGTTTGATATACTATTTGCAAATATGTATTTGTGTGCTTGGTTTGGTATCGCCATATCATGACTGATGAGATTTAATCATCAACCAACTCACACTCTGATCTAATGTGTTATTGTTGTCTATCAACCTTCCACAACTACAACCGATCAAGGACATACACTACTACAGAAACGGCCTTTGGCGTCGGTCGTTTAACCCCATTTGGCGTCGGTTTCCGACCGACGCCTATGTGGGCGCCGCTAAAGGTCGAACACTTCGGCGTCGGTTTTTTAACCGACGCCTATTTAATCTATAGGCGTCGGTCGTTTAGTAGAGAACCGACGCCAAAAGGGTTCGCGCCACAGAAAACGGCATCATCTAGGGCACTTTCTGCGTCGGTGTTTTAGTAAATAACCGACGCCACTATGGAATATAGCGTCGGTCTTTTAGTAGATGACCGACGCATAAAGTGCCCTAGATGACGCCATTTTTTGTGGCGCGAACACTTTTGGCGTCGGTTATATACTAAACGACCGACGCCTATATGTTAAATAGGCGTCGGTTTGATATGAATATCCGACGCCATTTCCAGGACTGCTTTGGCCACATCAGGCGTCGGTTTATTGAAAAAACCGACGCTGTAGGTCTTTCCTGACGGTTTTCTATAAATAACCGACGCCTATTTATATATTTTTTTTTTTCAAATCAGTTTGCAGGCCTGCTGTGGCTGGTCAGCAGGATGAGAACCTGCAGTTCAGTTTTCTGAACTGCAGGTTTACGACATCCATTGATATCAGCCTACAAACAGGCCGCAAACCTGCAAAAGTCACAAGCAAAATTCTACACAAGTACATACATTCAGACATCAATTCAATTCTCACATTCACACACATATAGAAACATTCAAATACATGTATTAACATTCAGAAATATTCATTTACATAGTATCATTCATTATCGCTATCAACATCCCAATTATATCTTACAGTTGCCACTGCTTGTATGGCTTTTGCCCATTCTTCTCTTACTTCATTTAATGCTTCCATCGTATATGGAGCATGTATATTTTTTAAACGTTTACCTGTAGTGTTGTCAGTTTTAAACACCTGCAAAGAGAATGATGTATATATATAAGTAATAATATAAAAATAATATAAGATTGATATATTGCATACTAACTAATGAGACTATATATAATACCTCACGTATGGTATCGATGTCCAATGCGGCATATTTGATAATCATCTGCATAAATCGCATCACATAGTATGCGCATGCCCATCCATTGTCTTGTGTAGCACACTATAAATTGAAACATACAAAATAATACAACTAAGCACAATTCACATCAATAATATATATATTTGAGTCGGGAACTTACTTGTACGTTCTGCCAATTTATTGGCTGGTTCTTTTTCCTTGGGACCGTTCCTCCAGCCTTTTTGAATGCATCTAAACCCCTACATGTTAATATAACACAATAAATTGCATAAGTAAATAGTAATGTAATAAAAGATGTTAACGGATATAAAAATGAAATATTTCTCACCAGAATAATGGCATTCTCATTACGTGTCCAATTTTAGTGTTCAATGTACTCCCCGCAGGATCTAGATAATAAACAGTGAATGTCCCGGGGACAATAACTAGTAACTCCCAATGTCTACCGCTAGAAGTAAGAAGTTAACAATTAATAACTCAAAATGCAAAATAAAAATGGAATTTTCTTAAGTCCAAATTATAAATAAAGTAAACTTACTTGACATTGAATGGAGCTATTATTATCGTCTTATTTTGCTGACCAAAAATTGTAAAAGCATCTATACAGTATTGTTGAACATTATCAGGATCTTTAGCTACCAAACTAATCAATGATGGAATCAAAAATCCCACATGATCAAATGCAAATTGTTTGCAATGATCTTCGACTAGGTAGCTGCAAAACATATAGGCGTATGCATTAATATATAAGAAACCAGATCACCGGATCTTACACAAGGTATATGGATGTATAAACAAGATCTCACCTTATCCATGTCTCTATCATTGATGTATTCAGCCAATCATACTTAAACAGCTCAATAATATCTTGTATAAATAAAGAGCTATCGTATGATTGACCTGCATAATCTGCATCTAAAGAAATAATTATAGGGCAATGTACATTATGTGCCCGTAGCCAACATGCCATTCCCCTACAAGCAGGACCTAACGGGTATGTTAGGTCAGTTGGAACCCAATCGGGTAATGCGGGAAGTGGAAGTGGAGGCCTAGGTGCTCCTGGTGTCTTCTTTTTAACCTGTACATATAATTTCAGATCAGTTGACATCATATATACACATTAACAGTCTAAATCAATGTAAATTTATCTTACAATTTCAGTCGTGTAGACGACATCTGCTTTGGGCCACAATATCACCCCGCCTTCTGCCTCACCAAGTGTATCAATATCCGGGTGGGCATATGGCAATGTAGCTTCTCTCCAATCAGGTAACACACGTATCGGGCTCACACGAACGTAGCCCTGTGGCATTGGAGTCCCGTGAAACATTGCCCCAGGAAGGGACGGGTAAGCCTGCGCCTCTGCAACAACGTAGTCTTGCATTCTTAAGCGGCATGGCTTCAATGCCTACAAATTTACGTAAAGAATATTATACATATATACATATCATCTTGAAAACATAACAACTTGAAAAGACTAACTACAATGTCATAAACAATACTTACAGCAGACGTGCTAGGCGATGGGTCTCCAGGATTACTCGCAGTCTGTGCATCAGGAGAAGAGTGGGTCGCCATAGGCGTATTGGAAGCCTGAGATGCCTGCCACCGCAGCAATTCTTCCTTGACCTTCTCAGCAACTACATCGTTGATCTTCTTAGCAACTAAATCCTCAACTCTCTTATTCTCCTATACATGGATAAAAGAAACATTAGCTTCTTATTAATGAATTTCCTTTTGCAGTAACATTCTAAAAAAAGAATAGGTTACCTCTTCTTGAGAAAGTCCCGCTCTGGGTTTGCGCTGGGATGGCCCAAAGAATGCTTTGATGCCAACACCAGCGCCGGCACCTCTAACACGTCCAGGATGCTCTGGGTTACCCAGAGCAACTGTCAATTCATCCCTTGTGCCCTGAGGGATGAACGTGCCTTGTTTCCTCTGCTCGTGCAGCTCCCGCTAATCACCATAAATAGAAATTGGTAAGTTAACACCACAAATAATCAATATTCAAATGATTTCTCTAAGAGTTGTATTTTACCATTTTTGCAGCCGCCTCAGCAGTTACAGGCTTCTTTATTTCACCCTTCTTGTTTTGCCTGCCAGCTATCCAGATATCATGGCGAGGAATGGGTGTGGCAGACTCCTGAGTAGGAGCAGACTCCTGAGTAGGAGCAGACTCCTGAGTAGCCGCAGACTCCGCCTGTAGTCTTTGGCGAACGCTTGCATAGCCTTTTGGACCCATAGTGTGGTCATGCACATTCAGTGCACGCCTTGCTTTTTGTGCGTCACTGAGGGCCTAGTTAGTATGCACATTAATGATTTGGTTAGTAGCACTAAATGCTAATCTTGAATAGGTGAATACAATGTATATTAATTAAATTAGGAGTGACGCCTAATACCTTGAATTCTTCAGATTTTCTTGAAGCAACAAAATTGTCCCAATCTTCTTTGTCCAAGAAGTTCCATTGTTCAAGGGCTGACTTCTTCTTCTTATCACCCTCTTTTATGTATTCTCTGTTCAGATTTGTCCTATAATTCCTAAGCATCTTTCCAGCGCGTTGCATCACATTTTTACGATGCAACTTCTCATCCAATGCAAACAGATTCTGTAAAATAGAAATGTTATTAACTAGTATCCAAAATAGAATTGCAAATAATAGAATTTGTAATCTACAAAATAGAATTGCAAATAATAATAACTCACGCATAAATCCTTCCATATCGAGTCTTTTTTCGCTTGAGGAACTTTATGCCAATTGTCATACTTAACACCACAATGGCCCCGAGTGGTACACCCAAGATAGTTCACAAAATTATTGCGGTTCACTCCAATTGGATTTCCTCCATTATCAAACTCCACCACCAATTTAGATCCACTACCACTTAGCGCTAATAACTTCTTCAACAGGGTGATGCCCCTTTTCTTGTTAAGTGTCTGGTGTTGCGCATCAAGTTGCTCCAGTGCTTCAGTGGGTACAGGTGCATCAACCTAAAATTTGACAAAAATAAAACACACTAACTTAGCCCAATATAGAAATATAGGATATATGACATAACTAGAAGATAATGAATTTTATAGAAATACAGGATATGTTTTTAGAACTTACATTAGTATCCTCGCCATGCTCATCATGGACTTCATGCTCATCATGGACATCATGCTCATCATGGTCAGCCATCTGAAAATGTCATTAAAAAGGCAAACATTTAGCATTTGTATTAACTAGAAAAAGGCAAACATTTAGCATTTGTATTAACTAGAAAAAGGCAAACATTTAGCATTTGTATTAACTAGAAAAAGGCAAACATTTAGCATTTGTATAAACATACATGTCTCTAAAATTGTGATCTTTTATCAATTAACAATCCTTCATTGTGATCTCCGCGCACATATAAGTCATCATTAGCTTCAATATTTTGTGGAGTTGGCAACCCAACTGAGAATGGACTGGAGTCATCATACTTATCATAGTACTCTTCTTCATCTATAGGATCTTCAATGAACTGTCTTTTACCATGAAGAACAACCGACCATTTATCATTTGCAGGATCATCGATATAGAATATTTGTTTCGCCTGTGATGCCAATATGAATGGTTCACCCTTCTCGCCAATCTTTTCAAAGTTCACCAAAGTGAAACCCAATTCATCCACTATAACTCCTTTGGTGTTATCAACCCAATTACATTTAAAGAGCGGAATTTTGAAATCTATGTAGTCAAACTCCCAAATGTCCTCAATGACACCGTAATATGACATTTTAGCTTCACGTGGACTCTTATCCTTTGCACTTGCAAAGTACATAGTCGACGCTTGAAGAGTGACCCCACTATTTTGGACGACACTCTTATCATCTTGGCGCTTTGTGTAATATGTGAATCCATTAATGTCAAACCCTTCATAAGACATAACATTCGGTTTTGGTTTAAAGGCGAGGCATTTGATAGTTTCTGTAATATCATTTGGTGTTTGAGATAGTTGATGTAAGACTTTATCTTCAAACCACTTAGTAAAAGTCTTATTATGCTCTCTAGCAAGCCACATTGAACTTGCTCGAGGATGTTGTCTCTTTATGAAATTGGTATGTTCCTCGATATAAACACTCACTTCATCCATATTGTGTAAAATATACAAGTGAGCTTGTTCCAACTGCTCACGGCTGATTACTTTCACCCGTAATCCCAAAATTCCTTTGCCCTCCTCAATATTCTTGTCATTATCAGGAGTGTCATTACCACTGAGAAAGTCATTACAAAAATCCATAACCTCTCTCGCCACATAACCTTCAATAATACTCCCTTCAGGCCGATAACGGTTTCGGACATCACCTTTAAAAACGCTCATGTATCGTTCAAAAGGATACATCCAATGCAAGAAAACTGGTCCCAACATTTTCACTTCCCTAGTCAAGTGGACAACAAGATGTACCATGATATCAAAGAACGAAGGAGGGAAATACATCTCAAGCTGACATAGGGTAACAACCACTTCTCTTTGCAAATTATCGAGAGTATCAGGGTCAATAACTTTGCTGCATAGACTATTGAAAAAGAAACAAAGTCTGGTAATTGCAAACCTTACATGCTTCGGCAATATAGATCGAATAGCCACAGGCAATATTTGTTGCATTAGAGTGTGACAATCATGAGATTTAAGACCTATCAACTTCAGATCTTTCATTGATACCAATCTACGGATGTTGGATGAGTAACCATGTGGCACCTTAACATTTACCAAGCATTCACAAAAAGTTTTCTTCTCCTTTCTAGACAACGTGTAACAAGCGGGAGGTAAGTATGTTCTTTTATTACCCATTTCACGTAATTCTGTTAATTCTGACCTTATTCCCATTTCACGTAGGTCCAGTCTGGATTTTATCCCATCTTTAGTCTTACCTGGTATATTTAATAGAGTACCAATGATGCTATCACAGACATTTTTCTCAACGTGCATTACATCGATACAATGCCTGACTGTCAAAGAACTCCAATAAGGAAGATCCCAAAATATTGACTTCTTCTTGAATGAAGAATTGTCACTCCGTGTGGCCATACTACATTGTGATTTCTTACCAAATTCATTGACAATGTCTTTTACTCTTTCATAAACAACATCCCCTGGTATAGGTTTAGGTGCACTCCGTTCATCATTCCATCCATTGAATGCTTTGCGCTTCCTACGATACGGATGGAATTTTGAAAGAAACCTTCGATGACCAAGATATACAGTCTTGCCGCCATGTTTTAGTCTTATTGAATCAGTGTTTTCTTCACATATAGGACACGCTTTAGCTCCTTTGACACTATATCCAGACAAATTCCCATATGCTGGAAAGTCATTAATAGTGCAAAACAACATAGCGTGCAAACGAAATGTCTCTTTTGCTGAAGCATCATAGGTCATCACACCTTCAGCCCAAAGTTTCTTTAAGTCATCAATCAAAGGTTCAAGATAAACATCGATATCATTTCCGGGTTGTTTAGGGCCCGATATCAACAATGACAACATAACGTACTTATTTTTCATACACATCCAGGGAGGAAGATTGTATATAACAAGCATGACTGGCCAAGTGCTATGTTGGCTGCTCAATGTCCCGTACGGATTCATCCCATCTGTACAAAGCCCAAGTCTTAGATTCCTATCTTCTTCACCAAATTTAGGGTACAGTAGATCAATCTTCTTCCACTGTGGGGAATCAGACGCATGTCGTAGGATCCCATCATTATTTTTCTTAACATCTGCATGCCACCTCAGATTCTTCGCATCTTTCGGATTTGCAAACAAGCGTTGAAACCGTGATATTATAGGTAGATACCACAACACCTTGGCAGGAGAACCAGTTTTGGACTCCCCCGAAGTCGTCAATTTATACCGTGACGCACCACATTTTGGACAATCTTTCAAATCTACATAGTCCTTTTGAAATAATACACAATCATTCGGGCATGCGTGTATCTTCTTGGCCTCCATTCCCATTGGACACAACATTTTCTTTACCTGGTATGTTGAGATTGGAAGCTCGTTTCCTTCAGGAAGAATTTCTTTCAACAAAGTCAACAATGAAGTGAAGCTTTTGTCGCTCCATCTATTGTTAGCTTTCAACTTATACAATCTCAAAACAGCGCTAAGCTTCGTAAACTTAGCACAGCCTGTGTATAACGGTATCTCAGCATCATGCACAATGTTTGTAAAGATAGGAGGTGGATCGGTGTGCTCTACCCTACAACTATCCAGCATCGCATCAACGATGTCTGCTGGAACTGGTTCGTTCACATTTACGTCATCGGAGGCAATTTCTTCTTCCACCCAAGCACTACTATCGACATCTACTGGTTTCGATTTTGAAATCTCTCCATGCCAGTGCCATTCTGTATAGCCTTGTACAATCCCGTTGCACATGACATGACTTTTGATTTCCTCACCAGTGTTGACTTTCAAGATGTTACCGCAATGCCTACATGGACAGTAGAACCTATCTGTAGGTTTTTTCCTATGTTCCTCGGCAAATCTAATAAACTGATCAAGACCAGATATAAACTCTGGGGTGCAACGATTACGAATGGACATCCATGATCTATCCATTCTATGATCAGAGAAAACAAGTATATATTAGGAAACAAGTATATATTAGGAAAAGATTAGGGTATACACTTACATCCTAAGCGTATAATGTGATGTCATTCTTATATATAATAAATGTGTACCACCTATCCCATCCTTGAACACCTAATCTCACTAGTAAGTGTATAATGTATATTTGGTTTTCAAGAAAATTTCGGCAGCATTTCCCCGCTGTTCTCTAAGTACATATGTACTTAGAGAACAAATGGGGAAATGCTACCGAAATTTTCTCGAAAACCCAATACACATTATACACTTACATCCTAAGTGAGATTAGGTGTTCAAGAACAGTCCCAAACCGGGGACTATCCAAGATTTACTCCTAATGAGTCAATCTTGGATGGGTTTCTAGGCCAACAAATACATTTGATGTCATTCTTATATATAATAAATGTGTACCACCTATCCCATCCTTGAACACCTAATCTCACTAGTAAGTGTATAATGTGCATTTGGTTTTCAAGAAAATTTCGGCAGCATTTCCCCGCTGTTCTCTAAGTACATATGTACTTAGAGAACAAATGGGGAAATGCTACCGAAATTTTCTCGAAAACCCAATACACATTATACACTTACATCCTAAGTGAGATTAGGTGTTCAAGAACAGTCCCAAACCGGGGACTATCCAAGATTTACTCCTAATGAGTCAATCTTGGATGGGTTTCTAGGCCAACAAATACATTTGATGTCATTCTTATATATAATAAATGTGTACCACCTATCCCATCCTTGAACACCTAATCTCACTAGTAAGTGTATAATGTGTATTTGGTTTTCAAGAAAATTTCGGCAGCATTTCCCCGATGTTCTCTAAGTACATATGTACTTAGAGAACAAACGGGGATATGCTACCGAAATCTTCTCGAAAACCCAATACACATTATACACTTACATCCTAAGTGAGATTAGGTGTTCAAGAACAGTCCCAAACCGGGGACTATCCAAGATTTACTCCTAATGAGTAAATCTTGGACGGGTTTCTAGGCCAACAAATACATGTGTTGTCATTCTTATATATAATAATTGTCTATAAACTACAGGAAACATGGTTAATCCTAATCAACAGAGCATTATTAAATAATAAATCAAGAAATCAATAGTTTTAAACAAAAGGTCTAGGAATCTTTACTAGACATTATATGTATCCCTAATCATCAAACTAGGGTTTTCTTGAATATCATAAAAGGTAGAAGAGCATTCTTTTCGGTAAGTTGACCTTTTCATATTACTTTGACCATTACAAACACATGTTTCTAGGCCGACACAAGGTGTAACATGTAGGTGATATACCTAGGTTGACACACCTTAATGAGTGTAGGCCGATACACCTTGAATATAATGAATGGATACACTTGAAATTAATGAGAAGGATACACTTTGAAAAGTGTAGGCTAGCTAGTATACCCTAAAAAGCAGCAGACAATATAACAAGTTAAAGTTGAATCTAATATTCTAGTAAGGATGAAAGAAACTTGTACTAATTGTATGAGAAAGGTAATACCTTATAATGATAATTGATGAAAGTAATCAAGTATAATTGAATACTTAAAGTAATGAATTAAAATCCTAGATGTCGGGGTTATGAATTAGGGTTTGTCTGTTGAATAAAACCCTAACGACCTTAATCGGATACAATAGAAGTCCTAACCCTAATTATGAAAGGTTGTGACTTGATTGATAGATTATTTGTGATACAATTGAATGTAAAGATAATAATATAAGCTCCTAAGAATGAGGAGTTATGATATAGGGGTGATGATTGAACATAACCCTAAAAACCCTAGTCAAGTTCAAAAGAGCAACCCTAACCCTAATGACAAAAGGTAATGTAACTTGAAATGGAATGAGAATAATATTTAGTGGTAACCGTGAATTACTTATCATATTTCAGTAAGAAAATTTCAACTATGGCAGAGAAATTCATCCCCAAGCCTCACCCCTACTATCGTAATCTCTATTGCAGCAATACTACCCTCGTAATCCCACCAATCACCCGCAAGCATTGTCACACAAATAAAATACATGTACATCAATAAAATACAGAGAAGAGGGCATACCGATTTGGAGGTCTGGAGAAGACGGCGGTAAAGAGGAGCTGTGGTGGCGGCGCGGCGGAGAAGCAGCTAGCTAAACCCTGGTGGCGGCGCGACGGCGGTGGAGAGCAGCTCTGTCGTCCTGGCGGCGGCGGCGAGACGGCGGTGGAGAGTAGCTCTGTCGTCCTGGCGGCGGCGGCGTGGAGGCACTAGCAGTTGCGGCGGCGGCGTGGCGGGAGCAGTCGGGTGGGGCGACAGCAGTTGGAGGGTCCAGCAGTTGCGGCGGCGGCGGTGTGGAGGGGAGGGGCGACAGCAGTTGGAGGGTCGGGCGACAGCAGTTGCGGCGGGAGCAGTCGGCTGTTTAGGCGATGAAACAGAAGAAAGGGGAACAGTCGGGTGATCGCAGGATATAAATTTCACCTATAGCGTCGGTTGTTTGTCACAACCGACGCCTAAAATAATTTAGCGTCGGTTGTTTGAAACAACCGACGCTCAAATGGACGATATTTTCACGAAATTGTTTGGCGGGAACCACTTTCGGCGTCGGTTATCAACAGATAACCGACGCTATAAGTGACACTTTGCGCGCAAAGTTTTCATCACATATAGGCGTCGGTGGCTATTTAAATAACCGACGCTGTATGTGACATTTTTTCTTTTCGCTCGAAAATTGGATTTCGCAGGAGCTTTTAGGCGTCGGTTTGTTATTGTCAACCGACGCTAAATACAAAGCGGTACCCGTGTCTGGCTGGTCTTCGAATATAGACGTCGGTTTGCTTAAACAGCCGACGCCCTATATGATAGGCGTCGGTTTTTCTTAATAACCGACGCCCAGAAAAGCGACACTGAATGCTATTTCTGTAGTAGTGATAATGAGAATATGTATATGTAATCTTAACATTCGTATTATCTAAACATTCACTATGTATCCTAATTATCTCATAAATGAGTGAAAAAGATTAATTGGAAGCTTGCCTTATATATGTTATTATTAATAATTAAATCCTTTTAGCTAATTATGCAATGTCAATCATCATGTGATTGGCTCTACGGGCATACCTTACCAACAGACTCCCACTTGCACATAGAGACAATCACCCATGGATCTTATCCTCAATGATCTGAACATGTCCAACATACTTCTGCTATGCTAATGCCTATTCAGCGGGTTAGCAACACTTTGCTTATAGTCGGTATATTACATCATTCTTATTTCTTCTCTCTGAGATGAAACCTCCGTAATATGGTATCTCTTATTCCATGCCTAACAATTAGCTCCATTGTTGTCACTGATAACCCCCAAATTTACGTACTTATGCTAAGCATTTATCTATGGTTTTGTGTCACTATAGCTTTAATATGCCCAAAATATCTTATGTTTCTTATCTTTTAGTAATTTATATCTTTTCATAGATAAAGTTGCTCAAACTATCCAGTTTTGGGACTTGCAGGTACCTAACCTAAAAAGACATCTATTCTCTAAGATTTCTCCCCAACACACACTTTTTGCAACAACTAACTTCCGTCCTTCACGACCGTTGTGGACTAAGCATCACACTATGTGCACCAACTTAGGAGATGGTGGTCCCGCTAACCGACTAGCGGGCCCAGGAAACTTTTGATATCTTGGACCCTATTTTTGATGGCCAGTCCTTTATCAGGATGTATCCTCGCCAATCAGAAGGTTCATCAATGCGGGCCCATCGACCACCAGTAATATCCGTGGGGGTGGGTTTGGTCCATGATATCGCGACCCGCGGTATGACTTCCAAGACCGCGACCGCGATGCTGGAAGATAGACCGCGACCGTGATGCTGGAAGACAGACCGCGACCGTGATGCTGGCTGCGACTGCGACAACAACCTCGACTGCGACCGCGACCTCGATCGCTGAGTTAAGTCGGTGCACACCTCAACCGCGGTACTAAGTCGGTGATCTGCGCCTAGTTGAGGGCTATACATAATAGCACGAATTCACTTTATATATTTCTTTATAGGCTATGCGTTGTTATGTACATATTCAATTCCTTTTTGCCTCGCCTACTCATATAATGAAATCTCATTTTGTGTGGAATACCTTATGTTCTTCTTGTCTGCGACCGTCTGACCCTGATCGCCAACTCGCGGTTCTCCACCATCCCTTCCTTTCCATGCCTTTGTACTGTTCCTCCCTGGTGTGACGAAGATTTTACAGGAAGGCGACCTTTCCGTCAGTTGGTTCATTTCTTCACAGGGAAGACGTGAGAGTGACAAGCATATTGATGAGCAGATGGCTCTAGTGGATTCTCTCTTCTTTTATTTCCGGGGTCTCCTTTGTGCCGTGCCATGCATGCCGGTTGGTTTCCAATAATTGCATCCTGTTTCATGGACCATGCGTATTCAGTAGGTGGGCTGTGGAGGAAGGAATGACAGGCGGGGGGAGGGAGGACCTGCAGTTGTAACCCGTGTTAGAAACAGATCTAGCCCCACCGGCCACCGTCTTCCCGTTTCCTGGTTGGTGATCCCATGGTTTTCAATATATCAGGCGGACAGCTGATGGCTCGAGTTATGTATTACTGCAAGGACGACGCTGCCAGGTGTATGAGTGAGGAGCAGGGTGTACGCCTCCATTGCCTTTTGGGCTCCACGCCGGAGCAGCTCATGAATGGCCGGTCCAGGCTTTCGCTTGGCAGATCTGCAAGGGACCGCCCCTTTTTGTGCTGTGCCGTTGTGGTAGTTGGCAAACTTGATATATGATAGAGCTGTGACTGACTGACCTGCCACTAAAAGCGGGGAAAGGCCACTGCATTCGTCACTCATTAGTGATTTATCTATATCCTGCTGTTAGTATTTGATTATGTAGAGAGGTTTGGGGTCCGCGCATTCTTAATTATCTGGACCATTATGGTCCTTATTATTATAGGCTCAGGTTCACCTGGTGCCGGCAATGTGTACCTCCGCAGAAGCACATGTCAAGTTATGTTAAGAAAAGTCGGGTTCGGGTAATGCGGGTTTTTTATGTAGGACATTTTATGAAAAACATAACGGGAAGCAGAAAGGAGGAGCTATGCAGGAAGGCATAGACCCTAACAGACCAAACATCGATTAATTATCTCTAGAGCAACTAGCCACAGGTGCATTTCAGAGAAACTCTTGTGGGTGGAGGATGCACATCGGAAAATGGCCCGAGGCAGGGATACAGATTTGGGGGTGGGGGCGGAGGCTTGATTAAAGACGTCATTCCTTGAAGTGAGTGTTTAGGGCCTTTTGGCAGGGTGTAGTCGGACCAAAAAGTGAGTGTTTGATTTATATTTTTACATTGCGAACTCACTGAACTACACTCGACCAAATAAGTCCTTAGGAGAGGTCTAACTCCATATTTGCGCTGGATGTCTAAGCCTTGTAACTCAATTCTAACTCGCCTCTGGGACATATAGATTCAACATGCCTATACTTAATTGATAGCTCTTGATGAGCATAAAGGGGCAGTTTTTCATTTCCCATACTTGAGAAAGTCATGAGTACATCACCAAAAAGTTTTCCGTCCATCTGGACGGCAATCATGGGTTTTGATTTACTAGTTATTGGCAGTTTAAAATATTTAAGCTGGTTGGTAAAATTTGGGGGTCAAGTTAAAAATTTGATATTCAGGCCTTTAACAAATTTTAAATCCAAACACATTCTTTGTTGGAAGGATCTTAAGTGCGTTTGACATATTAGGAAGGGTGTTGTTTTTTTTTCTTAGTGGTGCTCCCTGTCAGAGGCTTGACGTCCTAAAAGTGTCATCTCTTCCTTAGAAATAAGAGCACTTCAACATGTAGACATTAGTGCAGGTGATATTTATCGCAGTTGATGTTCTTCAAGCACATACTGCCTGAATCATATATATTGTGGATGATGTATAGTCATTGTTTCAAGTTAAACTTGCTCCTTGAATCTATGTTTTGTATGTTATGATGCACCAAGTCACCCTTCCGAAATTTGTGGATGGACCTTCTTGTTGCATGTGTGAGCCACTCAAGGTTGGTAGGATTGCATATGATTTAGGACTCTAATAATTCCTCTTTTAGTGTCTCAAGGTGATAGATATGATCTTTGACCCATTCCTCCTTCGGGACATTAGCTTCTTATACTATATAAATGCACATGATCTTTGTTTCAATAAGTAGGACCACCTCCATGTAATACATGAGGGAATATGTGATGGATCCTATGGAGGCTGAGATAGATATTCGATACACCCACAATGACTTGGGAAGTTTTTTTTAAGTTTGTGTTTCTGAGTTGATGGTTTTCTTTTGAGAATCTTGATCATATTTTTCTGGCTTCCACTACTCCATTCAACTTGAGAAAGTACAAATGTTCAATGTTGTTTGATATCTAAAAGAGATAATAACTAGTACATAACTGGCCTTTAGTGTCGGTTATGTAAGGCCTTTAGTGTCGGTTTTAATGCGACACCTATGTGGGCGCCGCTAAAAGGCCAACCGTTAGGCGTCAGTTCTCAAACCGACGCCACAACCCTTCGCGCGCCACCGTAAACGCGCCAGCAGGGGGGTATAGGCGTCAGTTATTAGCTTTGAAACCGACGCCATAAACCTTGGCGCCGCAGAAAGGGTGCCATCTGGGACACTATCAACGTCGGTTTATTAGTGATAACCGACGCCATCTCACCCGCTGCCACGACCGTGCTGGCCAGCACAGCCGTGGTGTCTGGCCCGCTGCCACGACCGTGCTGGCCAGCACGGCCGTGGTGTCATGCCTCATTAGGGAAATCGACGTCGGTTATTGATAACCGACGCCACATCACATGCATTAGGCATCGATTATAATTATTTATCCGACATTGTAATCATTTGTTGTCAGTTTTAAACAAATAACCGACGCCTATTACAAGTTTTTTTTCTATCAGTCTGCAGACCTGCTGTGGCTGGTCGCAGGATGAGAAACCTACAGTTCAGTTATGAACTACAGGTTTACGACATCTATTGATATCAGCCAACAACAGGCCACAAACCTGCAAAATTAACAACATTATTTTTCACACATTTAGCAACCTACAGTTCCATTCGATTTTTACACATGTAGAAACATTCATGTAGCAATCTACAGTTCCATTAATTTTCACATTCACACATGTAGAAACATTCATATAGCAACCAACAGTTTCATTCATTTTCACATTCACACATGTATAAACATTCAGACACATGTAGAAATATTCAAAAATGTAGAAACATTCACACATATTATAATTCAGAAATTCATTTATAAAATATCATTCTTTAATCATTATTCGCTATCAACGTCCCAATTATATGTTAAAACCCCCACTACTTGTATGGTTGTTGCCGATTCTTCTCTTACATCATTTAATTCTCCCGTCGTATAGGGAGCATGTACATCTGGTAAGGCCTTTCCTGTAGTGTGATCAGTTTTAAACACCTGCAAAGAGAATGATGTATATATATAATTAATAATATATAAATAAGATGGATATATTTCATATTATCTAATGAGACTATATATAATACCTCAGGAATGATATCGATGTCCACTGCGGCATATTTGATAATCATGTGCATAAATCACATCACATAGTATGCACATGCCCATCCGTTGTCTTGTGTAGCACACTATAAATTGAAACAAACAAAATATTAAAAAATACAACTAATTAAGCACTGTTCACATAAATAATATATACATTGCAGTCGGGAACTTACTTCCACGTTCTTCCAAATTATTTGCTGGTTCTTTTTCCTGGGGACCTTTCCTCCAGCCTTTTTGAACTCATCTAAACCCCTACATGTTAATGTAACACAATACATTGCATAATTAAATAGTAATGTAATAACATATGTTAACGGATATGAAAATGAAATATTTCTCACCGGAATAATGCCATTTTCATTTTGTGTCCATATTTTAAATTCAATTTAGTCCCCTTAGGATCTAGATAATAGACAGTGAACGTCTCGGGGACAATAACTAGTAACTCCCAATGCATACCACTAGAGGTAAAAAAGTTAAAAATTAATAACTCAAAATCCACAATAAAATATAACTTTCTTAAGTCTAAATTATAAGTAAAGTAAACTTACTCCACATTGAATGGAGCTATTATCACCGTCTTGTTATTTTGAGCAAAATTTGTAAAAGCATCACGACAATATTGTTGAACTGACGGAGGTCTTTAGCTATTAGACTAATCAAAGATGGAATAAAAAATCCTACATGTTCGAATGCAAAATATGCACATATCTTGTCTAAGTAGCTACAAAATATGTATTACGTATGCATTAATAAATAAGAAACTAGATCACCAGATCCTACATAAGGTATATGGATGTATAAAGAAGATCTCACCTTATCCATAGCTCTATCACAGATATATTCAGCCAATCATATCGAAACAACTCCAAAATATCTTGTATAAATAGTTTGCTTTCGTATGATTGACCTGCAGCATACGCATCTATAGAAACAATTATAGGGAAATTTATATCATGTTCGCCTAACCATATTTCCATACCCCTACAATTAGGACCTAGAAGGACAGGTAGGTCCTGTAGAACCCAACTTAGTAATGTAGGAGGTGGAGGTGGAGGCCTAGATGCTCTGGGTGTGTTCTTTTTAACCTGTATATATGTATATATATATATATATAATTTTAGATCAATTGACATCATATACACACACTAACAATTTAACGTAATGTAAATTTACGATACAGTTTCAGTATAGAGGACATCCACTTTTTGTCCACAATATCACTCCGCCTTCTACCTCACCAAGCGTTTCATAATCTGGGTGGGCATATGGCAATGGAAGATCCATCCAATTGGGGAATATACGTACCGGGCTCACTCGAACCCAACCAGCTGGTAATGGAGACCCATGAAACATTTCTCCTGGTAGGGATGGGTAAGTCGACGCCTCTGTAATGACAAATTCTTTACTTTTTAGACGGCATGGCTTCAACCCCTACAAATGTTTGTGTAAAAAATATTATATACATATATACATATCATCTTGAAAAGACTAGTTACTATGTCATAAAAATACTTATAGCGGATGTGCTAGGTGGTGGGTCTACACGATTACTCCCAACCTCTACAGTAGGAGTAGAGCGGGACGCTGTAACATCCCAGGATTTGATGCTTCGGATAATATGATCTTAAAAGGAATGATTAGACTACCCATATCACCAAGGTGCACCTCCTTTTCCGGGAGCCCGTCACTAAAGAACTCCATAGTTAAGCATGCTCAGCTTGGAGTAGTACTAGGATGGGTGACCAGTCGGGAAGTTGATACTGGCTTGCGCGTCAGTGTGGAAAAAGTGTGCAGTTAAGGCTAGTGGTGGTCTGTGGGGCTAGTCATCATTCTTGAAACTCTACTAGAGCCTTGGGAAGTGGGCCCGGGCGTTACAAATGGTATCAGAGCTAATTCCCCTCCAGTAGGTGGGGCCCGCATGGGCATGCACATATAGGAAAGGGATGTCCATGGTTGACGTAGCCACCCTTGCGCTGGTATTCCGTGATCGGGAGCTGGGTGTCCATGGGCCATTGTGGGTCTGCACTGAAATGGGGACAACTTATGAGGCCATATAGTTGAGCCTTGATGAGGACGTTAAGAGTCTAAGTGAGGGAGATTGTAACATCCTAGGATTTGATGCCTCAGATAATATGATCTTAAAAGGAATGATTGGACTACCCATATCACCAAGGTCCACCTCCTTTTCTGGGATCCCATCACTAAAGAACTCCATAGTTAAGTGTGCTCAGCTTGGAGTAGTACTAGGATGGGTGACCAGTCAAGAAGTTGATCCTGGCTTGCGCGTAAGTGTGGACAAAGTGTGCAGTTAAGGCTAGTGGTGGTCTGTGGGGCCAGTCGTCATTCTAGTCAGAGATGCCTGCCACTTGCTCATTGCTTCTTTGAGTTTCCTATCAACTATCTTATCAACCTATACATGGATAAAAGAAACATTAGCTTCCGATTATTGAATTCTCTTTTATAGTAACATTATAAAGAAAGAATATGTTACCTCTTCTTGTGAAAGTCCCACTTTTGAGACATGTTTGCGCTGGGATGGCCCAAAGAATGCTTTGATGCCCACACTAGTGCATACAGCTCTAACACGTCCAAGATGCTCTGGGTTACCCAGAGCAACTGTCAATTCATCCCTTGTGCCCTCAGGGATGAACTTGCCTTGTTTCCTCAGCTCGCGCAGCTCCCGCTAATCGCCAAAACAAAAAATTTGTAATTAAGTAAACACCACAAATAATCAATATTCGAATGATTGCTCTAAGAGTTGTATTTTACCATTTTTGCAGTCGCCTCAGTAGTTGCAGGCTTCCTTATTTCTCCCTTCTTATTTTGCCTCCCAGCTATACAGACATCATGGCGAGGTAGAGGTGTGGTACCTATAGTAGAGGACTCCTGAGTAGTAGTAGACTGAGCCTGTAGTCTTTGGTGAATGTCTGCATATCCCTTTGGACCCATTGTGTGGTCATGCACATTCAGTGCACGCCTTGCTTTTTGTGCCTCAATGAGGGCCTAGTTAGTATGTACATTAATGATTTGGTTAGTAACACTAAATGTTAATATTGAATAGGTGAATACAGCATATATTAATTAAATTGGGAGTGACACCTAATACCTTGAATTCATCAGTTTGTCTTGAAGCAACAAACACGTCCCATTCTCCTTGGTCCAGGAAGTTCCACTGTTTAGTAGTTGTCTTATTCCTCTGGTCACCTTCTTTTATGTATTCTCGGGTGAGATTTGTCCTATAGTTCCTTAGGACTCTCCCACAGCATTGCATCACACATTTACGATGCAGCTTTTCATCCAATTCAAATATACTCTGAAAAATATAATTTCTATTCACTAGTATCCAAAAAATTAGTAATCTACAAAATAGAATTGCAAATTAATAATAACTCATGCATAAATCCTTCTATATTACGTCTTTCTTCCCCTTAGGAACTTTATGCCAAGAATCTATCTTACAACCGCAATGGCTTCGAGTAACATACCCAAGATATGAAACAAATGAATTGCGATTCACTCCAATTGCATTTCCTGCATTATCAAAATCCACAACAAGTTTGGGTCCATTGCCCCTTTGCGCTATTAACTTTTTCATCATAGTTATGCCCCTTCTCTTGTCAACTTTTTGGTTCTGCTCATCAAGTTCCTCAAGTGCTTCAGAGGGTACATGTGCATCATCAACCTAAAATTTGACAAAATAAATACACTTACAGGATAAAACTATAAATGGACATGTAGATATAAATATATGATATATTTTTAAAACTTACATTGTGAGGCATCGCATTGATGTCCTCACCCTCACGGTAATCATCAGCACGGTAATCAGGAGAATGCTCAGCCATCTGAAAGTCCACATTCACATTGTAAAGTAATTCACATTGTAAAGCTCACATTGTAATGTTCACATTCACATTGTAAAGTAATTCACATTGTAAAGTTCACATTGTAAAGTAATTCACATTGTAAAATTCACATTGTAAAGTTCACATTCACATTGTAAAGTAATTCACATTGTAAAGTTCACATTTAGAAAAATAAAACATATAAAAAAATATAAACATGCCTCTAATATTGTGAGTTTTTATCAATTAACAATCCTTCATTGTGATCTCCGTGCACATACAAGTCATCATTAGCTTCAATATTTGCTAGTGTTGGCAACCAAACTGAGAATGGACTGGAGTCATCATACTTATCATAGTACTCTTCTTCATCTATAGGATCTTTAATGAACTGTCTTTTACTATGTAGAACAACTGACCATTTATCATTTGTAGGATCATCGATATAAAATACTTATTTCACCTATGATGCCAATATGAATGGTTCACCCTTCTCACCAATCTTTTCAAAGTTCACTAAAGTGAAACCCAATTCATCCACTATAACTCCTTTGGTGTTATCAACCCAATTACATTTGAAGAGCGGAATTCTAAAATCTATGTAGTCAAATTCCCATATGTCTTCAATGACACCGTAATATGACATTTTAGCTTCATGTGGACTCTTATCCTTTGCACTTGCAAAAAACATAGTCGACACTTGAAGGGTGACCCCACTATTTTGGACGACACTCTTATCATCTTGGCGCTTTGTGTAATATGTGAATCCATTAATGTCATACCCTTCATAAGACATAACATTCAATTTTGGTTTAAAGGCGAGGCATTTGATAGTTTTAGTAATATCATCTGGTGTTTGAGATAGTTGATGTAAGACTTTATCTTTAAACTACTTAATAAATGTCTTGTTATGCTTTCTAGAAAGCCACATTGTATTGGTTCGAGGATATTGTCACTTGATGAAATTGGTATGTTCCTTGATATAAACACTCACTTCGTCCATGTTGTGTAAAATATACAAGTGACCTTATTCCAACTGCTCACGGCTGATTACTTTCACCCGTGATCCCAAAATTCCTTTGCCAAATTGTTCCTCAATATTCTTGTCATTACCAGGAGTGTCATTACCACTGAGAAAGTCATTGCAAAAATCCATAACCTCTCTCGCCACATAACCCTCAATAATACTCCCTTTAGGCCGATAACGATTTCGAACATCACTTTTAAAAACACTCATGTATTGTTCAAAGGGATACATCCAATGCAAGAAAACTGGTCCCAACATTTTCACTTCCCTAGTCAAGTGGATAACAAGATGTACCATGATATCAAAGAACGACAGAGGAAAATACATCTCAACCTGACATAGGGTAACAACCACTACTCTTTGCAAATTATCGAGAGTATCAGGGTCAATAACTTTGCTGCACAGATTGTTGAAAAAGAAACAAAGTCTGGTGATCGCAAACCTTACATGCTTCGGCAATATAGTTCGAATTGCCACAGGCAATATTTGTTGCATTAGAGTGTGAAAATCATGAGATTTAAGAACTATCAACTTCAGATCTTTCATTGATACCAATCTATGAATGTTGGATGAGTAACCCTGTGGCACCTTAACATTTACCAAACATTCACAAAAAGCTTTCTTTGCCTTTCTAGACAATGTGTAACAAGTGGGAGGTAAGTATGTTCTCTATTTTCCCATTTCACATAATTCTATTAATTATGACCTTATTCCCATTTCACGTAGGTCCAATCTAGATTTTATCCCATCTTTAGTCTTACCTGGTATATTCAACAAAGTACCAATGACACTATCACAGACATTTTTCTCAACGTGCATGACATCAAAACAATGCCTGACTGTCAAAGAACTCCAATAAGGAAGATCCCAAAATATTGACTTCTTCTTGAATAAAGATTTGTCACTCCGTGTAGCCATACATTGTGATCTCTTACCAAATTCATTGACAAAGTCTTTTACTCTTTCATAAACAACCTCCCATGGTATAGGTTTAGGTGCACTCCGTTCCTCATTCAATCCATTGAATGCTTTGCGCTTCCTATGATACAGATGGAATTTTGTAAGAAACCTTCAATGACTGAGATATACAATCTTACCGACATGTTTTAGTCTTGTTGAATCAGTGTTCTCTTCACATATAGGACACACTTTATCTCCTTTGACACTATATCCAGACAAATTCCCATATGCTGAAAAGTCATTAATAGTACAAAACAACATAGCATGCAAACGAAATGTCTCTCTTCATGAAGCATCATAGGTCATCACACCTTCACCTCAGAGTTTCTTTAAGTCATCAATCAAAGGTTCAAGATAAACATCGATATCATTTCTAGGTTGTTTAGGGCCCGATATCAACAACGACATCATTATGTATTTAGTTTTCATACACAGCTAGGGAGGAAGATTGTATATAACAAGCATGACTGGCCAAGTGCTATGTTGTCTGCTCAATGTCCCGTACGGATTCATCCCATCTGTAAAAATCCCAAGTCTTATATTCCTGACTTCTTCACCAAATTCAGGGTACAATAGATCAATCTTCTTCCACTGCGGCGAATCAAACGCATGCCGTAGGATCCCATCATTATTTTTCTTAACATCTGCATGCCACCTCAAATTCTTTGCATCTATCGGATTGGAAAATAAGCGTTGAAACTGTGATATTATAGGTAAATACCACATCACCTTAGCAGGAGAACCAGTTTTGGACTCCCCCGAAGTCGTCAATTTATACTGTGATGCACCACATTTTGGACAATCTTTCAAATCCACATAGTCCTTTTGAAATAATACACAATCATTCGGGCATGCGTGTATCTTCTTGGCATCCATTCCCATTGGGCACAACAATTTATTTACCCGGTATGTTGAGATTGGCAGCTCATTTCCTTCATGAAGCATTTCTTTCAACAAAGGCAACAATGACGTGAAGCTTTTGTCGCTCCATCTATTGTTAGCTTTCAGCTTATACAATCTCAACATAGTGTTAAGCTTCGTAAACTTAGTACAACCTGTGTATAATGATATATCAACATCATGCACAATGTTTCTAAAAATGGGAGGTGGATCGGTGTGCTCTACCCCACAACTATCCAACATCACATCAACGATTTCTACTGGAACTGGTTCATTCACATCTACGTCATCGGAGGCAATTTCTTCTTCCACACAAGCACTGCTATTGACATCCACTGGTTTCGGGTTTGAAATCTCTCCATGCTAGTGCCATTCTGTATAGCCTTGTATAATCCCATTGCACATGACATGACTTTTGATTTCGTCACCAGTGCTGACTTTCAAGTTATTACAGCAATGCCTACATGGACAGTAGAACCTATCTCCAGGTTGTTTCCTATATTCCTCGGAAAATCTAATAAACTGGTCAAGACCAGATATAAACTCTGGGGTGCAGCAATTGCGAATGGACATCCGTGATCTATCCATTCTATGATCAAAGAGAAAACAAGTATATATTACAACAAGATTAGGGTCTAGGGTTAACAGATTAGAGTTTTTGCATGGTTAAAACTTTAAGCCAACAAAATACATGTGCTGTCATTCTTATATATAATAAATGTGTACCACCTATCCCATTCTTGAACACCTAATCTCACTAGTAAGTGTATAATGTGTATTGGGTTTTCAAGAAAATTTTGGCAGCATTTCCTCACTGTTCTCCAAGTACATATGTACTTAGACAACAAACGAGAAAATGCTACCGGAATTTTCTTGAAAACCAAATACACATTATACACATACATCCTAAGTGAGATTAGGTGTTCAAGAACAGTCCAAACTGGGGACTATCCAAGATTTACTCCTAATGAGTAAATCTTGGACGGGTTTCTAGGCCAACAAATACATGTGCTGTCATTCTATAACATTGATTTCAAGATTTCGAGTGTCCATGCATGTTCATCATCAAGATAAAGATTACACATAAATTAGTATGACCTAGGGATGGAGAGATTCATAATTGATTTCAAAATTTCAAACTAGCTCATGCATTATCATCAATCTACATCATACAATAGGGATTCATGTAGATGTTAGGGTGACACATCACTACAAAATCAGAGATTTAACATTAGGGTTTTAATATCTTACATAGATTGATCACAGGATTTCAGCAATAAAGTTAATTCATGATTATGGTGAAATGTACATTAGGGTTTTAATATCTTAATCCAACATGCATCAAAATTTATAGAATTAGGTCAAGCATTAGTATTCAATTGCAAATGTATCTTCTTCCTCCTGCTCCCTCCTTACCAAATGGATAAAAGCAAGGCCATGACCGTGTGGGCTGGCCACGGCCGTGGCTGTGGCCAGCCAACACGGTCGTGGCCTTCCTTTAATCCATTTGGTAAGGAGAGGGAGTAGGAGGAAGAAGAGGTAGAGGAAGAAGAAGAGGGACATGTAGGAAGAAAGAAGAAGAGGGCTACCTATGGAGAAACTAGCAGCGTGGAGAAGAGCAGAAACGGTGTGAGGAGCAACAGCGGTGGTGAGAATCAAGCAGCGAGCTGACAGCCAGAGCAGCTAGGCTCGCGTCCCACAGCCGGAGCAGCTAGGTACAACAGGTGTCCGAGTGGTGGAGGCAGAGGGCAGCAGTAGGTTTCCGGGCGGCAGAGGGCAGCAGCAGAGGAGCTGGCGAGCACAGAGGGCATGGAGTGCTGGCAGCGGTGAGTAGGGAGAGGGTGGTGGCGGTGAGCAGGGAGAGGGTGGCGGCGGAATCACAGAATCGCCTAACCTATTCTCAATCGCAATGAAACAGAGGAAGGGGAAGAGTCTACTTCACACGGGTGCTATTAAGTTACCAATAGGTGTCGGTTAATTAAAAAAATGACGCTTATGACAAAGGGTGTCAGTTATAAATAAAAAACTAACACCTATACTCAATTATAGTCGTCGATTTTTATACCAAAACCGACAACTATCCTCATATGCCGACAAAAACAAAATGTTCTCGAATTCTGACCATAGTCATTGGTTTCTTTAGAAAACCGAAGCCCAAGGGGTGTGAAATTTCCCCTGGGAATAGTGCGGGAAAACCCATAGGCGTCGGTTATTGTATTAATTCTGACGACCAAAATGTGCCCAATTTCTGTCTCACGAAAAACCTTTCGTCGTCGGTTTAAGAGTTAATAACCAACGCCATATGTTATATTTTGGAGGTAATTTTTTTCACTGGAAATTTTGGATTTGGAGGTTAATTTTAGGCGTCGGTTTCTTAATAAGGAACCGACACTGAATAAAAGCGATACCCGTGTTTGGTCACCCTTTACAGATAGATGTCGGTTTTGTTTTTGAACTGACACTTTATGTTTTAGGTGTCAGTGTATTTATACAACCGACACCGTTAAAAGTGATGTTATAAGTCATTTCTATAGTAGTGAATACACTACTTACTAGATTTGGCAATGTGATTCATATCATTTCCACGAACAATTTTATGTGGATATTGTGATAGCTTATGATATTTTCCTTCATTAATGCGATCATTTTTTAAGGCAAAGGAAATTGTGATGGATACTAATTCCACCCAACTTGTAAAGTTGTCAATTGTGACAAAGATGAATAATTTCTATTTGATGCCTTTGGATGGATGTTTCGAATCATGCCAATTAGTTGAGAATACAAAGGACAAGGAGTAGGCATGTTATAGTGATGATTAGCTGGTGCATATGAGAATGACCATGGTTTTGAATAACTCAACATTTACATACATATTCAAAACAAATTGTCTCCATAGTGTTCATGTAGTATCTCAAAAGATGAATTCTCATGGAGACCATAGCTCTACTCATGTGTCTCCTAAATGATCTTCCATGTGTCCCCCATGAACTAGGCCTCTATGTTCTTGAAACACCATAGGAGGATTTTCTTGTATAATAATCAACAGAGGTGTCTTCTCATGGTGTGTGTTAATTGGTTTGTCATTTGAGCATTTTCTGGTCCCTTCTCGGAAGGTTCTTCAGAGATCATTTGGCTCTCGGTATAAGCTTTGATACCATGAAGCTAGAACTTTTCTTTATTTCTAACTACATTATCGATGACCATGTTATGGGCTATCAAAGAACATGTTTAAATTTTCAAAGGAGAAGCTTTGGTCTCCTTAATTGTATATCCATGAGGTGGGGTGTCTAGAGCTTTACGTTCTCATTTCATGAATCTCAATGAAATGCTGTCAGAGGAAAAAAATGCTCTGTGGTGCTTTTTTCCTAGGATCACACACTAATCAATTGAACGCCTTGACTAGATACAACCCTAATAGGTTTTGAACACACTTGGGATCTTTCAATTTTATAAATACCTAATTGGCTGCTCACATAGATGAACACACTTACCCAGAAGTGCACATGGTCATGTTATAGTATAGGAGGATGGCAAGTTAGGGGTAGAACCCAAGAGAGAAAATGGGGCACTAGAGCTAGGTTAGTTTTGGCTAGGTTCCTACCGTAGAGTCTAGGGTTTAAGGGTTTAATGGTTGATTTGTTGATTACACAAATTGTGAACAAGCAATTAAAGGAGAACAAATAAGATCAAAACCTAAATTAATCCTAGACAATTAATTCTAGTAAGCGTGAGAAGACAAGTTAAGCAAGAAAGGAACAAGAATAGATAAAACTACACTAAGGCAAGCAAAAAAAGAATAACACTACACTAGACTAGCAAACTAGGCGAAAGAGCATTAGAAGACCTAAACTAGCAAGAACAAAGAAAGAGCAAGGAAAGAAGATAACTAAGCAAGTAAAGTGCTAAACAAGTAAAGACCAGCTAAGCAAGAAGGCAATTAGGGTTTTAAGCAATTAATGGAGGTGTGGGCTGTTTGGGGCAATGCACTTGTCAATTGTGTCAGGGGTGATAACATGTAAACATTATGATTACATTTCGATTACCAAACCAAAAAAAAAGCTAGAGGCTGATGGATTGCCCTAAACTACTAATTGGCCATGGATAAGATAGGGTGTGTATAAGGAAAGTAGTCCCTAACACCTCCTACCTACCCTTACGAGTCTCAATTGAGTTAGGGTGTAGGTGGAATTCAATTAGGGTCTAGTCAAGCCTATGTTTCTAGAATATGAACTCTTAGCATAATTAGGGACTGATGGTAGAAATGTACGGTGGAAGTGAGGTTTTAGACCTCACATAACCCATATTCTAGCTTTGAGAAGGCTTCAAGCTAATAACTGTGAAAGAGTGAAATCATCTCCTTACTAAAAATTTGAAGAATCAGACCTCCATCCCAACATACTCAAAAGGTATGTTGAAAAGGGTGTAAAATTTTCAAATCTTTATTTATATGGTATACAAAAGACCATTGGAAAGCAGTGGAATAAAAACTACTGACTATATTCAATTTCATATAAAGGATTACAAAAATAAATGAAATTCTCCCATTAGGGTTTACATAAAGATACACAAATAGGATCTAGATAGAGGGAAGTCTAGACTACTACAATTAATCTTGTCTCCAAGAAACATCTCCATCAGCTAGGTCCAACCCAAAGCTATGTTCTCCTTGTCTTATCCATCACCTTGCTCAACACCTGGGTGGTTGGGAAGGCACCCAACAAAAGGGAAAGAGAAGAAAAGTATGTGTCACAAAATAAGTTTAGGATAACAAGATAAGTAAAGCAAATAAAAATAGGCTCGTGTTCATCATAAGATGAAGATAACAAGAGTATGAGGCTATATCAAAAGAAACTTGCATTAACAATAAAATTAAAAAGGATTTACATGTAAGATAATTATGTCTACCTAACTAAGTAGGGTTTAGGCACCTACCAGACCTCTAACCTTAGGTGAGGGGTGAATAAGACATTCCCAGTCACCTACAATAACGATGCACATACCTCTTCCTTAGAGTCCTAGAAACCTCTTTTCAGAACCTTTAAATGAGATCGGGGTCCACTTGTCCTAACATCATTACCATGTTCATACATTAGAACTATATTCATTCATAAAGACTTAAAACCCCAAAGTTACCAACTTTTTTTACAAACCATCGATTTAGGTCCTGAAATCATCACTACTATCTTAGTTAGGATTTTCTAATCAAAATAACAAATAACATTATGTATTTTGAAGATATGGACTTTTAGATGCATTTTTGGTGATTTTTAACAAATTAATTCATTTTCTAGTAGATCATCTTCAACAAAACTCGAGATAAACCTTTTGAAATATTTTTATTAGAAGGAGAACATTTTTTTGAGTTCAGAACATATTTTATTTTTATTTTTAGAGAAACGAATCAAAAGATATGATTGTTACAATTCTGACCAATCAAAATATCTCAAAACTCCAAGTAAGCGAGAGATCAACAAAAAAGAAAAGGAAAAGAAAGTTGGGCCCACATGACTTGGCCCAATAATAGGTGGCCAAGTCACAGGTCAAAGCCTGTGTGGCTTCAGTCATACAAGCCGTGAAAGCAAGCAAAAAGACAATTATGCCCATGAGTGAGTGTTACAACCCCACCTCCCGATAACCCCCAATTAAGGGAGACCGAGAGGTCGAAGCCGCACCCATAACTTCCGGATCAAAGGTTCGGCCATTAACCAAGAATAATTATCAAATTTTAACAATCTATACTGAAAAGATGTAATAAAATTTTTCATCCCTTTTGAAAATTTTGGATTTCTATCCATGTAAGCATTCTACTCTAACTAATCCTCCTTGTATTTTACTCCATGTATTTCGCAATATGATGATTTACTGTTTGTCCTTTTTGGCTTGTACCTAAAACACCGACAAACAAAACATCAATCAACCGAAGCTGGTATGTGGGGGATTCACTAATCATGCAATTATCTATAACAACGTATTGCATTCAATTATCATTTAACAAACAATTTTACATTTTAAGTATAACTACGCGATCCATGTGTACCATATCCCCTGCGATGTCCCTGTAGTGGACCTGGATACTACCTCCCTTATGGTAGATTCCCATTATACCCCTCATGACTTCACCTAACAGGTGAATCAATTTCTAGGGCTGAGTCACATGACACTACCCGTAGGTAGCCCACTCCTTAACTCATGGTATGCTAAGAGTCTCATGGAACTACACATGTGTAGCCCAGCTTCTAACTCATGATACCCTAGACCTTGCTCTACGTTATCCTTAGCCTTTGCATAGCCACAGGGGTGGACTCAGATCTAGCTAGTTATACATGTATACTCATAGTGATAATCATAGTCACTTTATAGTTGCATGAATTAAAACATCCAACAGTTATTTCAAGCATTGAGGGAAACACCGATAAAATCCTCAGAAAACTAATCGATATAGTCATAAGCGTAACCACATACCTGATTTGATGATTTCACAAGCATTAAGCAAACCCAACCAAGAGTGCAATCCAAGAAATTCAATCATCACATAATTCCTGAAAAGAATATGTACTCTATTTATTACACACTTTATCAAGAATCCACTTTATTGACTTGAATTCACTTTCTAGGGTTTCTAATCTGCATGAAGGTTTCATTAATGTTCATTAGGGTTTCTTAGATCAATTTCTCAACTTTATCCCTTTTAGGTCAACAAACCCTAACATACTCTTTTCTACTCAAATAAATCCTAATTGCTCAAATTATCCATTTTAATAGTCTTTTATACCCTCTTTGACTTAGGATCACCATATCCCTATTTATTCATGGATTTGAACAATTAAAACAATTAAAAGTCATATTCACCTAAATTAGGGTTTTCAAGCTCATTAATGCATATTCATGCACGAAACCCTAAATTAAGCCAATTATATAAAAAGATCATCTTTTTAGATCCTATTTTCACTTTTATTAACAACAGGTTAATATTGGCTTAAATTATCCAAATAACATCATTCAGTCCATCTATCATCAAATCTAAGGGGTTTTCCTTAATTAAATCATTAAAGATGATAACTTTGTATCTTTTCAAATTTCAAGCATTTTATGCACATAAACTCTAAATTAGACTAATCACGTGCAACGTTCTTCCTTTTTGAACATAATGTACCTTTTTACATTTAATAGGTTAACTTCAACTCTAATGATCCATTAAACCCTATTAAACATTTTATTCATTTCAAAATAGGGTTTCATAATCTTTAATTCAATAAAGATGATAATTTACACTACTTTTCGAAAATCAAGAGGAATTAGTTTCCAACTATATTTTTATTGGATTCCTCTCGTTTTTCTGAGCAATTTGATATATAGTTTCACTATATTCTGAGTTACCAATCAAGAGATACAAATTTTACAAAATTTGCTTACCTGGACCAATCACGGAGCGCCACATCACCTCGTCCATGCAACGCAGGCGCGGATGTTTGTGAAATATTTCAAAAAAACAACTTTACCCCCGCGTAAGTCGATTGTGCCTTCAGCCTGCGGAGGGCATAAACGTCCAACGCCTCCTCCTTCATCTTCTACCTCGCGCCAGCTGCCATAGCCGCCGGCAGCTGCTCTCATGCGGCCTGCCTCCTCTTCCTAGAGGCTCGAGGACATCTACAAGGAAGGGCCCTAGCTCCGCCACACCTTGGCGCCCCTGGGGCACCGCCCAGATCGCGGCCTAGGCGGCTCATTCGAGAGCTTCTGGTATGCAACACATGGTCGTCATGGCAGCCATGCGGCTGCAGCTTCGCGTCGGTTAGGGTGGAAGAATGGCCACCAAGCAACTTGTTGATGTCGTGGGACGTTAGAGTCTCCAACAGGACCACCAAACCAACCCTTGATACTCCAGAGGTAGGTCTACACCCTCATTAGGGTTTTTACGTGCAAGATCAAGAAGAAGGGAGAGAGAGGTGTGTGGAACCCTCCTTTTGGCTTAGCCATGGACTCTTTCCTTTATATAGGAGGGTAGCCATGCTCCCTGTATGCTTGCCCACAAAAATACAAAGCCTCTTTCCAATTAGAATATGATTCCTTCAATGAGAAGAAACCTTCTCTCTCTCTTCTTTAACTTTTGATATTCCTTGTTCATTACATATTAGGATTTTGAAAATTACTTCATTCATATTCTTTGTACTTGCCTTTTAATTGATTGACATGAAATTATATTCTCTTCAAGTAGGAAATACTCCTTTTTAATAATACCACATAATTCCATTAATAATGAATCACATTATCCTCTTATTTTGCAATTTTGGTATTTTCTATATCTTTCTTATTTATTGGGACTCCTTGGATCCCAAGACACTCCTTTATTTCGAAATTCTTTTTATTGGATACTCATTATCCTTCTAGATGCATCTAAATGCATTATTTCTCATTATCATGTGTATTTCTTATTAAAATATCTTTTTTTGAGAATTTCTCTTTATTTCTCTTTTATTTTCCTCATTGGTATTCCTTTTATCATTAGGAATCCTTGGAACACGAAATTCCAGAAAGGATCACTCAATTATACCTTTTTCCACTTATTTCCAACATTTTAACATTATTTTCAATTTCTTGCTTACTAAAGAAATACTTAATTAATCTTTTCTTTTCTTATTGCTTTCTTTTTGCAACTTTGGACTCCTTGGAACTCAAGGAACCCAAGAGGCACGAAATCCTCTTTAGATTACATCTCTTTTCCTTCTATAGGTTTCTACTTCTTTCTTTTCTCAAATATTCAATTATTCAATTACTAATTGAACTTTCTTTGTTATTTGGGCCCAATAGCCAATAAAGCCCACAACAAAACATCAGGGCTATTGTAAACAAAATCCATGTATTCAAAACAAATTATACCATTCTTTGTTCAATTATCTTTAATATGAGAAATTACATTTCTCACCAGATGAACCCAAAAATTGGGGTTGTAACATCCTTCCCCTCTTAAAGGAATTTTGTCCACAAAATTCTATCAAGTAAACAAACAATTCAGAATAAGACTTCCCAATGTCCATCATTGGCCCCTATGTGGCTTTACCATACTCATGGAGCTTGCAAGGAACCTTTATCATCACATATTCTTTTCTCTGAGTTCTTTCATCCTGGCATCTATAAACTGCACAGGTAACTCAGGCCATTTCAGCCTCCCTTGGGGCTCACTAGGTTCATTGCTCAGCACATGGTCCGGACACATCACATAGTGCTCTAAATTGGACACATGGAACTCATTACACACTACTTTATCTAGTGGGGTAAGGCAAACTTTCTCCACCAAACCATGTCAAAATAACCCATGCATCGGGGACTCAGCTCTCTTAGCTATAACTTAGAGGGGTCAGATTTTCATGTCACATATTCTCCCACAGTGAACTGGATGTTAGTCTACTTTGCATCTGCTCACAACTCCTGTCGTCTCTAGGCTCCTTTCAGCCATTGCATGATCAAAGCGACTTCATCTACACACATTATGGCCCTTTTCTATCCATCACGTGGTTCTTTCACCCACATTACCTTACTGAAGTGGTGACCGACACAACCTCCCTTACAAAGTTTCTTTAAATCCCGATACTGGCTATGTTGGTTATCTTCACATCTTGCATAGGAAAAGAACTGTCTCTAGCTATCACCCCGAATGAGTACACATGCTCTCATCAGACCCTTTAGTCTAGATCATACTAACCATTAGTTAGGGGTGATAAACTGTACTAACATAGAGTTCGTCATGTACCTTCTTCCATCTTATGGAAGGGAACCTTTAGGTCAAACTCAAGAACCTTTGAATTCACATCATGGTGTAGCTGAACCATCTCTCTCATGGGTAGTTCAACGAAATATGTCCCTTGACATAAATCTTTCTTTCTTATATCATCTAGGTAATGCAATCTACCATAACCCACATTATGTCTTGGCCTTCCTTGGTCTAGGGGAGACGTATCAATGCACTGGGTTACCAATGTTCATCCTTCACCTTCTGTCATGCATAGCAACATACCCCATGCAACTTCATCTTAGGCATCCAAAGTACTACTGCCACTTATTATCTTCATGGTACGGTGTATGGTGATATTAAAACCACGATCTATTATATGTCATGATTCCTCAAGATCGATTCCTTAGAAACTCTAAACCACTCTCATCAGGGTTTTATTACCTTCCTATCTAAGAGGTGTATCTGAGGTTCCATCACCATCCTTTCATTACATCAAGGACTAGACTGGCTAACTAAACAACCATTAACTTATTCAACATATCTTGTTACCTCTGAGTGTTAGCCAAACATATCTTCTTTCCAAGCTTAGGGTTAGCCTAACAACCTCTTTTAGCCAAAATAGGTAGCTATATCTCAACCACTTCACATCCTTAGATATTAGGTAACATTGAAGACATACACTTCCATGTATTTCACTTATCATCTCAAACTCAAACTCTAAGTCCATCTTTATTGAGAGCACTCTGAGCTCATTCTTCTGTTTTTCGAACTCAACCTGGTATAGCTCATAGTGCATGGTAAAAACATCCTTATAAGGTGACTACCTCATTTATCTTAGTATTTGAAATCCATCCATGTATCATTCACTTTATCAGGGTATGTTATCTTCTCTGTCCCATACCTCGTAGCAACGTTCCAACTCACATCATCTTTTATCCTTAGTGTATGGCATGCGTACTGTCCTATCTCTCACTCCCATAATAAGAGGAAATAAGCATTTGGTAGCCATCCAAATACAAAGTTCTTCCTGTTCCATGAGTAGAGATAATACATCCCACCTTGCCGGTACACCTTCAAATCTAAGTTGAAACGTGCAACTTATGTCTCTACATCACAATCATTTCAATATCAAAGTTACCTCCATGGAAAACTAGTCTTAAACATACTGAGGTTTATATCCTTGGTCATCTCCTCTAGGTCTATAGGGTGCTGGCTCTTTTGGGGTCATCCCTCTTCCCTCATCCATCAAGAGAGTGCCCTACTCATCTTCCCTTTGGGTCCCATGTGTTCATGAATGTGATAAATCTCCTAACCCATGGCCCTCAGACAATGACAGCTGTCACCTCCCGACCCTATGGTCATGTGCAACTAGGGAATTAGGCAACTCCCACTTCCATCGGTCTTATCCCTACCTGAACCTAGGATAGACTTAGGATTATCCATTTATAGTACATGTCCAACTTTGAACCTTTCCCAAGCCTTCATCATCTCTCTTTGTATGCATGGGCTGACATCCATCCTTTCATAGGGGTCATGGTGACTTGCCTACCTTGGTCAGGCCCCTTACCGGTTACCTCCATGGTAACACATCCACATGCACTTAGAGATGGATATTTATGGGTCTGCAGGTTCATTATCATACCATGTACTTTTCACTTAGCTTCTCAAGATCTTATGAGACCTCTTTAGGTTACCTTAAACCAACAAAACGGATATACACCCTTCCAAAGGGGTCCCTCTCCCAGGATGGGAGGAAAACTATCTCTTGTCAACATGGTCACAAAAGCTCTTAGGTCTAGGGTTTACATCCACATGAGCCTACTTAACCCTAGCAAGCTATTAAGATACAGCAGATCACCTACCGAACCAAGCTAGGTCATATTTGTCCTCTTTCCTCAAAGTTGGATCAAGATCATACCTTCATTTATCATCAACCTAGCCGTGAGGGGTTCATCAAACATACCTTAAACTTAAGGGGCTTCTCTTTTCCTCTATACATGAGGAGTACCATGCTCGAAACTATAGCAACTTAATTCTCGTCATGATCATTAGGTATACCACTTCCCCTCTTAGGCCTAGGAAGCATAGGTTCACTTTTAGGTGTCCAACTGCATGCTCTATCTCTTAACCACGAACCAAGCATGCAAAAGGCATGACATGCACTTCTTGTCATCCTTCAATTCGAGCAACACTTAGTCTTGGGTCCTCCTTAAGGACAACCAACAAGGTACAAGGCCTCAGAACCTGTTTACTAAATCTTTCTAGGTCTAAGGAACTCTTCTTCCTACCTCAGAAGGTAAACACCTATACCGTAGGCACATAGGTACCAAAAGCTTCATCTTTTCTCTCTAGAGTTTGATCCCTCTAAAGCCAACCAAGATATCATCAACTTCTAGGGATCGATCATGAGGCAACTACTATCATCCATTATTCCTCATATCTCGGGGTTTTAGGCTTCCAACCTTCTTGCTGGGTTTCCTGCTCTCTCTAGAGCTAACCCTACATCCGACCTCACCATTAGAGGTCCTCTCTTAATGAAAGTTCAACCTCAAAAGCATGCCCCTACCTGGATGAAACTTATGTTCAACTTATGTTTGCTCAAGGTTATCCCTAGTTCTTTATTCTTATTTCATAAGCCATCCTTCATACTCTCCTGGTCAGGGTTTCAACCCTTTGCTCACACTACTAACGTACCCTGGGTGCATGCTATGCCCCACTCGCATAAGCGCATAGGGTTTCTAAGGTCCTTCACTAACATCATCATCTAAGGAGCTATCCTTTGCCCTAACATGCACGACCCTTTCCAGGGTTGGGTTGCCAAAGGTGCTTGGTCACCCATGGATCATATGGCATCCCAAAGGCATGTCCTTTCAGACACCTGGTCTAACTCATCTCTCTCTAACCTTCACTTAGGATTAGGGTTAGCATCATCCTAAGAGGATGTGCCAGGTCTCTACTTGCAATGGAGATCTCTATCTCCAAGACTAACTTATCCTCCTGACAAGAAGGCCTAGCCTCAGGTCTCTTCTGAGGACATGACAACTCATGTCATACGACCTAAGCATGTATTTATTCTTTAGTTTGCGCTTAATCTATTAAGCTTATGTCCATGATATCTTATTTACATGATTTTTCCTTGAATTTGGTGGAGGATTCCTTAAACCTTATCAACCTTACCCATACCTCAAGAGGGTGAGGAGGAGAGAGAAAACCCTAATCCTTAAGGTCCTTAAAGGAATATGTGATGAGAAGGGATGAATCAAGATGAGAAAGTCCTAAAGGTATCTTATTTTGATTCATACCCTATGACTTTGGCCAGGAAGTCACACGGATCTGGGAGTCCTCGTATTCCGACTAGCGGTGCGGAAGAAAATATTGCCAACCCCCAGTCGTGATCCTTTTCTAGACACCTCCGTCTTTCGAATAATCCTCTAATAACTCCCTTGGGTTCTATGGAGTTTGTAAAATTTAATAATTATTAATAGTTAACTGAGGAACCTAAGCTCTGATACCAAATGTTACGACCCCACCTCCCGATAACCCCTAATTAAGGGAGACCCAGAGGTCGAAGCCGCACCCATAACTTTTGGATCAAAGGTTCGACCATTAACCAAGAATAATTATCAAATTTTAACAATCTATACTGAAAAGCTGTAATAAAAATTTTCATACCATTTGAAAATTTTGGATTTCTATCCATGTAATCATTCTACTCTAACTTATCTTCCTTGCATTTTACTCCATGTATTTCGCAATATGACGATTTACTGTTTGTCCTTTTTGGCTTGTACCTAAAACGCCGACAAACAAAACGTCGATCAGCCGAAGCTGGTATGTGGGGGATTCACTAATCATGCAATTATCTATAACAACATATTGCATTCAATTATCATTTAACAAACAATTTTACGTTTTAAGTATAACTACGCGATCCATGTGTACCCTATCCCCTGCGCTGTCCCTACAGTGGACCTAGATACTACCTCCCTTATGGTAGATTCCCATTATACCCCTCATGACTTCACCTAACAGGTGAATCAATTTCTAGGGTTGAGTCACATGTCACTACCCGTAGGTAGCCCACTCCTTAACTCATGGTATGCTAAGAGTCTCATGGCACTACACATGTGTAGCCCAGTTTCTAATTCATGATACCCTAGACCTTGCTCTAGGTTATCCTTAGCCTTTGCATAGCCACAGGGGTGGACTCAGATCTAGCTAGTTATACATGTATACTCATAGTGATAGTCATAGTCACTTTATAGTTGCATGAATTAAAACATCCAACAGTTATTTCAAGCATTGAGGGAAACGTCGATAAAATCCTCGGAAAACTAATCGGTATAGTCATAAGCGTAACCAAATACCTGATTTGATGATTTCACAAGCATTAAGCAAACCCAACCAAGAATGCAATCCAAGCAATTCAATCATCACATAATTCCTGAAAAGAATATGTACTCTATTTATTTCACACTTTATCAAGAATCCACTTTATTGACTTGAATTCACTTTCTAGGGTTTCTAATCCGCATGAAGGTTTCATTAATGTTCATTAGGGTTTCTTAGATCAATTTCTCAACTTTATCCCTTTTAGGTCAACAAACCCTAAAATACTCTTTTCTACTCAAATAAACCCTAATTGCTCAAATTATCAATTTTAATAGTCTTTTATACCCTCTTTGACTTAGGATCACCATATCCCTATTTATTTATGGATTTGAACAATTAAAACAATTAAAAGTCACATTCACTAAAATTAGGGTTTTCAAGCTCATTAATGCATATTGATGCACGAAACCCTAAATTAAGCCAATTATATAAAAAGATCATCTTTTTAGATCCTATTTTCACTTTTATTAACAACAGGTTAATATTGGCTTAAATTATCCAAATAACATCATTAAGTCCATGTATCATCAAATCTAAGGATTTTTCCTTAATTAAATCATTAAAGATGATAACTTTATGTATCTTTTCAAATTTCAAGCATATGTATGAACATAAACTCTATATTAGACTAATCACGTGAAAAGTTCTTCCTTTTTGAACATAATGTACCTTTTTACATTTAATTGGTTAACATCAACTCTAATGATCCATTAAACCCTATTAAACATTTTATTCATTTCAAAATAGGGTTTCATATTCTTTAATTCATTAAAGATGATAATTTACACTACTTTTCGAAAATCAAGAGGAATAAGTTTCTAACTATATTTTTATTGGATTCCTCTCATTTTTCTGAGAAATTTGATATATAGTTTCACTATATTCTGAGTTACCAATCAAGAGATATAAATTTTACTAAATTTGCTTACCAGGACCAATCACGGAGTGCCACATCACCCCATCCATGCAACGTAGGCGCGGATGTTTGTGAAATATTTCGAAAAGACGACTTTACCCCCACGTAAGTCGATTGTGCCTTCAACCTGCGGAGGGCATAAACGTCCAACGCATCCTCCTTCATCTTCTACCTCACGCCAACTGCCCTAGCCACCGAGAACTGCTCTCCCGCGGCCTGCCTCCTCTTCCTGGAGGCTCGAGGACATCCGCAAGGAAGGGCCCTAGCTCCGTCGCACCTTGGCGCCCCGGGGGCGCCACCCAGATTGCGGCCTAGGCGGCTCGTTCGAGAGCTTCTGGTCTGCAACACATGGTCGTCATGGCAGCCATGCGGCTGCAGCTTCACGTCGGTTAGGGCGGAAGGATGGCCACCAAGAAACTTGTTGATGTCGTGTGACCTTAGAGTCTCCAACAGAACCACCAAACCAACCCTTGATACTCCAGAGGTAGGTATACACCCTCGTTAGGGTTTTTATGTGTAAGAAAAAGAAGAAGGGTGAGAGAGGTTCCTGGAACCCTCCTTTTGGCTTAGCCATGGACTCTTTCCTTTATATAGGTGGGTAGCCATGCTCCCTGTATGCTTGCCCACAAAAATACAAAGCCTCTTTCCAATTGGAATATGATTCCTTCAATGAGAAGAAACCTTCTCTCTCTCTTCTTTAACTTTTGATATTCCTTGTTCATTACATATTAGGATTTTGAAAATTACTTCATTCATATTCTTTGTACTTGCCTTTTAATTGATTGACACGAAATTATATTCTCTTCAAGTAGGAAATACTACTTTTTAATAATACCACATAATTCCATTAATAATGAATCACATTATCCTCTTATTTTTCAATTTTGGTATTTTCTATATCTTTCTTCTTTATTGGGACTCCTTGGATCCCAAGACACTCCTTTATTTCGAAATTCTTTTTATTGGATACTCATTATCCTTCTAGATGCATCTAAATGCATTATTTCTCATTATCATGTGTATTTCTTATTAAAATATCTCTTTTTGAGAATTTCTCTTTATTTATCTTTTATTTTCCTCATAGGTATTCCTTTTATCATTAGGAATCCTTGGAACACGAAATTCCACAAAGGATCACTCAATTATACCTTTTTCCACTTATTTCCAACATTTTAACATTATTTTCAAATTCTTTCTTACTAAAGAAATACTTAATTAATCTTTTCTTTTCTTATTGCTTTCTTTTTGCAACTTTGGACTCCTTGGAACCCAAGGAACCCAAGAGGCAAGAAATCCTCTTTAGATTACATCTCTTTGCCTCCTAGAGGTTTCTACTTCTTTCTTTTCTCAAATATTCAATTATTCAATTACTAATTGAATTTTCTTTGTTATTTGGGCCCAATAGCTAAAAAAGCCCACAACACAACATCAAGGCTATTGTAAACAAAATCCATGTATTCAAAACAAATTATACCATTCTTTGTTCAATTATCTTTAATATGAGAAATTACATTTCTCACGAGATGAACCCAAAAATTGGGTTTGTAACAGTGAGAAACTAAAAGAAAGAGGAAACGAGGAGGGTGAACTTGAGATTTCACAATGGGGACTCATCCTCCAGGTTCACATGAACCGTGGTTGCTCAAAATAGCTAGCTTCTTCGGCCAAGATTGGGGAAATTTGGATAGCACGATGATTCAGGAAATCAAGAACATAGAAAGATAGAAGAGAGGGAGACGAATTTACTACTCTAATTAATTGGTCAGAGGTGGCGAGGAGAAGGGGAACTAGCTGCTGCAAACCCAAGGTCCCACAAAGTACCCTGACGGCCACACAAGTGAGGAATAGAGAAATTAGGAGAAGAGGAGGGTTGCATAGGGTCCGAGGGATGTTTTAGTGATGTTATATATAGGTGAGGGTAAGAGTTGTGGCGAGGAGAGAAGTGACCGCCATTGCTTGTAGCCCAAGGTTTGGGGGTTTCCTAATTTCTCAACCAAAATACAAAAATAATATATCAAACGGTGTGAAGTCTAATTTGCAATCCAATTGAACTTGTTTCGCGAAGTTTCATTGAGAAACGAGGGAGATATAGCCATCATACAATCACAAAAAATCATTAATTTACTGTTCACGCGGCTAGAGGTAGGGGATGACTCGAAACATTTAATACAACTTTTTTTTGTAACTATAGGATGAAGTTTATTGATCCTGCTCCCAGATGTAGGTGAGAATAAAAGAAATGTCTATATTGGCTGTATTTAGCTAAGGAGGAGTTACATCTAAAAAGAAAATACAGTTTGGTAAATCAACGACTTTTTTTGGCAAGGGCATCCGCAATCCCATTTTGCTCTCTTGGTAGAAAGCATACTTGTGTCCCAGGTTGGCTTGCAAGAATCCTTTTGAGGCAAAGGATGTAAGGTTGGTACTTTGTCAGGGCAAGTCTATCTTGCCTGATGAAAGAGGCCACTTGCAGTGAATCAGTCAGAATGAGCCTGTTGCCCGATGCTCTATCCCTATCAAACATGATAGCATTGGTAATTGCTTGGAGTTCAGCCTCAAGAGGGCTAGTGGCCGTCGTTGGAGCTGCCCAGCCTTGGCAGGTTGCTCCACTGTTATCAACCATGGGAATGCCAATACCATCTCGTTTGCTGCTAGCATGGAAAGAGGCATCAGTAAAGATAAGGTACTCAGGTTCAGCAACCAGGCTAAGAGGGTGCCGGAAGGCCGAGGGAATGCACGTGGTGTCATGGAGAGGGAGACTTGCAACAGTGGCCACTATTTCTTTGATAAAACTGGAAATCGTTCTGGGATCTTTAGGAGCACCTTGGTGAAGACGATTCGTGCGGCAAGACCAGATGTGCCAACATGCAATCGCTGTAGTAATGAAGGTGAATGAGCCATCAGATGGGCCATGAATAATGAAGGAAATCTAATCTTTCTTGGAAAGGAGGAAGTGGTTTTGATCGATGCCAAGGGCCTGCCAGGAGGCTCTGCTATAAGGACAATCCCTTAGCACATACAGGAGTGTGTCGGTGCCATTATTACAGATTGAGCATTGAGTGTCTACATCAAAATGGCGAAGGTGTTTCTCTTCGTTCATGAGCAGTGCGCAATGAAGGAGAAGCCAGAGGAAGGTATTTACACTTGCAGGTAAAGAGCAATTCCAAATCGATGACCAGTTTTTAGGTATATCCACTTCTTTACCCTGTTTGGACCAGGTATATGCTGACTTTGAGGTGAACATGCCTAAATCTTCTAGCGACCAGCTCCAAAGTTCCTCTTCAGCAGTGTTATCGGGGGGTGGGATTACATTGATGATAGGCCACACCTCCTCAGGAATGTAGTGATGAATGAAATACCAGTCCCAAGAGTCCGGTGAGGGAGGCATGGAAGCAACTTTTAGCTCGATCAGATTAGATGGAGGTTGAAAATTGTGGGCAAGATCTTGGACCGATTGTCCCATGAGCCATTTGTCTTGCCAAACATTGGTGGTGTTGTCGTTGTTGATGACGCGATGACTCAGTAATTGCAGTGAGGGAAGGTGCTTCTTAATGAAACTCTAAGATGAGGAGCTGGGTTTATTCTTGAAAGTGCCTGATCGCATATATTTATCTATCATGACACACACCCAAAGTTTGGAGGGGTGATTCATGAAGGTCCAAACATTCTTGAGCATCAATGCTAGGTTCCGGTCCCGAGCATCCTTGATGCCCAGACCTACTTTCCTCTTGCTTGAAGTGACTTTCTTCCAGGAAACCAATGAAATTCTTTGATGTTCCCAGTTACCACTCCATATAAAATGCCTGGTGTGACGATTGATCTCATCACATAGTTCCGGTGAGAGCTTAACTGTCTGCATTGTATAAGTGGGAAGCTCCTGCAGGGTAGAACGGGCAAGTGTAATATGGCCTGCTAGAGATAAATGTCTCATGGTCCAACTATTCATGCGATCCCGGATTGAGTTTAATAAAGATACATGAGTTTCTTTATTAAACCAATGGTGTAGGATTGGAACACCAAGATACCTACCCAAATCATCAGTCCACTGAAAGTTGAGCTGTCTACAAATAGATCGTTTCTCGGGAATGGGTGTATTCGCACTGAAGAAGCAACAAGATTTTTCCAGCAAGATCATTTGACACGAAGCTGCTGCAAACTTCTGTAGTATCTGCTTCATTATCCTAGCATGTGATGGCGAAGCTTCACCCATAAGGAGTATGTCGTCTGCAAAGAACACATGGCTTAGGGGGGGGTACCACCTCGGGTGAGGACCAAGGGCTTCTAGGTCCCTTCTGCAACCACAAGGGAAATTGCTTGAGTGAGCCGCTCCATACAGAGGACAAAGACATATGGACTTATAGGGTGGGTTTGAAAGGCGTAAGGGGAGCACCTTCCCAAAGAATGGAGGTTGAAACTTGAGTGATGATCTGCATGATGATGCTACAGATGCTGGGAGGCAAGCCTGTGCGATTGAGTGTATCACTAATGAAGTCCCAGTGCATTCGATCGAATGCCTTAGAGATATCTAGCTTGACGCAGATCATCCGTTTCTTGGTGGACGTCGCCCGCATGGAGTGTATGACTTCTTGGACTAGGAGAATGTTGTCACTGATATGGTGACCAGGGATGAAGCTAGACTGTGTCGGTGAAATCCATGAGTTAAGAAAAGGTTTGATGCATTCAACCATAATTTTAGATACTAGTTTGAAACATCCATTTATCAGTGAGATAGGCCTCAGATTGCTACAACATTGCGGTACCTTGACCTTCAAGATGAGGACCATATTGGCATCTTCTAGGGAGGAATCAATTTTCTTAGAAACGAAGATTGTTTTAATAGTACTTGCCACTTATGATTTGATAGTATTCCAGTTGGACTGAAGAAATTCGTTATGTACGCCATCTGGACCTGGCACTTTTGAGGGTGACATTTTGAAGAGAGTGGCTCTGATTTCCTCTAACTCCGAAAGTGCCTCCAAACTGAGATAGTCGGAAGAAGGAATCACTGGGAAGTCTCCAGGGTAAGCACTGATATCAGCCACTGACGGGGCAGCTATGGCTGTCAGAAGGGACTTGAAGTATTGGGAGACTATGCTTCGGATTTCAGCAGGTGATGAAATCTAGTTTCCAGGTGTGTCTTTCAGCTGTGTAATTTTGTTGGAGTGATGTTGAGCCTTGACAAAGGTCTGGAAGAAACATGTATTGTTATCCCCATAGAAAAGCCAGTCAATGTGCGCCTTTTGTTTCCAATCGGCCTCCTCACGCATAAGGAGTGTGGAATATTGTTCCTGGAGAACAATAGAGTTGTCGGATAAGATATTAGGTTGGGAAAGAGAGTGTACTTGACACCGCTCAATGCGATTGAGTAGGGTCCGTTTCTCCTTGTAGTGTTGCTTCAAGCATTTGTCCTCCCACCGTAGAGCAGCCTTGCTAAAGGAGGTGAGGGCATCTTCGAAATTAGCGGATGAGTCCCATTGAGGAAGAAGACACGATTGGAAGCTGGGTATCAGACGCCAGCTGGCTTTTGTTTTGAAGACTTTGGTTGGAGAAGATGATTTACTTGCCAGATTTGTGAGTATAGGGTGATGGTTGGATTCAACTCTGGGAAGATTGGCAGCTCTGGCATCAGGGAAAAGATCAAGCCAGTGCTCGTTGGCTATGACCGTAACCAATTTCTCTTGCAGATCTCCTTTCCGGAAAGTTAAGAAATGGCTGCTCGCTTTCATCTCTAGGAAGAAGCAATTGAAGAGGCAATCGTTAAAGCGAGTGTTAGCATTCTTGTCAAAATATCTGCCCATAGACTTCTCGGAGACGTCCAACATGGTGTTGAAGTCTCCCATGACAGTCCAGGCCAAAGAAATAGAACGAGAGAGTTCCTCTAGTCTTCTCCAAAGAAGACGATGCTTGGTTGGGTTTGGACTGGCATAGACAACAGTTAGGAACCAGGTTTTATTCACCCGGCAATGAATAAATTGGTGATGGTTCACAATGATCTCAATGTGGCTCTTGTTACTATCCCACAGCAGCCAAATACCATCGGAGAATCCAAGGGCTTCAACTCGGTGAGAAGAAGGAAAACCGATTTTTTTATAATTTTTTCAGCTACTTGACGACTACATCTGGGCTCCAGAATAGCAAGGATCTGGAGGTTGTGCGATCGTTTAACGTCCTTAATGATAGGAAATTTGCCTTTAGAACTTGCACCTTGGACATTCCAGCAACAAAGCTTCATTAAATGTCTGATGGTGGGTGACTGGCGAGGTGGATTAATTGATGGAAGCTAGCAGTCCAGTCGACTGCTCGTTACCTTCCTCAGAATTGTGCATCATTGCATCGGCCTCGTCTGGGGGATTCGGCTCCTTGGAGAAGAGGGACCGTGCAGATTTACTGGAATTTTCTGGAGCATCAGGTTCATTGGTAGGATCTGGTCGTCCTTTTTTCCTGACTCTATCAGGGTTGACAACAGTTTGATAGACTATCCTGCGATTCCACAACATTACACCACCAGGGCCATTTGTATGGCGGCGAAGGGGAATGTGTGTGAGGTCCTTGTTCGGTGGCATGTTGGCTCCAAACTAAAAACTTTTTCTCGAGGCATCTACCTACTCTCTACCCACACATGTTTCATCATCGTGGAGAATGACATCAATGTCAGATGTCGCACTGTGCCCGGAAGCTTTGATCGGATCAGGTTTATTTTGGGTAGCTGCTGCTTTGCCCTTAGCCTTGTTTAACTATTGTTGTTTCTTCTTATTAACAATAGTTTCCCCATCCTCCTCATCTTCGGAAGTAGGAGTAGCATCATACTTGGATTCCCTTGGCTTGCCCCGTTGATAACCCTTGGAAGTGTATATAGATTTGCCTTTTTCCTTCTCCACCGGCTTGCGCCTAACTGGCTTCTGGGCGTGAATGTCCATGGTGTACGTGACACTGGGCATGGGAATCGGGATGGAGGAGGAGGCAAGATCCATGGTAGGGGTGATGACGTGTTTACAGTCAGCGTCTGCATGACCGAGATGTCCACACTTCATGCAAACAAGAGGTAGGTTTTCATATTGGAGAAGAAAATGTTCGTTGTTGATGAAGACGACTGGGAGTAGAGGCTTCTGTGTTTCTACTTCCACCGCAACACGAGCAAATTTCCCTCGATTGCCTAACTCCGTGTTCGAATCAACCCTAATCGTCTTCCCCACTAGATCTCCAATCATGGAGAGCAACTGGTTTTGATAGAGATAGACTGGGAGATCCGAGATTCGAAGCCATACCATGAGTTTACGCGGGATGGGATCCGATGGTCTGAAAGATGGGGACCAAGATTGCACTGAGAGATAATTTCCAAAGAACGTCCAAAGGCCACGAGTCATGGCCGTTAGGTAGTCGCCTTGATTGATGAATTGGACTATGTAGTACCCCTGGTCCAGATCTATCACACGGAAGTGCTCCTTGAGTGACCACAAAGCTTTGATCTTATTAACCAGGGCTTGCAACCCTAAGTTAATACAGATCGCTTTAACCACGACGACGTGTTGAAATTGTACCAGAAGTGGTTGGATGGCGTCATACTTGACTGAGATTGCTGGAAGATGGCCATTCATGTCTACAGAGATGTCATCCGCCTTCAACAGATCTAGATAGATAGGGTTCAGATAAGATAATGAACCGCAGAGTTTTTCATTGTAAGAGGAATCTTCCTCCTTTGCATTTCTTTCATTCGTCTCCATGGGTACGTTCGGGGACCCTACATATTCCAGGCTTGCTGATGCGCTGGGTTCTGGCGGCCTATTGTGGTGTGGATGGCCCCTTCTGCCACGGCCTCCACCGCGGCCACCACCACGGTCAAACCCTACCGAAGCCATTCTCTACGCTAACTTTGTTCTTTTGATGCATTTAATGTATACAACTTTCTCTAATTATTTGATAGTGTAAACAAAATCCAAATAAACTCAAATTTGGTAGGTTAACTGATTTTGGGGTGAGAATCAAAATATAAAATTAGATTTCCCTTTTCAAGACATTTACTATTTTATTTAAGCAAATCTTATTTTCTCTTTCCTCATATATTAATGACTCTAGGATTCTACAAAAATAATAAAACTTCACCTATAAGTTATATTAAGCGTGTGTGATACGAATTTGCCATTATTTCCATTTGTTGATGTTGTTTATTTTTTTAATTAATGATTTGAAGGTTTTGCACACTTTCTCTCTCCTAAATTCACATTCTCATCGAATATTTTCCAAATTGGATGAAAATTCACCCAAAGGTCTATTTTAACATGTAGAACACGCATTTGAAATTATTTTATTTTTTTGAAGACTTTTATTATTTTTATTTAATACATTTAAATTTATATCACTTATTTCATCCTTTTAATTAATTAGAGACATCTAGAACCTTTCTAAAATTATGAAACTTGGCCTATAAGCACTAATAAATGTGAGGAACATGATATTTATATTAATTATTTTTTTCAACATATTATTTAATATTTTTGGTCTTTAAATGATTTTCTCTCTCCTGGATGAAATAAAATATTTAAGATTGTCCAAATTATATGAAAATTCATACATAGCATTATTTTGAGATGTTGATTACGAATTTGTGTTTTGTTTCCAATTTTGAAGTCATTTAATAATTTATTTAATAATTTGGAGAAAAACTCATATTTACCAATTCCAATTAATGTAAAGATAATTATTGATTTTTTAAAATTGTGAAACTTCTCATTCAAGCATATACTCAAACCCAAGGAAAATGAATCTCAAGTTATTTTTAATGAATTAGTCTTTCTTTTATAAATTTTAGCCCACTACCCATTATTACCAACATTTCCCATATTAATTAGTTTAATATCATATTTAAAGAAAAATTATTCATTCTTTTTTCTCTTACTTGCAAAATAAGGCTAACGAATGATCTAGAATGAATATATTTTATCAGTATGTCACATGAGTGGTATATTTGCTTATTAGACCCTTATTAAAAATATTTACTAAGGTATTTGTGCATAAACCCAAATGTTGGCATAAATTGTGATCAAAATCACCCCAAACCACTAATAATTCCACAAATTGAATATCATGGTAAAAAATAATAGAAAGGAAAGGAAAATATGGGAAAGAGGGCCAAAAGACAAAATGTCCAGGATTTGATATGTTATAATAACACGAAATGCTCCTATACTAGCTACTTAGATCTCTTATCTATGTGTAGGAGAGTTGATTAACATGTCGAAAGGTGAATAGCTAATTAGGGATCCACTAATGGGACTTAAGAGTAATTCACAACTTAACTACATATAAGAAATTTTCCTAGAATCCTAGGTGATTTCAAGTATGAACTACAAAAAAATTTATGGGAAATGAGATGGAAATAGAACATAATCATTGGAAAATGAAATTACACTATTTACACATCACTTTCCTTCAACATGGTATCAAAGTAACATTTTTGACCCCAAACAACCCACCTAAGGGGCCTAGCTACTCATAGAATAAGAAAATACTAAAAGAGAGGAAGAAGAAGGATTAGAGGAGTGGAAAGCCATGGTAACTCGATGAAGACTCCTGCATCACCTCCTAGCAACATCAACTTGAGCTTCTTGTTCTCCCAAGTTGGAATGGCATGGATGTGTGGTGGAAAGTGGCCAAAAACCCTAAAATAAGTTTTGTTGGGGTAGAAGATGATGGAATGGAGTGGGAATGGAGTAGAAGCAGATATGGTAGGCTAGAGTGGCTATAGGGTTAGCTAACCTGGTGGTCCAGGCACCACCCAAGTATATATAGGTGGTGGGGAAGCATTAGGTTATTGGGGGTAGAATAGGGAATGCAGTGCAAAAGTGTAGCTAGGTTTTTGAGTAGCATGGCCCTGTTGAGAAACACGACCGTAGTGGTTAGGGGTGAACAAGCCCGTGGTGGGATGGAATGGGAGAGGTGGACAATTGGAAAAAGCTAAAGGTTGATTTTAGGTTTTGAAATATTGGTGGAACAGCCGGGGTGGTCACCATGCCCATGGTGAGGCACTGGTAGCATGATTGTGGTAGTTACCACAACCATTTTGGCTTGAGAGATTTCTAGCCATTTTGACCAGCATGAACATTCTTTCTTCTTGGTAACATGACTATGTTGTGCTGCATGGCTGTTATGGGTCATGTTAGCACATCCATTATGTGATGCACGACCGTGCCACTGGACTTATAGCTCAAGACTTGACTCTGTGAATTTGCTTGTGCGAACACGATCTTTTTGTGGTACCACGTCCGTGCTGGTCTCTTCAACAACACTTTGAGTTTGTTCTTTCTTCATCCTTGGACTTCTTTGTTTCAGTTGACCGTTGTCCACCAGGGGTAGGTTGAGGGAGATCTTGACTTCACTTTGGGCCTATGTATGGGTAGAGAAACCCTAGGATCATTCTTTCTCTCTCTATTCCATCCAAGTGTTGTCCAAGTACCTGAAAAAATGCAAAGAACATCCATGCACATTTGATATCAATATGTGTATTGAGGGAAATAACATGTAATCTTGCAGGTATAGATATGTTTGAAGTGAAATAAGACACATGATGTAGCCCTAAACTAGTGCTCATCACCACCCCAAACTTAAAACATACTTGTCCTCAAGTATGATCCAACTCAATCTCTCTTCTATTTTTCCAGAATCATGGAATGACAAATGCAATGCAACAAATGAATATTGACTAAATGGGCTCATATATGACTAGGTGCATGCATTCCACCTCTCTACTCTCCTCTTGCAAAATCCAATCATGATTAAAATAGTGAGCATACAAACTTCACATATAGAGCATAGAAAACACAATCAATCCATATGGTTGTCATATAATTCCAGGTAAACCGTTTCATGGTGGTGAAGAAAAAAAATGACTAATGTTGACGTTTTACATTCATGAGGTAGAAGGGGAAGAGAGGGATATTCATGGAACGCGTTCAACCAGATGAAGTCCAAATGACTAGTCCCTATACTATTACCTCTTGGAACGTGCGGGGTGCAAACAAAAAATTGAACTATATCCGAGAGGAGATCAGCATGATGGGTAGTGATATTGCTATTGTTTTGGAGTTTCATATCAATGTGGATGGTTTGGATAATACAATGCAGATGATGTGGAGGGGATGTCAATTTGTTTCTAATAATGGTTTCTATTCCATTGTGAGAATTATAGTTCTGTGGAATAATCCTACTATTCAGGTTTCCTTAATATCTTCTATCCTTCAGTTGGTCCATTTTGAAGTCCAGGTTGGGAATTCTAGATTCTTTCTCTTGGCTTCCTATTTTATTAATCTTGATAGAGAAAGGAAAGAGTTACAAGAGGAGATTCTCTTTATTTCACATTCTTTGATAGCCCCTGGTGTATTCTAGGAGATTTAATTACTATCCGCTTTAATTGCAAAAAGTGGGGAACCATCCACCATCTACTATGTCTATGAATGACTTCAAATGATAATTTGGAGAAGACTTGTCTTCTTGATATTCCCACTCAAGGTTCATTTTTCACCTGGGACACTAAGGAAATGAAAGGTCTTCCTATGTATTCCAGAATTGATGGAGTTTTGAGAAAATTAAAGTTTTTGGATTGTTATAATGAAGCTTGGGTTCAAGTCCACTCTACTCTGAATAGTGATCATATAATTATTAGTCTTTCCCTATAGAAGACTCAAAGGAAAGGTACTCCATTAAGGTTTATTAATGTGTGAATTAGGCATCCTGATTTTAAGAATGTGGTTGATAATTCCTGGTCAGATTCTTCTATGGTTAAGGGTACCCCTATGTACAAGTTATATCACAAACATAATAATATGCGTGGTTGTCTGATAAAATGGAACAAGAATTGTGTGGGAAATTATATTTCTAATGCATGAAAGTTGGAGGGTGAAGATCTTGAGTTGCAAATTTTAGCTGATATCACTAGTACATATACTACCTTTAACGTCAGTTAAAATGGACTTTTTATGTTGATTTCTAAGACACACCCAAGTGGGTGACACTAAAGGTAGAATCCTACGATGTCAGTTCCAAAACCAATGACACAGAGACGGCCCCGATTGCAACTAAAAAAGAACCTACACTGGTAGGATCCATAGTCATCGATTATCTACAAAAAATCGACACCTATCTCCATACCAGAATTTTATTGTCCTGGGTTAGGACATAGTCGTTGGTTATTTCAATAAAAACGGATGGTTAACTCCCTTTCCAAACAAAAATTGTTTGATTCATAGTCGTCAGTTCAGAGTAAAACCGACAATACAACTACAAATTGTCATCGGTTATGATTTCATAAACTGACACCTATCTCCATACCTGAAATTTTTTTTGGCCCATGTTAGGACATAGTCGTCGATTTGTTATAAATAACCGATGATGTAGAACTTCATTGACGGTTCTTATAAATAACCAATGACGAATTGTCATTTTTTTAATACCATCTTGCATGCCTGTTGTCTGGTTGGTTAGTAGGATGTAGAACCTACAGTTCAGTTTTGATCTGTAGGTTTATAACTGAAAAACACTAGAGGGGGGGTGAATAGAGTTTTAAAATAATTTTAACAATTTATTGAACTCAAACAACCACAATTGAAATTGGAAGAAGGAGACAGGTGTTTAGAGTGGTTCCAACTTTAGCAAATACTAAAGTTGTCAGTCCACTACCCGGTTGCTTACCCAACCGGGATTTTAAAAGTATTTATTTTATTACCTTCTCAAGGATTTATACAAAATAAAATACTTTCCTTTACACCCCTTGAACAGCCTTCACTTGAAGTAGGTGCACCAACTTGAGGTAGCCTTCTTGAAGTAACTCCAAGCTCCCCCTTGAAGTAGCCTTCCTCTCTAGAAGTAACCTCCCGTTGCACCAGCCTTCTGAAGTAGCTCAAGGTCGCCTTCTTCACCAAGAAGATCTCCACCCTCTCCAATCTGCAGCCTCCAACCTAGGAGTAGCAAGGAGAGTACAAACAGTAATAGAGAACGAGAAAGGAAAAAAAGGAAATTACAACTTATCCTTTGTAGCCCAAGGCTTGATTTGCCTAGATCAAGCGTATAGATCTCCTAACCAAGTGTATGGACTTGTGATTGCAGTGGGTAGGAGATACTAGCCTATAGGACACGAATTTTGAGCTAAGGAAGGAAGTGTCCAATTGTTACAATGCTCAAATTGCTCACAAACAGATTGCTCAAAGTATGCTCAAGGATTTCTCAAGTGTAACAAGTGAGTTTGAGTGTCCTATGGCTTGTCCTATTTATAGGAATGGTCTAAGGATGCTTAAGGACGTTCTAGACAACTTCTAGGAGTTTCTAAGTGCTTAACTAGCCGTTAGGTACAAGTTTGTTGCTTTAGCAACGGCTAATTAATTTACTTTGCAGTTGTTGTCAGAGTTTATCTCGGTCAAGGAATGGTCGACCGAGACACCTACTCGGTCGAAGTTTTGTCGACCGACAGGCTCTCTGGATCAAGTGATTTGCAACGTCTATCTCCAACTGCCAACTACCTTGTCAGTTGTGTCTAACGGCTACTTTGGATATTTCTCGGTCGAGAAGATTGTCGACCGAGAGTGTCTCGGTCGAGGAGTTGGTCGACCGAGATTGATCCTGTTTCAATATTTCAATTTAGGCACTAATTATATGTATGAGTGTGCAAATGTGATCCTATTTGAAGGGGATGACTTATCTAAATGTGGTGTTTAGCTAGGGAAGATCTAACGCTTGATTCACATGCATTCTAAGTACTTGTACATTATATATTTGTACAAGCTTTTACAAGGCGATTACATTGCATGAAAATATAAATATGGAAGCATATGGATTTCCCTAGTACTTTGTCATCCGCCTTGTTCCTGCACACTCAAGTAGCTCATTAGATCAATAAGAATGAAATGTTTGTCATAATCAAAATAAAGGGATTTATAGATGTCCATCTAGCCAACAATCTCCCCCTTTTTGAAGATGACAAACATTTCCAAAATATAAATGAAGGAAATATAAAACATATGAGTTTCATACCTTTAGATTACCTTTTGTAGATTTTCCTCTTGTTTATAAAATGTGTGCTTATTATTCCCCATGAATTATGGAACATGAAATCCAATTCACTAGGGAATATAGCAACTTTCAATGTAAAGCCAAGAGTTTATTTATGAAACTCATTGATTGAGTTTTTCATAATTACTAAGTTTTAGTTTTATATTTATTTCTCCCCCTTTATCATTTCAAAAAGATATCCGTTAAGAATAAAAACTCCCCCTTAATTGGATGTCCCATCAAATCTAATGAAAAAGATGTCCATTAAAAGTTTTTGTTAAGAAGCACAAATATCAAAGAAAACATCTTCCAAAGGAGTGATAAGCTAATTTTTTTAAATTGATCTAGTAGAAGCGGTTTTGTAAAAATATCAGCTAGTTGATCTTCCATATCAACATGATGAAGGGAAACATGATTTTTGGAGATATGATCCCTTAAAAAGTGATGACGGATTTCAATATGTTTAGCTCGGCTGTGTAAAATAGGATTGTGTGCTAAGTTTATAGCGCTCGTGTTGTCACAAAAAATAGGCGTAGATGAAAGTATAAAACCATAATCGTTTAACACTTGTTGCATATAAAGCACTTGAGCACAACAAGACCCGGCTTCCATATATTCAGCTTCAGTTGTAGATAGGGCAACCGTATTTTGTTTCTTGCTAAACCAAGATACTAAATCTCTCCCTAACAAGAAACAGCCACCACTAGTACTCTTGCGATCAAGTCGACAATCAGCATAATCCGCATCAGTATAAGCTTTAAAATCCAAGGATTGTCCTTTTGGATACCATAAACCAAAACAAGTAGTGCCGGCTAGGTAACGAAGAATTCGTTTAACTGCTAGAAAATGAGAGTGCATAGGTTGTGATTGAAATCGAGCACAAAGACCAACGGAAAACATAATGTTCGGTCTAGAAGCAGTTAAGTAAAGCAAACTACCAATCATGGCTCTATATAAGGAATCATCAATAGGTTCCCCATTTTCATCCTTATCAATTTTAATAGAAGTAGCCATAGGAGTAGTAGCATGTTTGCACTGATCCATCCCAAAACGTTTTAAGAGTTCTTTGGTATATTTTTCTTGGCTTATGAATATTCCGGCAGGTGTTTGCTTAATTTGAAAACCAAGAAAGAAAGTTAGTTCACCCATGAGGCTCATTTCAAATTCTTTTTGCATAATGTCACTGAATTGTGTGCACAATGAATCATTAGAAGCTCCAAAAATAATGTCATCAACATATATTTGCACAACTAGGAAATCAGATGTATATGTTTTGAAAAATAAAGTAGAATCTGAATTTCCAATAGAAAAACCATTATCAAAAAGATATGTCTTGAGCCTTTCATACCAATTCCTAGGTGCTTGTTTTCAACCATAAAGTGCTTTCTTAAGTTTATAAACATAGTCACCTTTTTCCGGCATTTCAAAACCAGGTGGTTGGGCAACATATACTTCTTCTTGAATGATGCCATTTAGAAATGCACTTTTTACATCCATTTGGTAGAGTTTGATGTTTTTACGCGCAGCAATAGCTAGTAACATTCTAATAGCTTCAAGTCTAGCTACCGGTGCATACGTTTCATCAAAATCTATTCCTTCTTGTTGATTATATCCTTGTGCTACTAACTGAGCTTTATTCCTTATTACTTCTCCTGCCTCATTAAGCTTATTCCTAAAAACCCATTTAGTTCCTATGATGGTTTTATCTTGTGGTTTAGGAACTAAATCCCATACATCATTTTTTGTGAATTGATTCAATTCTTCTTGCATGGCTATTATCCAATAATCATCTTTAAGAGCTTCAGATATCTTCTTAGGTTCAATGATAGAAACAAAAGCCATGTTTGCAACATCTTTGAAGGAAGACCGAGTTTTGACTTTATCATTGGGATCTCCAATAATTAGTTCTTGAGGATGATCCTTAATAAGCCTAGGTGTAGGTTGTGGTTCAGCTTGGTGATTGTTTGTAGTATCTTTCTCACTATCATTTGGTATGTTTAAATTTTCGAATTGATTAGTGAGATCTATGATTTCTAGATTTTCAGATTTGGACTCTTCATGAAAAGAAACATATATAGATTCCTCAACTTTTCTAGAGATAGTGTTATATACTCTAAAAGCTTTACTAGAAGTGGAATATCCCAAAAAGAATGCTTTGTGTGATTTAGAGTCAAACTTATCTCTATCATCTTTGGTATTTAAAATATAGCATGTGGAGCCAAAGGTATGAAAATAGTCAACCCTAGGTTTCTTAGAATGTATTATTTCATATGGAGTTTTCTTCAAATGAGAGTGAATAGTTACTCTATTTAACACATAGCATGCAGTGTTTACAGCTTCAGCCCAAAAGGTTTTGGGTGTGTTGTGTTCGAGCATCATAGTTCTAGCCATTTCTTGTAGTGATCGATTTTTCCTTTCGACTATACCATTTTGTTGTGGGGTGCGTGGAGTAGATAAATTATGAGTGTACCCTTGAGATGTACAAAATTCCTCAAATGTATGATTTTCAAATTCTCCACCATGATCACTTCTAATGGTACATATTTTGCTTTGTAATAGATTTTCAATCTTGGAACAAAATTGTATAAAAACATGAATAGTATCATCTTTAGTTGCAATAAAGTGTACCCATGTGTATCTACTATAATCATCAACAAAAACAAAACAGTATCTTTTACCACGAATAGATTGTGTCCTCATGGGTCCAAACAGATCCATATGAATTAATTCTAATGATCTACTGGTGCTAAGTACATGTTTTGGTTTAAAAGAGGTTTTGGTTTGCTTTCCCATTGTGCATGGTTCACAGTTTTCAACTTGATCAAAAGATAAAGTAGGCAATCCACAAACAAGATCATATTTCACTAACTTTTTAATAACATGTGAACTAGCATGTCCTAGCTTTTTATGCCATAGTTGTAAGGTATTTTCATTTGCAAGCAAGCATTTTCCCACTACTGATTTCATAGAGTTAGGTTTAAGGATATAAAGATTTCCAACTCTATTTCCTTCATAGACAACATTTGTAGTGTTTTCTATCAATAACTTGCAGCAGGTTTTGTTAAATAACACATCATAACCATTATCACATAATTGACTAACACTTATCAAATTATGGTGCAAACCATCAACGAGTAGAACATTCTTTATTTCGAGGTTTGTACCAACATTACCTATTCCAACGATTTTTCCCTTACCATTGTCTCCAAAGGTGACCGTTCCACTTTTCTTTTCTTCAAAGGTTTAAAATGCATCCTTGTTCCCGGTCATATGTTTGGAGCATCCACTGTCAACCACCCATTCCTGCATTAAAATGTAGATTTTGGTACCCATGTGATGGTCCGATATGGTTAGAATCATTTAAGTACAGATTTGTATAAAAGTTCTGATTCAGAAATCCAGTCGGTCGACAATTGTTCGACCGACATCTGTCTCGGTCGACAAATTGTCGATCGAGAAGATTACTGTAAAACAAAGAAACACAGAAATTTAGCTCGGTTGACCAATTTTCGACCGAAATAATTGCTGTTTAGTTGTTGTAGATTTTGATTTGTTACAGACATCTGATCGGTTGACAATACTTCGACCGATTAAGGGTTCGGTCGACAATACTTTGACCGACTAAGTTTCTGTTTCAGTACAACAGTGCAGAAAATTAACAATATGCATGAAATCTTTTGTCTAGTTGAGATAAGACAATATAAATAGCAAAATGGAGCGTTTGGCCATATCTCAACTAAATTCCATTTGACTCTACTAAGTTTGGAGTTTTGGGACCCAAACTAAGTCGGAATCCTTAGTCTTATAAGGGCATGAAAAGGAATAGTGTCCAAGACGTAAACAAAAATGGCAAGTAATAGAATCAACTTCATTTCTCTTTCTAGCCATTGTGCTCTTGGGTACAAACATAGTTTGAGTTCTTTTGGGTTGATTTTTCTTTGGAGCATATCCCAAACCTTTTCTTCCGTTGAAAACAGTACCAACGCTTAGAATGTTATCAAGTATATCTTTTCTTCTTAACTCATAAAGTTCTCTTTGCAGCTTAGCAATGTCATTCATCTTCTTGTGTAGATCTTTTCTTGCTTGATCTAAATCAGATAACAATGAATCTCTTTCTTTTACAACATTATCATAGTCCAGATGGTTACACAAAATAGGTTGAGTCTGAAAATCTTTTAGTTTAGCTAACAATTCAGTCTTTTCTTTAGAAAGAAGATCAACATTTGTTTCCAAAGTGAGTAGCTTTCTAGTGCAATCATCTAAAGATGTTTTTAAAGACAAATTCTCAAGATCAATGCTATTCTTTTCAGAAGAAAGATTATCTAATTTAGCAATTAGCTCATCATTTGATTTGATAACCTTCTTTAGTTTCTTCTTGACATCAACATACTTATCATGAATTTCTTGTAGACTAGTAACTAACTCTTCTTTAGGAAGATCAAGTAGGCTTACCTCTTGAGAGTCTTCATCATCTTCTCTTGCCATTAGACATTCCACCTTTTCTTCTCCGCTAATACTGTCACTTGACTCGTCCCATGTAGCTTTATAGGTTTTTTCTCCCTTCTTCTTGTGTGAGCTTTTCTTTCCTTTCTTTTCTTTAGGACATTCATTTTTGAGATGCCCTTTCTTCCCACATTCAAAGCACCTAGGAGGGGTAGAAGAAGAACTGGAAATTTTGTTAGATTTAAATCTTTTGTATTTCTTACCGTTGACGATCCAAGCTTCTTCTCCTTCTTCTTCACTTGACTCCTCACTTTCTTGTGTGATGACCTTTGAAGCTTTTAGAGCCACATCCTTCTTCTTTCCTTGCTGAAGTTCACGTGCTCTTCTCTCTTCCTCTTCTAGGGTTGCTTCATGAGCTTCTAGGTTGCCAATAAGTTGCTCCATTTTCAGTCGAGTGAGGTCATTTTCTTCTTCAATGGCTGTCACCTTTGGCTTATATTTTGGAGGAAGTGATCGAAGGATTTTTGATACCTGATCTTCTTCAAGGATAGGTTTTCCTAGGGCACTTAAACCATTAACAATAGTAGAGAATTTTGCAAACATTTCACTAATAGATTCATCAGGATCCATACGAAAGTGTTCGAACTTTTGTTTAAACATGCTAATTTTGGAATTTTTGACTTGGACTGTACCTTCATAGGTTATGGACAGTCTATGCCAAATATCATAGGCTGTGTCACAATTAGATATTCTATTAAATTCTCCTACTGAAATAGAACAATATAAAATGCTTACAGCTTTTACATTCATTTGAGCCAGCTTTATCATATTTGCATCCCATTCTGCAAATTGAGTTTGAGGGAGCTCATATGGGGTTGACACCATTCTCCATAAGTCCCAATTGATGCCTTGGAAGTAGAACTGCATCCTTCTCTTCCAATATTGGTAGTTTGTTCCATCAAACGCTGGAGGCCTAGCAACAAGTGTCCCTTCAAGGTTAAGGTTGTTGAGCACTCCGTCACCCATTTCTTCAAGACCTTGTTAGGGTTCCTTGAAGCCCGTTCTGATACCAATTGAAAAACACTAGAGGGGGGGTGAATAGAGTTTTAAAATAATTTTAACAATTTATTGAACTCAAACAACCACAATTGAAATTGGAAGAAGGAGACATGTGTTTAGAGTGGTTCCAACTTTAGCAAATACTAAAGTTGTCAGTCCACTACCCGGTTGCTTACCCAACCGGGATTTTGAAAGTATTTATTTTATTACCTTCTCAAGGATTTATACAAAATACAATACTTTCCTTTACACCGCTTGAACAGCCTTCACTTGAAGTAGGTGCACCAACTTGAGGTAGCCTTCTTGAAGTAACTCCTAGCTCCCCCTTGAAGTAGCCTTCCTCTCTAGAAGTAACCTCCCGTTGCACCAGCCTTCTAAAGTAGCTCAAGGTCGCCTTCTTCACCAAGAAGATCTCCACCCTCTCCAATCCGCAGCCTCCAACCTAGGAGTAGCAAGGAGAGTACAAACAGTAATAGAGAACAAGAAAGGAAAAAAAGGAAATTACAACTTATCCTTTGTAGCCCAAGGCTTGATTTGCCTAGATCAAGCGTATAGATCTCCTAACCAAGTGTATGGACTTGTGATTGCAGTGGGTAGGAGATACTAGCCTATAGGACACGAATTTTGAGCTAAGGAAGGAAGTGTCCAATTGTTACAATGCTCAAATTGCTCACAAACAGATTGCTCAAAGTATGCTCAAGGATTTCTCAAGTGTAACAAGTGAGTTTGAGTGTCCTATGGCTTGTCCTATTTATAGGAATGGTCTAAGGATGCTTAAGGACGTTCTAGACAACTTCTAGGAGTTTCTAAGTGCTTAACTAGCCGTTAGGTACAAGTTTGTTGCTTTAGCAACGGCTAATTAATTTACTCTGCAGTTGCTGTCAGAGTTTATCTCGGTCGAGGAATGGTCGACCGAGACACCTACTCGGTCGAAGTTTTGTCGACCGACAGGCTCTCTGGATCAAGTGATTTGCAACGTCTATCTCCAACTGCCAACTACCTTGTCAGTTGTGCCTAACGGCTACTTTGGATCTTTCTCGGTGGAGAAGATTGTCGACCGAGAGTGTCTCGGTCGAGGAGTTGGTCGACTGAGATTGATCTTGTTTCATTGTTTCAATTTAGGCACTAATTATATGTATGAGTGTGCAAATGTGATCCTATTTGAAGGGGATGACTTATCTAAATGTGGTGTTTAGCTAGGTAAGATCTAACGCTTGATTTACATGCATTCTAAGTACTTGTACATTATATATTTGTACAAGCTTTTACAAGGCGATTACATTGCATGAAAATATAAATATGGAAGCATATGGATTTCCCTAGTACTTTGTCATCCGCCTTGTTCCTGCACACTCAAGTAGCTCGTTAGATCAATAAGAATGAAATGTTTGTCATAATCAAAACAAAGGGATTTATAGATGTCCATTTAGCCAACAATAACATCTTGTGATTTCAGCCTAACAACATGCCACAAACTTGCAATAATAAGATGATTAAGACTATATATACGTCATGTGATTCACACACATATAGAAACACAATTAATTCATTCACATGATTCACACACATAGAAACCTGCAGTTTCATTCATTCATCCATTTTTACATTCACACACATCTAGAAGCACATTCATTCATTCATCTTCACATTCAAATGAATGTATAGATCAAATTCAATAAGATAATTAAAAAAAGTCATTCACACATGTATATATAAGCATCACATATATACAGAAATAATGACACCAAAGTTTAGAAATGCCATTCTTTATCATCAGTACCCCAATCATAATAAAAAATTGCCTCCCTTTCAAAGGCTTTTGCCCATTTTTCTCTTATGTCATCTAATTGTTCTATCATATAGGGTATATGTACATCTAATAGATATCCCCCTGTATTGAAGTCACTAGTTTTAAACACCTACAAAGAGAATGACGTATATATAAAATTAATAAGTTTGATATTTTCATATTATCTAATGAGACTATACTTAAAGTGATCAAGACTATATATTACCTGTTGTATGTTTTTGATGTCTTGTGTAGAATATCTGACAATCATGTCCATATATCGCATCACATAGTATCTACATGCCCAACTGCTATTTTTTACAATACACTATAAATTTCAACATACAAAATGTTAATAAATATAAATAAGCATAATTCACATAAATAAAATATATATTGGAGTTAGGAAACTATATCCACATTCTTCCAAACTATCACTTTCTTTCTCTTGTCAATGTTTCCTCCAGCATTTTTGAAATCTTTTAAAGCCTATACGTTGATGTAACACATTAAATTGCATTAGTATATAGTCGTATAATAACAAATGTCAACAGATATATATATAAAATTTTTCTCACATGTATAATGGCCTTTTCAAACTGTGTCATGAATGGTCTAATTTGTTGCCCTTAGGATCTAGATAATAAATAGACAACATCTCAGGGACAATAACCACTAACTCCGAATGCTTACCTGTAGTGATAAGAAAGTAAAAAGTAAATAACTTAAAATCCACAATGAAATGTAATTTTCTTAAGTCAAAAATATAAGCAAAGTAAACTTACCCAACATTTTATGGAGCTATTATCACACTATTTTTTGCTTCACCAAAATATTTAAAAACAATAGAGAAGTATATGGTAACTGATGTAGGGTCTTCATTTACAAGACTGATCAAGGATGGAAATAGAAATCCCACACGAGTCATTGAAAAATCTTTATAGAATCTATGTAAGTGGCTGCAAAACATATATTATGTATGCATTAAAATATAATAAAATAGATCACCATATATAAAATGAGGTATATAGATATATAAATAAGATCTCACCATATCTATTATTCTATCATAGATTAATTTAGTCAAGCATAACGAAACAAATTTAAAATATCTTGTAGAAATATATTATTATCATATGATTGGCCTATATCATCCTCCTTCATAGAAACAATAATAAGTGAAGTTTCAGAATGTTCACCTTTCCATATTGTCATACCCCTACATTTAGGACCTATTGAGTCAAATCGGTCCATTGCAAGCCAACTAGGTACTTGAGGAAGAGGTGGAGGTTGAGGAGGACAAGTTGTAATGGGTTTCTTTCCTTTGTCCTGCATATATAATTTCATATCAATTTTCATGTATATACATATATCAATTAATGTAATGTAAATTTACCATACATGATCGTATAGATGACTCCCTCTTCAGGCTACAAGACCACTCCGCCTTCTGCTTCACCAATTGTGTTAGCATCTGGATGGGAATATGGTAATGGATGTTGCCACCAAGTGGGGAAGATAAGCCTAGGGCTCACATGAACTGCACCATCGAGTATTGGAGTTCCATGAATCATGTGCCCTACAAGGCGTGGGTAAGCGTCGCTCTCTGCAATGATGTATTCTTTCAATTTTAGATGACATGGCCTCAACTCCTACAAATTTATGTAGAGTATGTTATATATACCTAAATATATCATCTTAAAAAGACTAGCTTCTATGTCATAAAAATACTTACATCGAACGTGCTAGGTGGTAGGTCTACATGATTACTCCCAACCACCTCTACAAGATTACTCCCAACCACCTCTATCTTAGGGGAAGAGTGACACACCACAAATACTATCTGAGTGGCAGCCTGAGATGTCTACCACTTGCTCATTGCTTCCTGGACTCTGATATCAATTAACTCATCCATCTATACATGGCTAAAAGGAACACTTTTTGATTACTAAATTCCCTTTGCATCAACATTCTAAAAAAAGAATGTGTTACCTCAACTTTTGAAAATCTCTTTTTTTGGACATGTTTGCGTTGTGATGGCCCAAAGAATACTCTTAGGCCCACACCAGTGCCTGCAGCCCTAACACATCTAGGATGCTCTGGGTGACTGAGAGCAACTATAAATTCATCCCTTGTGCCCTCAGGGATGAACGAGTCTAGCTTTCTCTTCTCATGAAGATCCCGCCAATCATCATCAGTAGAAATTGGTAAGTAAACATAACAATCATCATTACTAATTGCTCTGAGAGTTGAATGTTACCATTTTTTCAGCTGCCTCAGCAGTTGTGGGGTTGGTTATATCTCCTTTTTTGTTTTGCCTCCCAACTACCACACACCATGGTAATGTAGAGGTGTGGGAGTAGTAGAGGACTCAACAGTCTCAGCAGTAGGAGCAATATTTTGCTGAATGGAAGACACATGTAGTCTTTGGCAAAGGGTTGCATAGCCTTCTGGACCCATCATGTGGTCGTACACATTCAGTGAACGCCTTTCTCTTTGAGCATTGATGATATCCTTATTAGTAAGAACATTGAATTGGTTAGTAGCAATCAAGGTCAATCGTTAAATGTGAACTGATAAGAATGTATACTACTTAAATTGGGAGTGATGCTTAATACATTGAATTCATCTGTGTTTCTCTTGGCAACAAACACGTCCCACTCAGTCAGGTTTAAGTAGTTCCATTGCTCAAGGGCTGACTTCTTCCTCTTATAAGCCACTCGTATATATTCTCAATTGATAGTTGTTCTATAGTTACTTAGGACCCTCCCACATCATTGCATCTCCTTTTTATGATGTAGGCTTTCATCGAGTTCAAATATACTATGAAAAATTTCATATATTTAATAGAGAATTCTAAAAAATATAATTGTAAATAACTTCAAAAATATAATTACAAATGATAATATCTCACATATAGTTCTTTCCATACTAAGTCTTTCTTGCTTTTAGGAACTGTATGCCACGATTATGCATTTACACTACAATGGCTACGAGTAGGAACCCCAAGATATGAAACAAACGAGTGCAATTCTTTTCAACTAGATTTCCTATAAGATCAAAATCCAAAACCAATTTTGGCCCATTTCCCTTTTTTGTAGTAACTTATTCATCATAGTGATGCCCCTGATTATTTCAAATTTTTATGTTTCTCATCAAGTGGCACAAGGTTTTTAGGGGGTACATCCTCAACCTAATAATTGACAAAAAAACACATATATGATATAACTTATAAATTGACATATAGCTAGATATATTGTAAATCTTACATTGTCACACGACGCCCCACCCTCATGGTGATCATCATAAAGAACATCATTCTCATGGTCAACTATTTGAATAAGTGTCATATAAAAACAATCAAACATTTAACCTTTACTGAAATTAATATAACATTGTAAAGTTTACATTGATCTAACATTCAAAGAACATTTAAAAAATTAAAAACATTCCTCTAATATTAAGATCTTTTATCAATTAAAATTCCTTTGGTGTGATTTCCACACACATATAAGTCATTGTTAGCTTCAATATTTGGAGTTGGCAAGCCAACTGAGAATTGACTAGAGTCATCATACTTATCATAGTACTCTTATTCATCTATAGGATCTTCAATGAACTGTCTTTTACCATGAAGAACAACTGACCATTTTTCATTTATAGGACGATCAATATAAAATACTTGTTTCGCCTGTGATGCCAATATGAATAATTCACCATTCTCGTGAATCTTTTCAAAATTCACTAATGTGAAACCCAATTCATCCACTATAACTCCTTTGGTGTTATCAACCCAATTGCACTTAAAGAGTGGAATTCTAAAATCTAGGTAGTCAAACTCCCATATATCTTTAATGACATCGTAAAATGACATTTTATCTTTACGTGGACTCGTATCTTTTGCACAAGAAAAAACAATGAAGATGCTGAAAGGGTGATCCCACTATTTTAGATGACTCTCTTATCATCTTGATTCTTTGTGTAATATGATAACCCATTTATGTCAAACCCTTCATAAGTCATAACATTCATATTTGGTTTAAATGCGAGGTGTTTGATATTTTCAACAATATTATTTGGTGTTTGAGATGGTGTAAGACTTTATCTTCAAACCACTTAATATATGTCTTGTTATGCTCTCTACCAAGCCACATTGAATTGGCTCGAGGATATTGTTTCTTAATAAAATCAGTATGTTCTGTGATATAAACACTCACTTCATCGATGTTGTGTAAAATATACAAGTGAGCTTGTTCCCACAACTTACGACTGATTACTTTTAGTCATTCTCCTAAAGTCCCATTTTCAGAATAGTCCTCAATATTCTTGTCATTTACAGGAGCTTCATTACCACTCAGAAAGTCATTGCAAAAATCCATAACTCCTCTCACCATATAACCCTCAACAGATCACCAATGACACTATCACAAACATTTTTCTCAACATGCATGACATTGATATAATGCCTAACTGCCAAAAAACTCCAATAAGGAAGATCTACAAATATTGACTTCTTCTTGAATAACGGTTTGTCACTTTGTGTGGGAATGGTACATTGTGATCTCTTACCAAATTCATTGACAAAGTTATTTACTCTTTCACTAACAATAGAGAAAGAAAGCAATATTAATTAATTAAATTCATTCATGCATCATTAACCCTAATCAATCAATATTAATTAACTACACAATCTTGACGAGAAATTATTGAACTAAGTTAAATAAATTACTAACAAGAGAGAAAGAAAGAAATATCAATTAATTAAGTTCATTCATTGCATAATTAAACCCTACTTAATCAAAATCTACTTCTGATTAACCACTCCCCGCAATGGTGGAGCAGGCTATGGCAACATCGGTCAGAGGTGGAGCTAGAGGTGTTCGTAGTTAGAGAACAAGGATGGTGGGGATGTGACGATGGATGGAGGTGAAGTAGACTATGGTGGTAGTGAATGGAGCAGGTTGGTCCTCGACCGGTGGTTGGAGTTGAGCGGTGGCTGATGGCGGTGACTGGAGAAGGCTAGAGCGCCATCCTCCCAAGCTCCTCAGGCGGCGGAGCTACTCAGGCGGTGGCATCCTCCCAAACTACTGGTTGGAGGAGGAGGTGAGAAGCTACAACCCCGGCTACCGGCGAGCAACGGATGACTAGAGGAAGAGAGGAGTGGAGCACAGGCAGTGGACCTTCAAGCTATAGAGGCAGTGGGGATCACAAACCATCATAGAAGAAGTTGGTCCATCACGATGAAATAGAGAATGGGGAGAAAGTTTGTTTCACGCTGGTGCTAATAAGTTACCCACAGTCGTCAGTTGTTTTAAAAAATTGATGACTAATTCCTAGGTTAGGGGTATAGTCATCTGTTACTTGTGAAAAATCAACAACTAAGTCCAAATCCAAACAAAAAAAGTTGCCCTCAGTTAGGGTTTTAGTCATCGGTTACTAGAGAAAAACCGACGACTGACTCCTAAACAAAAATAATAGTCTGAGATAGTCATCGGTTACCAACAGAAAAAATGACGTCTATATACATATCGAAATAAATAATTTTGATCTACTATGAAGGCCATAGTTTTTAGTTGTCCAATAAAAACCTATGAAGAAGGAGCAAATTGGGGGGGGATATTTTTGCGAGGACAAGGCACGAAAACACCTAGTCGTCGGTTTCTAGTAAACAACCGACGCCATAGTCCCATCCCCTTAAAAAAAGTTTAACTGGGGAAGGGTGATTAGTCGTTAGTTAGTTGACAGAGCCGATGACTAATGAGGAGATATATTTTTCTATGGAGACATGATGTGAAACATGTGTCGCACTGGATTGAAAATTTTAGAGGAAAAACTTTTTCATTGGAAAATTATATTTCATGGGTAATTTTAGACGTCGATTTCTTTCAAAGGAAACTTACGGTAAAGTAAAAGCAGTACCCGTGTGTTTTCTAAATCGGTAGGACTTCACATATGGTGACGGTTGTCTTAAATAACCGACGTCGTTGTTCTTTGACATCAATTTTTTGTGTGCAACTGACGTCGTCAAAGGTGACATTATATGTCATTTCTGTACCAGTGTATTCATCCTTTGGATACTGACATTATGGATAAATTGTCTATCAAGAAAAAAGAGGTAACGAAGGCTATGGATGCTGAGGAGGTTTTTTTGAAATAGAAGTTCAGGATTCTTTGGTTGACTGAAGGAGATCGCCATTCACATTTTTTCTACACATATTTAAAAACTAGGAGGTTGAAGAATAATATTTCCTTTATTAATATTTTTAGGGTTTACGTGAATGATCATTCTGAGATTAAGACTCATATTGTTAATTTTTTCAATTGTACTTCTACTTATGTCAGTGGTTGGAAGGAGGAGCGGTGTATCCTGCAGATTACTAGGGATCAAGCTCAGAGTTTGAGTAGATGGTGATGAGGGAGGATATTAAATCTACTATTGACATTATTAAGTGCAATAAGGCCCCTAGGCCTAATGGTTACAATGTAGACTTCTTTAAAGCCACTTGGGAGGTTGTTGGTGATGATGTGACGAAGGCGGTCTTAATTTTTTTTAGAATTCCAAGTTGTCGAAGGAAATGAATAGGACCTTTATTGCTCTGATCCCAAAGAATAGATTGGAAAAATCTATCAAAGATTGGAGGTTGGTTCCTCTTTGTAATATAGTTTATAAAGTGATTACTAAAATTGTAGAAAATAGACTGTAGGGTATCCTTCTTGATGTCATTGACCTAAATCAAGTGGCATTCATTAAAGGTAGAAAAATGGGATATGCCCTTCTTCTAGAAAATGAAATTTTTAGTTCTTTTCATAACTCTCTTGGTACTCCAAAGTTGTGTATAAAGGAAGATTTAACTAAGGCTTATGATAGTGTGGACATAAACTTTATTCTATTCATGATGATTAAGATGGGATTCCCATGATGTTGGATCAAATGGCTGAAGGAGTGTTTTGATTCTAGTTCTTTTTAGGTTGTGTTCAACGGAGTTCCTACCACTCCTTCTTTTGATTCAAATGGGTTTGTCAAGGATATCCAATCACACCCTATCTCTTTGTTACAGCTATGCAAGCATTGAGCTCTATCTTTTATTCATATGTTAATGAGAAGAAGATCGGTCCTCTTAAAGTTTCCAGAGACTTTGGTGTCTCACATCTAATATTTGTCGATGATTTGCTCATTTTCACTAAAGGAGATAGGAAGAATGTGTTAGCTTAAAAGGAAATTCTATCTCTTTTTGGGGAAGTGTCTGCACTTCATTTGTATCCTTCTAAAAGTCGAGTGTTTGTGAGTGAGAAGGCTAGAAGTGAGGAGATTTTAGAGGTTTTAGATATTGTTATCTATTCTCTACCTGTTAAGTATCTTGTCCTGCCTTTGTTCTCTAGAAGGTTCACAAAAATGGTGTGCTTGCCTATTGTGGATAAAGTAAAGACAAAACTAAATTTGTGGAAGAGTAGGCTGATATCTATGGATGGGAGGTTGGAACTTGTGAACTCAACTTAGGAATCTTATTATATGTTTTGGTCTACTGCCTTTCCAATCCCGAAAACTACCATTAAGGGTCTAGAAAAAATGTTCAGAAATTTCTTATGGGGAGATGATGATAAGAAGAAGAAGATACATACTATTTCTTGGAAATGGATCTATAAACCTAAAAAAGAGGGAGGTTTGGGTGTTAGATGCATTGAAGATTGGATGGAAGCATGACTTATTATGAATCTTTATAATGTTTGTCAAAATAAGAAATCCCTATGGGTTAAATGGGTTCATGAAAGATACATAAAGGATTTGTCGATTAGGCATTGTAGTTCTAAGCCATGTTTTTCTTGGTTGTGGAAGAAAATCCTTGCTTTCAGAGATAAGTATCATGGTCATTTCTTCATTAAAGTTGGAGATGGTCAAAATACTTTGCTCTGGTTACATCCTTGGTGTCAAAAGGGGTTGTGTCTCATTCATATTTTAGGTTCTCAACTTGTCTCAAGATTTAGTAATGGTACTAAAACTAAATCTAGTGAATGAATTATTGATGGGGAGAGGAGGTTCCCTACTACTAGGGGATCTGATAAGTCTTGTAGTGTCTTCAATAAGTTGGATAAGCCAGGTGCATGAGTTGATTTTTTTTCTATTTAATGAAAAGGAAAATCCTATGTTGAGATTTTCTTGGAATGCATGCAATGTAACTGGTGATGAGGCTGGCTAGGCAAGTTGGGTCTTGTCTAAAAGGATGCCTAGAAGCATATCTATTCTATTGTGGAAAAGCTTTCTCAATCGTTTACCTACCCTAGATATCCTGATTAGTTTTGGTCTGCAAATCATTTCAAGTTGTGGGTTGTGCTATGAGCAGGTGGTAGATTGGGAACATATATTCTTTGGTAGTTCTTTCTCTAGTTATATTTGTCCATCCTCTAAGCATATTCATGGTAGAAGTATAATGAGGTGGTCATATTCATTGTTCTTGAAGGGGAAGGCTAGGGTTTTGGCGGCTTTAATTGTGTACAACCTTTGGCAAGAAAGGAATTGGAGATTTTTTTTTCTGATCAATACATGTCTTCTGACTGTATTTGGGAGGAGTCCAAAGTTGATTCTTTTCGGATTCTTGTCTTATTGGCCTTTGTATATATAGATAGTTCTTTCTTTTCTTTTTCTTCCTTTTGATTATGTTTTTATATAGACTTTTGAAAATAATAAAAGGGGAGGAGGCGCGCTTGGAGCAGCAAAAAAATACATTCATGCATTCAATTTCATATGTCAATCCACACTAAGTAACCCACGTGGCTTTGAAAAAGGACAAAATGAGGTAGGTTTGATGTTTCCTAGCTATTTGGCTATGCAAATGGAAGAAAGGATTGTGGTAAGGGGTTGGAGTGCTATTACATAGGAGTATCATCTTTTCTTTATTTAGATGCTATTAAATAGGAGCATCTTTTATTTTCTTTCCACATTTTTTTTCTTTGCCCTTGGTGTAGCTAGGGCACATAGTGGTGAGAATGAAGTAGGGAGGGATATATATTTGGCCACCCCAAACTTTTGGAGGTGGCCCAGGATGAATGTGTGCACTTTCGTATCCTTTCACGAGGCTAAGAGGTAAGAAGATCATAGAAGAAAAGTGAGTTGAAGATGGTTTACTAGTATGCATTTCAACATGAGATCTCCTGCATGATGCATCCTTTTATGAGGCAGAGAGGTAAGAAGATGATAGAAGAAAGTGAGTAAAAGAGGGGTTACTAGTATGGATTTCAACATGAGATCTCCTACATGAAAGTTATTCCAAGAATTTCATCAAGTAATGACACACCACATGAATGAGCAATATTGAAACTACACTTTTATCATGAGATTCTACAAACCCTAAGAGTTTGTAGCTCACCTCAATCACAATTCAACCAAGTAGTTCACAAGCATGATAAAGGTGATTCACATGTAAAAAGTCAAGAATTGATACCATTTAGCAATAAACCATGACAATTCACTTGAATTTATTAAAGGTCATCATTTTCAATTCACAGTGTAGAGATTGGGTCAAAATATTTTTTTTGGCAAGACATTCTGAATTTGGGAAAAATTGGCCAAAATGGCCCCAAATTTCCTTCACTCACATCTAAGCCTTCATTATGGACCAAATAGAAAGAAATAAGCAAATCCTAGTGACAAACATGCAAAAATTACAAAAAAAACTACATGATATGCAATGCATGGAAAAAAGAGTAATTTTTTTTTAAAATTAAAAAAAATGCAAGTATGCATGTATGTAAATCAAGAACACAAAGTACATATACACAATTATGAGAGATGGTTAATTATTTGATGATCTTGAGAAAAAATTTAGAACAAGGAACATAGATAAAAGTGGGGTAAAAAAGGGCTTACCGCCCTACCACCCCAAACTTTTAAACAATGTTGTCCTCAACATGAAATAGAAGTATAGGATGATAGGGTAGAGGAGTTGGAGTCATGGTATAAAAACCCTAAGAGGGGAGAGATATCTCAAGGTGTCTAGTAAGTAGAACTGGGCCACCACAGTCGTTCTGTGCACAACGGCCATTCTGGCTTGCCAGCACAACAATCATCATGTGTTGATGACCGTGATGTCGCCTTCCTGTAGCTTTTCTAGTGATTTGCAATTCTCTTTTCATTCTTGTTCTTATCTTTGACTAGATCATCTATGAATCATCTTTCCTCCTATGTAACTCTTCCAAAATGATTCACAATCAACAAAACCATCAAGTATAGTGTGTGCGTGTTTTCTTGGAAAAGTGTAAAAATAACCTAAAAGTATCAAAAATGAAATGTTGGATGAAAACAATTCACCAAATCTAGGTGGGTTGCTTCCCACTAGAGCTAAGTTTCATGCCTTCAACTAGGCTTCATGTATATTCCTCAATCACTCAACCATTTGGCATCATCATGTGTTCACTTTTCCTATAGATACACCCCTCATTTGCATTCAACATGTGTTCCTTGTCCTATTTACCACAAAAGCTGTCATGAATTCTTTCATCCGGATCTCCTTCTTTTAAATGATCAGTCAGAATCTTCAAGTGATCACATTGAATATACTAATTTCATCCTTGCTGGGTTGAGGTCTTGTACATGTTGATCTTTATCTTCATGCACATGCATGAAACTATCATTGTGACACTACATACATGTATCTCGACATCAGCTATAGATAAGAATGTCCATCCCAAGATGATGGGAATCTTCCTATTCTCCAAGTCCATGTCAAGAACAATGAAATCCACAGGGAATATTGCTGCCCTTTCTTTGTCTATCATCACCAAAACATCATCCACTCTTCCTCTAGGCACTTTGATGGAGCGATCTGCCAATTAGAGAGTGCAATGTGCTAGTTTCAAATTTCCCAACCCCAGCTCAACATAGACACTATATGACATCAGATTCAGACTAGATCCCAAATCAAGTAGGGACTAGTCTATGTGATGTCCCCCAATGTATATAGGTATGAGTGGGGCTCCTAGGTCTTTCCTCTTCACAAGAAGTTAGTGTTGGATGATAGATTACACTTGTTCAGTCAACTGGATTTTTGTAGGCATTCTCCCCGTTGACTTCCTCTTCACAATAGATAGGTTCTTGAGAAACTTGGTTGAATATGGAATCTTCTTGACAACATCCAACACTCAAATATTCACCATCACTTGGATAAGCACCTCAAGAATGACAAAATTGTGTTCCTTCCTCCTTTTTATTTCTAGTGGCTCATCCAATGCTTCAGGGAATGGTGGCTCACCAACCTTTGTCCTACCTGCATCAATATGATTTTCTTGTGGCATGCCATGAGATGGAACACTAGGGATTGTGGAACCTACAAACGGAGTGTGAAGTGGGATAGACGGTATCACATGCTCAACACGATGCGTCATAATATCATCTTTAACAATTTCAATCATAGTATCACCCTTGTGCTAGCTTTTCCTTGTTTTATCAGTATTTCCTTGACTTGTAGGCTACTCAAGAGACCTTCCACTCCTTATAACTATCACAACACTTCCTTGCTCATGGTGGAGAGGAGGGAGCTTGTTGTGTATGTTGAGGAGGTGGAGGAGATACTTGGTACTCGAATAGAAGTGGTGGAGAAAATTGAGGTTGGTAGGTGAAGTGGTGGGATGGTTGTGGTGATTAGAGGGGGAGGAAGTGTGTAAGGCTTGGGATGGCCTTGGAAATGATAAATGGGTTGCACTTGCAATGGAGGCGGACTATAGAAAACTTTAGAAGAACCCATTGGTCCACTTTTTCACGAAAGTTCATGATGGGTTGGGAGGACAACTTTGCTTCTGCTTGAAGAGCAAGTATTGAAGAGAGCTGATCCAGTTTTTTCTCCAACCTTGTCACATTCATTTGCCCATCATAAAATATTTTCAACCTAGAGAGGACTTCCTCCTCAAACCCTAAGCTTCTGCTTGAAGAGCAAGTATTGAAGAGAGCTGATCCAGTTTTTTCTCCAACTTTGTCACATTCATTTGCCCATCATAAAATATTTTCAACCTAGAGAGGACTTCCTCCTCAAACCCTAAGCTATATCTTGGACCTTGTTGTTCCGCATAGCTATGAGCATGAGGTGTCTTCTCTTCACTAAAGGACTCAACAAAATTGAATGAGTGACAACGAACACTTCTAACTTGGTTTTTCATAAAACTCACAAGTTCTCCAAGAATCTTCATCATTTGTGTTTTTGAATCATTATGAACTGGAGATGTCACACCAAAGGGGCAGTCACCATCATTCATCATGTTAGAAGATTGATTTGAACTTTCCGCTAAGTGCTCAAACAAGGTCCATGTTTCCTTAGGTGGCTTAGCCATAAATGCTCCTCCATAAGAAGAATCCATTATAGCTTGACTGATTAGAGAGAGACTAGAGTAAAAGGATTGAACTATCTTCCACAAAGTGATCTCATGTTGTTGGAACTTTCTCAACATCTTTTGAAATCTTTCCCAAGCATCAAGGAACCACTCATTACCCTCTTGATTGAAACTCACTATGGCATGGAACTTTTGTGTCAACCTTGCAATGGAGTAGAATTTCTTTAACAAGGAATTCCTCATGTCTTCCTAAGTCATGAGGAACCTTCATGAGACATACCAATGTTTGGATTTTTCTTTGAGGGAGAATGAGAATAGTAAACCAAATTGCATTATCATTGGCCATCGATGTCTTGAAGTGGAGCATACTTTAAGAAAGGAGTCCAATTTCTTGTAGGGTTTCTCACTCTCTGAGCCATTTAGAAGGTGGGAAGGAGCCCAAGAAGACCTGGAGGGGTGGAGAATTGATCCCCTCAACTATATTAGCAATTGGTGATTTGTAGTTTCTAGGCATGAAGTACTCTTAAAGTGGCTTGTCAGGTTCATTTTGGATTTCATCTTATCTTCAACGGGTTGCTATCACATGCACAAGTTTCAATCAAACAAAAGTGGAAAAGTCAGAAAACCAATTTGCACAAAGAATATAAAGAATAAAGAATAAAGAATTTGCAATGATGGTGGCAGTAGGAAAAGAATAAAGAAAAACTAACTACCTAGGTTGAGCACCTTTCTCCCCGACAATGATGCCAAAAAGCTTAGTATGGTTTTTCCTAGGTCACACACTAATCAACTGAATGGTGACTATATGCAACCCTAAGAGGTTTTGAACACACTTGGGATCTTTCAAATTTATAATCCCTAATAGGATGCTCACATAGACTAACACACTTGAATGTAACCGCATGGGGTTGTGTTATAGTATAGGAGGGTGGCAAGTTAGGGGTCGAACCCAAGAGAGAAAAGGGGGCACTAGAGCTAGGTATGTTTTAGATAGGTTCTTGCAATGAAGTCTAGGGTTTAAGGGTTTGATGGTTGGTTTGTTGATTACACTAATGGTGAAGAAGCAATTAAAGGAGAACAAACAAGATCAAAACCTAAGTTAACCCTAGACAATTAATTCTAATAAGTGAGAGAAGGCAAGTTGAGCAAGAAAGGAACAATAAAAGAGCAAACTACACTAAGGAAAGCAAAGCAAGAATAAAACTACACTAAACTAGCAAACTAGGTGAAAGAGCATTTGCAGACCTAAACTAGCAAGAACAATGAAAGATCAAGTAATGAATATAACTAAGCAAGTAAAGACCTAAATAAGTAAAGACTAGCTAAGCAAGAACACAATTAGGGTTTTATGCAATTAATGGAGTTGTGGGCTATTTGGGGTTATGCACTTGTCAATTGTGTTGGGGGTGATAATGTGTAAACATTATTCTTTCATTTCGATTACCAAACTAAACAACAAGCTAGAGGCTAGAATGGATTTCCCTAAACTACCAACTTCATGGATAAGATAGGGTTTGTATTTGGGAACTAGTCCCTAACACCGCCTACCTACCCTAATGAGGCTCAATTGGGTTAGGGTTTAGGTGGAATTCAATTGGGGTCTAGTCAAGCCTAGGTTTTAGGATAGGAACTCTTAGGGTAATTAGGGGCTGAGGGTAGTAATGTAAGGTGGATGTGAGGTTTTAGACCTCTCATCACCCACATTCTAGCCTTGAGAAGGCTCCAAGCTAATAACACTAAATTATCCTAAACTAGATACTTAGATCTCTCACCTAGGTGTAGGAGAATTGATTAACATGTAGGAACATGAACAACTAACTAGGGATCTACTAATTGGACTTAGGATCAATTCAAAAATTAAATATATATAAGCAATTTTCCTAGAATCCTGGGAAATTTGAAGAACAAACCACAAATCCATTTATGGGAAATGAGATAGGAATAGAAAATAATCATTAGAAAATGAAATCATAATGTTTACAAATCACTTTCCCCTGACATGGTATCAAAGTAACATTTTTGACCCCAAACAACCCTCCTATGGGACCTAGCTATCAAAGAACAAGATAATACAAAGTGAGAGGAAGGGGTAGAGGAGTGTAAAGACATGGTCGCTCGATGGAGACTCCTCCTTCTCTACCTCATAGAAAAAACTACTCAAGTGTATCCTTCTCCTAAGATGAAATGGAATGGATGTATCGTGGAAAGTGGCCAAAAACCCTTAAATAAGTGTTTTTGGGGTGGAAGATGATGGAATGGAGAGGGAATGGAGTGGAAGGGGATAGGGTAGGCTAGAGCGGCTGTAGGAGTAGATAACCTTGTGCTCCAACCACCACCTAAGTATATATAGGTGGTGGGGAAGCATTAGGCAAGTAGGGGTAGAATAGGGAATGAAGTGGAAACGTGTAGCTAGGTTTGTGAGTAGCACATTCATGTTTGGTAGCATGGCCGTGGTGGGTAGTCCTGAACACAGCTGTGGTGGGATGGAATGAGTAAGGTGTAAAATATGAAAAGTCACAAGTTGATTTTTGGTTTTGAACTGCTGGTGGCATGACCATGGTGGTCACCACAACTGTTTTGGCTTGAGGGATTGTTGGCCATTCTGAGAAGCACAAACATTCTTTCTTCTTGGCAACATGTTCGTGCTGTGCTGCATGACCGTTCTGGGTCATGTTAGCACGACCATGATGTGCTGCACAGTCATGCTACTGAACTTCTATCTCAAGACTTGACTTGGTGAAATTTCTTCGGCCAACACAATCGTTCTATGGTACCACAACCATGTTGGTCTCTTCAGTAGCACTTTGATTTGTTCTTTGTTCATCCTTGGACTTCTTTTCATCAATTTACCCATGGACACTAGGGGTTAGTTGAGGGAGCTCTTGACTTCACTTAGGGACTCTCTAAGGGTAGAGAACCCTAGGATGATTCTTTCTCTCTCTTTTCCATCCAAGCATTTTCCAAGTACCTAAAAAACATGCAAAGAACGTACATAAGTGCATTTGATAGAAATATGCATATTGAGGGAAATAACATGTAATATATATGGTATATATGTGATTGAAGTGCAATAAGACATAAGATGGAGCCCTAAAATAGGGTTGCAAAACTCCCCATTTGAAATTGTACTCAGATTATGAGTCCTATAGTTTTCTTAATTGAGATATGACCAGAAGGGAATTTTTGTAGAGTTGTCAGTGTTTTCCAATTTCTAATTGGCCAACTAGAGTTCCAAAATATAGGTTTGGTATTCATCCACATTGTTAGTTGCATCAAATTCTTCTCTTTTCTGCTAGCTATTTCTCTCCATGTGGATCTTGTAGGGTTGTTGTAAAGATTTGATCTTTATGATCAACTATTTACAAAATAATATAAAAAATACAAACAAATTTTAATTACAATCATGCCTTTGTCAAAGTTAGGCCACTTATTGCTAGATATATGTACTACATCCATATTTTGATTCTAGATATCATGTGTTTATATTTTTTGGTATGCATGATAAGAGAATTGTTGACATACAAATCTATGTACATGTGAATATTAAGTATATACTTATGTGGATATGTCTTCTAGATAACTCCTTAGGTTAAGTACTTCTAATCTTGATCTATTTATTAGAATCCCTTAGCCTCATTAATGAGTTTCCTGAATGTAGTGGTTGCAGATTTAATGTACTAGTCTGTGATTAACATTCAATTTAAATCTTATGCCTTGATATATATATATATATATCTTTAATAATTAGATTGTATTCATTATGAGATCACTAATCAGAGGGTGAAATAAAGGAAGGAGTATATACCTTGTCGAATAGAAACCAATGTGTCTTGATGATCTAGATCTTCATATGGTATCCTCCCCAAAAAGGAATCATTAGTAGACCTAGATTTTGGAGTTATACTTCATGTAGTGGTCATCGGCCTTGTCTTTGTGATTTGATAATTTCAAATTGAGGTGGGTAGGATCTTGTATAGGGAAGTGTATTTTCTATAGTTTTAGATGGGTGACTGCTGATCTGGAAGAGAAGTTGTGTGTTGGGTATTGCAAAGTTTATGGTGACTAATGGTGGAGGATATTGGTGTCATGATTGCATTTCAGGCTATCTACAGATTGAAGATTGGTCAGGAATTCATGGGTGTTCTATACTCAAGGAAGATGCACCTTAGTTTTCCAATTGGAGAGGAGATGGAGGTCTTATCTAGTATGTTGTAGATGATTATTGTTTTTCTTCGGCTTAATGGAGATGGCAAGGGAAATGTCTCTTTATGGTTTGTTTAGAGATAGACATGGTGTTCTATGGTCATCCTTGTCCTTACTCTACCATGGAGTGGTTGGTGGAAAAATAGGTGTGCTATGGAGGATGGAAAGATCCAGCACAGGACACTGATATGCAAACAATTATGCTTTGTTGGTGTGGGAGGAGGTGTGAGGTTGAAGACTGGGTTGTTGAATTTATATAGGACTAGTGCTACTAGTTGATGATGCATCATGTATCAAATCCTTAGTGCCCTTGCTGGTGATTAGCCGACAAGCTATGAGAGTGATCAATGAAGGAATGACCAAAAAGATTTAGAGTAGTTTGGAGTTTTGAGGCGCTGTTTTGAGATGAACTCATCCTACTACTTGGACTCCTTCCATCCTAATGTTGGTTGAGTGAAGATGGAAGTTAGGAAGGTAACATTGGGGTGTTAGCAGGCTTTTAAATCTACAATGGATATGAAGGTCTCCTCATTGTGGTTTGAGAATGACGACATAGATGTTATTAGAACTAGTAGTTGTTGAAGGAGATCGCTTGATGGTTGGCATTGGTAGGGATTGATGATAGAGAAGAGACAGAAGTAGTTGGGAGGTCGACAGTGTGGGATTAAGGGGAATAAGTTGTCATTCACTTCTAGGTGTATGTGATGCCTAGGGTTTGGCAGATTGTTTTCCACATTGTAGATTGAAGATGGTCCCTTGTGATCTATGGTTTCATGGTTTATAGTTGTATGACTATGTGGTGGTGGTATGGATCCTGAGGAAGCATTAAGGGGATCAGGGAGGGAAATAGAGCGATCAAGGGTTCTCTTAAATGGTCAGAATAAAGTGGGGTTGTTTCACCATTACATCTAGGGAAGAACATGACTTAGCCTTTTCTATTCATCTCATTAATGAGTAATGTATTCAATTACAAATTTATATCCACCATTTTATGAACAATTTTCATATGAACGTTCTTCTATTGATTTTTCTTTAATTACTTAATCTCTAAAATTCTAACTATCTATATTAGAGTTCTGATATATCAAGTTTATTTTCAAGGATTTGAATAACCAAAATGGATGCCCATTTTTATAAATAGTGGTTAAAGTGAATTCCAAGCCATTAGTTCTCAAAATAAGAGTATCTTTTGAATATAAGGTGTAATACGATTATGGAGGCATAAATGATTCAAATTATAGTAATTATTATTGAAATGATTCACGAAGCCAAACTGTGGGACTACCAAATGAGGATAATCAACACATTTAAACTACAAAAACTTTATTTGAGGATTGGTACGTATCAAAGACCATGATAATTAAAAGAAAAATATCTATTAAGGCCGAACAAAGACAACATCGTAGATAAGCTCAATTTTTGAGAGGATTATGAATAATAACTCAGAATTAAATTTAGTATCAAAATCTTGTGTGTTAAAACTCTCCACCCCTTAAAATGATTTCGTCAACACGACCATGGTCTATATCAAGTATAACTCTCCATTCCTTAAAAGGATTCAACTAGTAATCTAAATAGGCATATCAACTGCAATGTGCCTCCTTCACTTTCTATTATTCATTACATTATGCCAAGCTCTATGTAACTCTATAGGATTTTCTCACACCTCCTTGACAATGACTTTGCTCAAGAAGTCATCGATAAAATTCCATAAAATCATCTTTTCTACACATAATATTATAAGGAAAGTAATTTTTGATAGGAAACATTTTGATGCAAACTTGAAAATGGACAAAATCAAGATGAGAACTAAGTCACAATCATCCATTACCAAAATTTACCACACTAACCACTACACTATACTAACTACTTGTAACTTCACTTTAGGGATTCTAGTCTCACTCTTCATCTTTCAGCTACTAATTTGTTCGGTGGTACAATTACCTGTTTTGCATCCTAATTTGGGTTGACGAGTTTTGTCTAGGAGTGATGATTTCTCCCCAAGTAGTAGAAATCACCTTGGGTAGGTCGGTATGCAAAGTGAGGAAGCATGAGGAAACCCCACCACCACCAAAGTGGACCGAGATTAGTTATGCCTGAACCTTCACTAAACATCCTTCCCGAGACACCCTAGCAAAATTCACTTACATGATGATGTTATTAAAGGGCATATTAGACAAATAATTTAACCTAACTTTGTATTTATATCTTAGGTAAATGGGGCTAGAAATAATAAGGTTGATTGCAAACTACTTGCCTAAGTTCAAAGTGTACTAGTTATTTGATCCTAATATCCATGAGACATGAATGAGTGCAGACTGTTCATAGCTCTAATACCATGTTGTAAAGACCCGATCTTTACGATCAAATATTTACAAAACAATATCAGAAATACAAACAAATCTCTATTACAATCATGCTTTTACATTAGAGTCGTTGAGCTTTGCACAATATTACACATTTTTAGAATAAATTTCTTCCTATCTAGTCTTCAATAAAGGATAGCCCCTGCATGTCTCTTCTAGTCCACCTCTGTATCACCTGTCCATGAGTTCCTAGAGGGAACAAAATCACACATGGACCCCATGAAGGGAAAATAAAGACCATATAGGCTAATACTAAATTCAATTATTGAAATATTTTAAAAATAAAGAGTTATGAGATCAAAGCTAGGTAAGATTACTTGGTGGACTATGGGAATGACAAAAGATAATCTAGTCACCATGTTAGTTTAAAAAAGGTATAATAATTCAAAGTGGTTACTAGAAAACAATAAAGAGATTCTCAAACTAATATCAATATTACAAAATGAAATGATTTCTCTGAAAACTAATATCAAGATATGAAATTATTCAAAATGAAGAGATTTATCCATTGGCACAATCAATCTAATATTTTCTCTTCGCCAGTGGCTAGGTGCCTAGTGTTCTCCCCTCTATGAAAGTATGGCATTTTCTCCTGTCGGGGTCACCAGATCGGGAGACCTCTAATTGTCCACTATCCATTGTGTAGGGTTGGAGGATATGACCCACCGAGTCTAGTGAACCAAAATTATTAGCCAATATTTCAAGTTTATACCCCAATATAAAAAAAGATAATATTTTAATTTCTCAACAATCTTCAACATTCAAATTTAGTGATGGTGAACTTAAACAAAAGGGAAAGGCTAATAGAATGGGTTCACCACTTTTTCAAAGTTATGTAGATGAAAATCAAGAGGGAAATAAATAGTTCAATAAAGAATCCACAATTGAGTACCTATTTTAAACCAATATTTTTCTATCAATATATCCATATGAATCAAAGAAGATAATATATCATGAATCTAGACTGAGAGAGAACTTACTAGGGTTATTTGATGTTTCTCTGCTTGGAATCAAATTTTATTCAAGCTTTATTCTAGTTAGTGCTATAAGTGTCCATGGTTTTCCAACTAGGATTTCAAGACTTTTCTATTACATTAACTAAGTTATAATTAAAGCCTTATAATTTCTTGTCATTAAATCAGGTTACCTTTGTTTCAACATCTATCCAATTTATGGTTTATATTCCTCCACCATTCTTCTGTGAATAATTAAATACACCTCATAGTGATATTTAGATCTCTATTATCATGTGTCGTTTGAATAAAACATAATTAACTGAGCGGAAGCTATCGTTAGCAGCAGATTACTAAAAATCACTAAAAATTCAAACCATTCACAAAGAGATCCATTCTCAGGAAACTCTTTAAATAAGAACCAGAGCATGACATTTACATCCTGGTTTATATATACATATCATGTGTCATCTCTTCTCGAGGAATACAAGCATCAACTGATCTGTCTTAGCTGTGTGCATGCAATATAAAAACCTCGAGGCTTAAAGCCAAAATCTCAGATCGCTTTATTAAAAGCACTAACTCCTAGGACTTGAGAGTACAAAGACGACATATAAGACTATCTATTCCAAAACTTTAACCACCAGTATTTCCACCTATAGAATTACTGTGATTCCTATTGCTGCTCTTCCCTAGCTATGGATTTTCTACCTCTATCTCGTCGCGTCCACCTAAAAAAATGTTGGATCCCATGGGGGTGAGACAATTTGTAAATTGCCCCAGCGAGAGATATAACTCTCCACCGAAAACATTATTATTATAGTTTAAAATAAACTGAGCAGAAGAATCATATATATATCCAACAGTAGATGAATCAATATCTAATTTGATTAGAGAAATACGCTTATTCAGAGCAATTCAGATATGACTTAATAAAGCAGCATGTCACTATTCAACAAGATTTTGAAGAAACATGTATATCAATTTATTCATCTAGGATATACTAAGCAATGTACATCAACCAGTGATTCTCGCATTTTGACATTAGAAAATATGCTACACGGCTGTTTATGTTTTACAAACATATTTATGCCCCAGATGAGGTATACCGCTCATCCTCCAACCGACCACTGTGATGTCAAAATCGGTACCATATAAGGTCAAAGGAAGAACCGGATTCCATGACCTCTCACATCTCGGTCAGTGCGAGACTACAAGCAGGACTATGTCAACTACTTATAAGGCATTGGGATCTCAGTCCCTCATTTCAATACTGGGAATACTCATCCCTCCACAATCTCATTATCATAATCATAAAGATCTGGGTAATCAAACCCTTAGCTCATCACTGAGCACTGTTACCACTTTTTTAGGTAACTATCTCCTTCAGGTCATCTGACCAAGGTAAACATGACACTTGTTACGCAAGCATCTCTTATGGCACTTGAGGCTCATTAACTCTCTTGTTACCTTTTACTAAGAAACAAGGCATATTATGGCACACAAGGCCCAATAAACAAATTCAATGAATAAAACATCATAGCTCATACCTGGCTATGTTCATCATCACATGATACCTGCATGGTTAGCATACATGATAACAGATATATCAATCATATTTCAGTATCATGCTACTCAAGGGTAACACCATTCTTCCTTTACCAAGGTTAGGGTTTCCCATTTCATGTCAATTAGGAATTCATACACTTCACCCTAGGATTAGGGTTTTCATATAGCCTTACTTACATCACTCTGAATTAGAGCTTCACATCTCATTATTACATCAGGGTTTCTCATCACATCACCCTAGATTAGGGTTTACATTCAATGACCCATAATTAGGGTTTACTATTCATCAAAATAGGGTTTCATATTCAATTTCCCATAATTAAGGTTTTCATATCATCATCCTTAATTAGAGTTACAATTTTTGAAGAAACATGTATATCAATTTATTCATCTAGGATATACTAAGCAATGTACATCAACCAGTGATTCTCGCATTTTGACATTAGCAAATATGCTACACGGCTGTTTATGTTTTACAAACATATTTATGCCCCAGATGAGGTATACCGCTCATCCTCCAACCGACCACTGTGATGTCGAAATCGGTACCATATAAGGTCAAAGGAAGAACCGGATTCCATGACCTCTCACATCTCGGTCAGTGCGAGACTGCAAGCAGGACTATGTCAACTACTTATAAGGCATTGGGATCTCAGTCCCTCATTTCAATACTGGGAATACTCATCCCTCCACAATCTCATTATCATAATCATAAAGATCTGGGTAATCAAACCCTTAGCTCATCACTGAGCACTGTTACCACTTTTTTAGGTAACTATCTCCTTCAGGTCATCTGACCAAGGTAAACATGACACTTGTTACACAAGCATCTCTTATGGCACTTGAGGCTCATTAACTCTCTTGTTACCTTTTACTAAGAAACAAGGCATATTATGGCACACAAGGCCCAATAAACAAATTCAATGAATAAAACATCATAGCTCATACCTGGCTATGTTCATCATCACATGATACCTGCATGGTTAGCATACATGATAACAGATATATCAATCATATTTCAGTATCATGCTACTCAAGGGTAACACCATTTTTCCTTTACCAGGGTTAGGGTTTCCCATTTCATGTCAATTAGGAATTCATACACTTCACCCTAGGATTAGGGTTTTCATATAGCCTTACTTACATCACTCTGAATTAGAGCTTCACATCTCATTATTACATCAGGGTTTCTCATCACATCACCCTAGATTAGGGTTTACATTCAATGACCCATAATTAGGGTTTACTATTCATCAAAATAGGGTTTCATATTCAATTTCCCATAATTAAGGTTTTCATATCATCATCCTTAATTAGAGTTACAATATTACCCTAGATTAGGGTTTCGATCAAAATTGCCCTGAATTAGGGTTAGGGTTCATTAACCTTCTCGATTAGGGTTTTCATGATCTCTTCACTAAGGATCATAACCTAATCACCTCATGATTAATTCTCATGTATGAATACTTCTCTCATCCTCCCTAGGATGTTAATTACTCAAAACTTGATTTAATTAGGTCAACCCATCATTTCAAGTACATACACTTATGGTTGACATAGTGTATTGAGTTATTGCTTCGATAAGCTTTTGGGGTTAACCATTCTAAGGTTACTGATCATCTAGGTACTTTAGGGTATTAAACTTTGTTCCTATCATTGATAGTCATCATGATCAACCATTGGATCAATAGATCAACCATTAATTTAATTTTCCAATCAATTTGATCACCTTGAATCATCCAATCGGTTTTGACCTTTTTCACTCCAAATGGTCCTGAGACTGTTTGACCCTAAATGGTTTCAAGACCGTTTGGGCCAAACCAGCCTCAAAACTGAATGGGTCACTTGGGACATTCATCAATCAAATTGGATATGACTTGCACCATTGAATTGATCATCAATTAGGCTATTGAAGGATTCATCAATCAACACCATTAGATCTCTATCCATCAATCAAGGTTCAACAATTAATCCTCCCAACGGTCCTGAGACCATTTGATCCCAAACGGTTTCAAGACCGTTCAGACTCAAACGGTCTCAAGACTGTTTGGTCCAATTAGTCTTGAAATAGAATAGATCAAATGAGTTTTCTTTCAACAAATCGATTAGGGTTTCTAATTGGAGGATTGTCCACACATGGAATTAATCAATTGAATCCATTGGATCATCATCCAACATGAACTCGGGTTTTGACCTCAAATGGTCAACCCATCCAAACGGTCAACCCTTCTAAATGGTTTGGGATTCAAAACTCCAAACGGTTTGCAAACCGTTTGGTCACCAAACAGTTTGGTGAAACCGAATGGTCTATAGTGTTGAAACCGTTTGTAACTAGATATTATTAAGATGTGTGCTTAAGATGATTTCATCATCATCAAGCTTTAGTCCATCGAAAACTACTACCATTATCATGGTAGTTGCATCAACTAATCAAAGGAATTGCAAGAAGAGTAATTGAACATAATTGATTGAGAAATTGAATTCAATAACAATGAATAGGGGTTCAAGTTATATAACCTGCCTCCAATTGAGCTTCAAAGCTTGGAGATTCACATAAAAAATGGTGGAAGAAGCTTTTGCAACTCTCCTAAGGCTCGTCCTCAAGTTTTGGAGTGAAACGATTGGCTAGGATTGAAGATGGAGTGAAATAGAGAAGAAATCATGCATTGTTTTGTGATTTCCACCATGAATTCAAGGTGAAAGAAGGTCAAGAAGCTTAGCAACAGTTTGGGGGTCGTCCTCCTGTTGCTCCTAGCTCCCTTGGTCATTTTTTCAAGCAAGAAGTGAAAGTGGATTCGAAATTACCCCTTCACCTTATGGATAAAGGAGCATATATATGAATTTTATTGAAAATTCATTTAAGAGAGAGAAAGTAGGAATTATCTCCTGAACTTCCTTGCCACTTGCACCCTTCTCTTCCTTAGGGACGAGGCTATCCTCTTTTCCTCTTATCCCTCTCATTTATCCATGATTTAAAGAAAAGCAAATTAATCACCTTAACCCTTATAATAAGAATATCCTAAAGTTAGTGGATATTTCTTTTTCTTTTCTTAATGTGAGTGGGTTCTCCACTCACATAGATATTTCCTTTGCCTTTACAAGGCACAAGGACGTCCACACTTATAGATTTCAGCCAACATAACTTTGGTTGAAGGGCAATCCAATTAATATAATTATTTTTGCATTAAATTGAATTAGGGTTTCAATTATGCTTAAATCTTGATTATTTTAATATCAAGATTCTCTCTCCATCAAAGAGGTACAAATGAGATGCCCCTCTCATTGTATTTGCTCTTCATGATGCCAAGAAACATTAGGGACTATTTTGAAGTGGTAATTTGCATATTGAATCCTAGGTTTTGGGTAAATTACACATTATACCAAAACTAGGTTTTAACGCACAACATGGTTTTATTAGCTCTTTCTTGGTACTCAGGCTTTCCCAAGCCATAACTCTGCATCATCTTCATTCTTATGATGCTTCAACACATGAGGAACATTTTATCATGTAACATTTGCGATTTAACCCCTCAACTTGGGTAATTTGCACTTTTAGTCCAACACAAGCAAAACATTATTTCAACATTTTTCAAAAAGGACTAAAATTGAAATATAAGTTCATCTTGAGCCTTAATTACTTTTCAAAAGATAATATCAAGCATATAATTATCTTTCTTAAACAAAACACCTAGGGTTAAAGCATAACCCAGGTCAGGGATGTTACAAGTTATCCACCCCTTACAAGGATTTCGTCCCCAAAATCATTAAGAGAAAAGAGAAGGGTACTTCCTCCTCATCTCTTCTTCTAGCTACTAGGTAGCTTCTTCAATGCCACGGTGATGCCAGAGAACTTTTACAAGACATATGTCTTTCTTTTTCAGCTCCTGGTTTCTTCTATCAAGAATCAACACATGTCCTTCAACATATGATACATCATCATTTAGTTCTACCTCTACAGGTTACAGAACTAATTCTCTGTCAGGATGACATTTCCTTAGCATGGAGATATGGAACACTGGGTGCAATCTATGTAGCTCAGGTGGCAACTCCATCTTATAGGCTACCTTTCCCATCCTTTCAATGATTGGATAAGGCCCCATAAATCTAGGAGCTAACTTGCCCTTCTTCCCAAATCTAAGGATACCTTTCCAAGGTGAGACCTTGAGGTATAATCTGTCTCCAACTTGGAATTCTAAGGGTCTACAATGTTTATCAGCGTAATATTTTTGTCTATCTTGGGTAGCTTTCAACTGTTGTTGTATTACTTTAATCTTCTCAGTCGTTTGTTGTACTAGCTCAGGACCTAAAAGTTGGTACTCTCCCATTTCATACCAACATAAGGGAGATCTACAACGTCAACCATATAATGCTTCATATGGTGCCATATCAATACTGTGTTGATAGCTATTATTGTAAGCAAATTCTATCAAGCTCAGGTGTAGATCCCAACTTCCTACAAATTGAAGGACACATGCCCTAAGCAAGTCCTCCAAAGTTTGTATAGTCCTCTCAGACTGTCTATCTGTCTGAGGATGAAAGGTTGTACTAAACCTTAACTGTGTACCCAAAGCTTTATGTAGTCGTTCCCAAAAATGACTCGTAAACTGGGGACCTCTATCAAAAACAATTATAACTGGAACCCCGTGCAAACACACTATCTCATCTATGTATATCTGTGCAATCTTCTCAGCAGTGTAGGTTGTTTTGATAGGTAAGAAATGTGCTATCTTTGTCAACCTATCAACTATCACGCAAATGGAATCATGACTTTTGGCTGTTCTAGGAAAACTAATCACAAAGTCCATGGTTACATGATCCCATTTCCACTATGGTATAGGCAGAGGTTGCATTGTTCCTACGGGCTTCTGATGTTCAGCTTTAACCTACTGACACACCGGACACCGCATAACAAACTCAGCTACATATTTCTTCAATCCAGACCACAAATACATATCTTTTAAGTTATGATACATCTTGGTGCTCCCTGGATGCATAACATACATTGAAGAGTGAGCCTCTTCCAGAACTAACTTTTTTAAGTTACCAACATCAGGTACTACCATCCTACCATGGTAACAGACGACCTGATCATCTGAATCATGGAAACTATCCCATTTCTCACTACCATACTCTCACCTAATCTATTGAATCACAGTATCAGCTTGCTGTGCTTCTTTAATCTGTTGTCTCAGAGTAGGTTTCACTTGCATCTCAGCTAACAGCCTGACTAACAATGACACTTTAAGTTGTACATTGTCTTGCCTCAAGGAAATAAGCATATCTCTTTTAAAGCACACTAAGGAGTTTAAATGCGCTTTATCTAAGACTGGTGTTACTGATTTCCTACTTAGTGCATCAGCAACTATATTAGCCTTCCCTGGATGATAATCAATTGTACAATCATAGTCCTTGATTAACTCCATCCAGCGGCGTTGTCTCATATTCAGCTCATGCTGTGAGAAGATATACTTTAGATTCTTATGGTCTGTGAAAATATGGAATGTTTCTCCATAGGGATAATGTCTCCAGATCTTCAAAGCATGGACCACAACAGCTAGCTCTAGATCCTGTGTCAAATAATTCTCCTCATGTTTCTTAAGCTGTCGAGAAGCAAAAGAATTCACTTACTTATCATGCATCAACACACATCCTAGACCGTTCTTAGATGCATCACAGAAGACTATGTACCCCTTCCCCTACTCAGGTAACACTAACAGAGGTGCACTTGTTAACCTTTCCTTCAGCAACTAGAAAGATTGTTGACACTTGTCATTCCAGACAAAAGGAACTTCCTTCCTGGTCAACTTAGTTAGGGGTAAAGCTGTAGAACTGAAGTTCTTAATGAACCTCCTGTAATAGCCTGCCAATACTAGGAAATTGCATATCTCCGTCGGTGTCTTTGGCTGTTTCCATTACAGGACAGATTCTACCTTCTTAGGATCAACACAAATACCTAAGGCAGATATTACGTGTCCTAGAAAAGAAACTTCTGGTAACCAGAACTCACATTTACTAAACTTAGCATACATCTTATGCTCTCTTAGCAAAGTCAAAGCCTAACGGAGGTGCTCTCATGCTGTTGAGCATCTCTACTGTATATCAAAATGTCATCTATAAAGACAACAAAAAACTGATCAAGAAAATGTCGAAAGATTCTATTCATGAGTTCCATGAATGTAACTAGTGCATTAGTTAGCCCAACAGACATAACTATGAACTCATAGTGACCATAACTTATCCTAAACGCAGACTTAGGTATGTCACTCTCCTTGATACGCAACTAATGGTATCCCGACCTCAGATCTATTTTAGAAAAGATAGTTGTACCACACAACTGATCAAACAAGTCATCAATCCTAGGCAGATGATACATGTTCTTTATTGTTACTTTATTCAACTTCCTATAGTCGATGCATAAACACATAGACCCATCTTTCTTCTTAACAAAAAGAACAGGAGCACCCCATGGTGAAGTACTCGGTCGGATGAAACCCTTCTCAAGAAACTCCTACAGTTATTTCTTGAGCTCTGCCATCTCAGCAGGTGCCATTCTATATGACGTTTGTGCTATTGGTTGCATACCCAGGATTAGATTAATCTCAAAATCAATCTCTCGAGATAGAGGAACACCTAGAAGTTCTTCAGGAAATACATCTTTAAATTCCCTGACTATCGGAACTTCAGAAGGATGAGGGCTCCCCATGGTGGTATCTACCACATGTGCCAAGAATGCAAAGCATCCATGTCTCATCAACTTCTCATCTACCATAGATGATACAAGACAGGTTGGAAGAATCTTTCTATCTCCCTGAAAGATCCATGTGTCACTATCATTTGTGAACACAGCCTGCTTGGAACCACAATCCAAGACAACCTTATATTTCTCTAGGGTTTCCATCTCAAGGATTATATCAAACCCATGCATTTCAAGTGGTATAAGATCCACTTGAATGTGATGATCAGAAAAGGAAAGATTGCAAGGAGAATACACCTCCCGCAACACTGCAAATCCCAACAAAGGGGTTTCTAATAACAAACTATCTACTCCATGACTGAAAATCATGTTGCAGTCATGAATCACTTCTTGAGTGATAAACGAGTGCGTAGCACCCAGATCAATTAACACAGATACGAATCAGGATGAAGACATATCAGAATAAAATAGTTCCATCTGACCTGACACAACCTGAGGGTTGACTACTGCTTTGGGATGATTCATAGCATAGAATCTAGCTGTTGCTTGTTGTTGACCCTGTGCTTGGTTGTTGGGTGCCGACGATCCAGCTTGAGATGCTTGTCCACGTCCTCTAGCACCACTGCCAAACTACTGCCACTAAGAGCCTTGCTGGCTCTGCCTTGGTAATTGGGTCATATTCCTGGCTTTCTCAGGATAATCCTTCACAACATGTCCCTCTTTCCCGCATTTGTATCAAGTTATATTCCCCCACTGTGGCCTGGGTGGTCCTATTACTGACATTGATGCTGAGCTCTAAGCTCCCTTCAGGGGTAAGTTACAACCTCTACCCTTTCTTTACGTCCACTGCGTCTGGGTATTAAACCTTGATGGTGGTGTAGGTACATAAAACCTTGGTTTCTTAAAGCTTCTAGAACTCTATCCTTGGAATTGAGTATATACCTTTTTACTCTTGGTCTGACGCTTCTCAATCACAGACCTCTCTATCCGTCTCACAGACTCCACAAAGGTGGAGAACCTCTCCCTGTTCTGTAAAGAAGACACAGTAGTGGTTAAATCAACGTTCAATCCTTTTTTGAAACGCCGAATTCTCTCCTCATCAGTGGATGCCATATGCAGACAAAACCACAAAAGCTCCATGAACCTAGCTTCATATTCACTAATGTTCATTTGTCCCTGCCTTAACCTATCAAACTGAGAGATTTTCTCATCTAGATACATCTTGGGGAAGTATCTAGCGACAAATTCTCGTCGGAAATCATCCCATTCGATATCAACACCATGTCTTTTGTCTTCCTCAATGGTCCACCAATGACCAGCACTCCCCTTCAACAGATACACCGCATGTCTCACCTTCTCATCTTCAGGAATCATAAGGATTTTGAAGGCTTTCTCCAGCTCAGTCAGCAATAAATCAGCATCTGCTGGGTCAGATGTGCCAGCATACTCTGTGGCTCCTACCCTCCGAAGCCGTTCAAAGGTCTTGCCAGCTCCGTGTCTTTCATTGGGGGCTGGTACCCTTGGTGCAGGTAGTGGCATCCTATCTGTCATATGAGTCATGGCTGCCATAAACTATCCAAACATGGCTTGGAAGGTTGGGTTCCCCATATCTGCCTGATTGAACTGGGGTTGTTCAGGCACTGGTTCCCCCCTATCCTGGTCCCTTGCACCTCCTCTTGGTACAGAAACAGTGCTCTCAGCAGCGTGTTCATCATGTGATCCAAACATCTTTAAGTTCTTCTTCTCCTATATGAGCAGAAGACACTTATCAGATAAACTGGAAAACACTAGAACAAACTCAACAACCTTAATCCTATGTCTCTGTAGGCTCAGCGAACCTAGAGCTCTGATACCACTAAATTGTCACATGTCATTCGAATAAAATGTAATTAATTGAGCAGAAGCTATCATTAGCAGTGGATTACTAAAAATCACTAAAAATTAAAACCATTCACAAAGAGATCCATTCTCAGGAAACTCATTAAACAAGAACCAGAGCATGACATTTACATCCTAGTTTATATATATACATATCATGTGTCATCTCTTCTCGAGGAATACAAGCATCAACTGCTCTATCTTAGCCGTGCACAACCAATATAAAAACCTCGAGGCTTAAAGCCAAAATATCAGATCGCTTTATTAAAAGCACTATCTCCTAGGACCTGAGAGTACAAAGACGACATATAAGACTATCTATTCCAAAACATTAACCACCAGTATTTCCACATGTAGAAGTACTACAGTTCCTATTGCTGTTGTTGCTACTCTTCCCTAGCTATGGAATTTCTTCCTCAACCTCATCTACATCCACCTAAAAAATTTTTGGATCCCACGGGGGTGAGACAATTTGTAAATTGCCCCAGCGAGAGATATAACTCTCCGCCGAAAACATTATTATTGCAGTTTAAAATAAACTGAGCAGAAGAATCATATATATATCCAGCAGCAGATGAATCAATATCGAATCTGATTAGATAAATATGCTTATTCAGAGCAATTCAGCTATGACTTAATAAAGCACCATGTCACTATTCAACAAGATTTTAAAGAAACATGTATATCAATTTATTCATCTAGGATATACTAAGCAATGTACATCAACCAGTGATTCTCACATTTTGACCCTAGAAAATATGCTACACAGTTGTTTACATTTTACAAACATATTTATGCCCCGAGCAGATGAGGTATACTACTCATCCTCCAACTGACCACTATGAAGTCAAAATCGGTACCATACAAGGTCAAAGGAAGAACCGGATTCCATGACCTCTCACATCTCAGTCAGTGCGAGACTACAAGCAAGACTATGTCAACTGCTCAACATAGCGTTCCAGGGTATACTAACAACTTTGCTACAGAGTTACAGCGGCAACTGCACTCTCATCGGTAATCAAGAGATTTTAATATTTATCTCATATCGACCCGACATTCATCATCATAGGGAGATTAATGATACATCCATCCCGAAACAATCAATGAAGGATTGGGAGATTTGTTTCTTATCTCATATCAATCCCTTCATCAGGGAGTAAGGTATTAGCGCCCATTACCCCCACATATTCAAAAATATGTGTTCCTTAGGAATTCCCGAAGGAAAACCTGTTTCACCATCACCAATTTCTGACAATGATGGATCTATGGTCAGGTCTCTACATGAAAAGATTTCACTTGATTAATTAAGTACATTATCATATTCTTTTAGCATCAGTCAAGTTTTCAACATAATTTATTAGGACAAATGCTACAAAGAAACATGTACTATTTTTATCAGTTACTTTTCAGTCTTTATAAGACATTGGGATCTCAGTCCCTCATTTCAATACTGGGAATACTCATCCCTCCACAATCTCATTATCATAATCATAAAGATCTGGGTATTCAAACCCTTAGCTCATCACTGAGCACTGTTACCACTTTTTCAGGTAACTATCACCTTCGGGTCATCTGACCAAGGTAAACATGACACTTGTTACGCAAGCATCTCTTATGGAACTTGAGGCTCATTAACTCTCTTATTACCTTTTACTAAGAAACAAGGCATATTATGGCACACAAGGCCCAATAAACAAATTCAATGAATAAAACATCATAGCTCATACCTGGCTATGTTCATCATCACATGATACCTACATGGTTAGCACACATGATAGCAGATATATCAATCACATTTCAGTATCATGCTACTCAAGGGTAACACCATTCTTCCCTTACCATGGTTAGGGTTTCCCATTTCATGTCAATTAGGAATTCATACACTACACCTTAGGATTAGGGTTTTCATATAGCCTTACTTACATCACTCTGAATTAGAGCTTCACATCTCATTATTACATCAGGGTTTCTCATCACATCACCCTAGATTAGGGTTTACATTCAATAACCCATAATTAGGGTTCACTATTCATCAAAATAGGGTTTCATATTCAATTTACCATAATTAAGGTTTTCATATCATCATCCTTAATTAGAGTTACAATATTACCCTAGATTAGGGTTTCAATCAAAATTGCCCTGAATTAGGGTTAGGGTTCATTAACCTTCTCAATTAGGGTTTTCATGATCTCTTCACTAAGGATCATACCCTAATCACCACATGATTAATTCTCATGTATGAATACTTCTCTCTCATCCTCCCTAGGATGTTAATTACACAAAACTTGATTTAATAAGGTCAACCCATCATTTCAAGTACATACACTTATGGTTGACATAGTGTATTGAGTTACTGCTTCTATAAGCTTTTGGGGTTAACCATTCTAAGGTTACTGATCATATAGGTACTTTAAGGTATTAATGTTTTTTCCTATCATTGATAGTCATCATGATCAACCATTGGATCAATGGACCAACCATTACTTTAAGTTTCCAATCAATTTGATCACCTTGATTCATCCAATCGGTTTTGACCTTTTTCACTCCAAACGGTTTTGAAACCGTTGGGATTCCAAATGGTCCTGAGACCATTTGACCCTAAATAGTCTCAAGACCATTCGAGTTGAAATGGTCTCAAGACCGTTTGGGCCAAACCAGCCTCAAAACCGAATGGGTCACTTGGGACATTCATCAATCAAATTGGATATGACTTGCACCATTGAATTCACCATCAATTAGGCTATTGAAGGATTCATCAATCAACACCATTAGATATCTATCTATAAATCAAGGTTCAACCATTAATCCTCCCAACGTTCCTGAGACCGTCTGATCCCAAACGGTTTCAAGACCGTTTGGTCCAATTAGTCTTGAAATCGAATAGATCAGTTGAGTTTTCTTTCAACAAATCAATTAGGGTTTCTAATTGGAGGATTGTCCACACATTGAATTAATCAATTGAATCCATTGGATCATCATCCAACATGAACTAGGGTTCTGACCTCAAACAGTCAACCCATCCAAATGGTCAACCCTTCTAAACGTTTTGGGATTCAAAACTCCAAATAGTTTGCAATGGTGAAACCGAATGGGATATAGTGTTGAAACTGTTTGCAACTAGATATTATGAAGATGTGTGCTTAAGATGATTTCATCATCATCAAGCTTTAGTCCATCAAAAACTACTACCATTATCATGGTAGTTGCATTAACTAATCAAAGGAATTGCAAGAAGAGCAATTGAACATAATTGATTGAGAAATTGAATTCAATAACAATGAATAGGGGTTCAAGTTATATAACCCGCCTCCAATTGAGATTCAAATCTAGTAGCTTCATGTAAACAATGGTTGAAGATGCTTTTGCAACTCTCCCAAGGCTCGTCCTCAAGCTTTGGAGTGAAAAGATTGGCTAGGATTGAAGATGGAGTGAAATAGAGAAGAAATCATGCATTGTTTTGTGATTTCCACCATGAATTCAAGGTGAAAGAAGGTCAATAAGCTTACCAACAAGTTGGGGGTCGTCCTCCTATTGCTCCTAGCTCCCTTGGTCGTTTTTTCAAGCAAGAAGTGAAAGTGGATTCGAAATTACCCCTTCACCTTATCGATAAAGGAGCATATATATGAATTTTATTGAAAATTCATTTAAGAGAGAGAAAGTAGGAATTATCTCCTCAACTTCCTTTCCACTTGACCCCTTCTCTTCCTTAGGGATGATTCTATCCTCTTTTCCTCTTATCCCTCTCATTTATCCATGATTTAAAGAAAAGAAAATCAAGCACCTTAACCCTTATAATAAGAATATCCTAAAGTTAGTGGATATTTCTTTTTCTTTTCTTAATGTGAGTGGGTTCTCCACTCACGTAGATATTTCCTTGGCCTTTACAAGGCACAAGGACGTACACACTTATAGATTTCAACCAACATAATTTTGGTTGAAGGGAAATCCAATTAATATAATTATTTTTGCATTAAATTGAATTAGGTTTCAATTATGCTTAAATCTTGATTATTTTAATATCAAGATTCTCTCTGCATCAAAGAGGTACAAATGAGACGCCCCTCTCATTTTATTTGCTCTTCATGATGCCAAGAAACATTAGGGACTATTTTGAAGTGGTAATTTGCATATTGAACCCTAGGTTTTGGGTAAATTGCACATTACACCAAAACTGGGTTTTAATGCACAACATGGCTTTATAAGCTCTTTCTTGGTACTCATGCTTTCCCAAGCCATACCTCTACATCATCTTCATTCTTGGGATGCTTCAACACATGAGGAACATTTTATCATGTAACATTTGCAATTTAACCCCTCAACTTGGGTAATTTGCACTTTTAGTCCAACATAAGCAAAACATTATTTCAACATTTTTCAAAAAGGACTAAAATTGAAATATAAGTTCCTCTTGAGCCTTAATTACTTTTCAAAAGATAATATCAAGCATATAATTATCTTTCTTAAACAAAACACCTAGGGTTAAAGCATAACCCAGGTCATGGATGTTACATCTATGGTATATGTGAATGCAAATATGTATCAACTATGAGTTTAGATAGATAAAAATAATATATAGAAACCAATCATAGCATATAAGGTCATCCAACTACATTTATACGAGGAAATTTCTTACACAACCTTCTCTAATGGCATTTTTTATTAAAGTTGGGCTACTTATAGCTAGATATATATACTATATTCATATTGTGAACCTAGATATCATGTGTTATATATATTTGGTATGCATGACAAGAGAATTGTTGACATACAAATTTATATACACATGGATATTATGTATATAGTTACATGGATATGTCTTATAGATAACTCCTTAGGTTAAGTACTTCTAACCATCTTGATTTATTCATTAGAATCCCTTATCCTCAATAATGAGTTTCCTAAAAGTAGTGGTTACAGATCTAATGTACTAGTCTTCGATTAACATTTAGTTATTAATGTTACTCTTATGTGGAGAGGTGGTAGCACCACAGGTGTGCCGTCGAGGTTTGCAAGATCCAACACAGACCGCCAACATTGCAGACAACTATGATTTTCTGGCAAGGAAGAAGGTGGCGAGGTTAAAGACTAGGTTGCTAGATTTCTCTAGGACTGATGCTACCGATCGATGAGGCATCATCTCTCAAATTCTTAGTGCCCTTGCTAGAGATTAGCCGATGAGTTATGAAAGTGATCGACAGAGGAATGACTATAGAGACTCAGATTAGTTTGCAGGTTCTGAGATGCTGTTGTGAGAGGAGCTCTTCCTACTCGTTGGCCTCCTTCGATCCTAATGTTGGTTGAATGAAGGTGGTGGATGGGCAGGTAACATTGTAGTGTTAGCATGCTTGTAGATCTGCGGTGCATCTAAATGTGTGCTCGTCGTGGTTTGAAATTGATGACACAGGTGATTATAACTAGTAGTCGCCGAGGGATATTGCTTAACAGTTGGAACTGGTTAAGATTGATGACGAAGAAGAGAAAGAATTGGCTGAGAGTTTGATGGTGTGGGAGCAAGGGGAGTAACTTGTCGTGAGCTTCAAGGTGTCTGTGATGTCTAGGATTTTACAGATTGTTTTCCACATTGTACATTGAAGATGGTCTCCTGCAATCGACAGTCTTATGGTTTATAATTGTATGTGTATGAGGTGGTGGTATGGATCTTGAAGAAGAATTAATAAGGGGATTGGGGATGGCAATGGAGCAATCAAGTGTGCTCTTGAATGATCATAACAAAGCGGGGTTGTTTCACTGTTACATATAGAGGAGAAAGTAAGTTATTGTTTTCTATTCATCTCATTAATGAGTAACATATTCACTTACAAATTTCATATCCATCATTTTTTGAACCCTTTTCATATGAAGGTTCTTCCATAGATTTCTCTTTTAATAACCTAATTTCTAGAATGCGAACTATCTATATTAGAGTTATGATTTGCCAAGTTTATTTTCAAGGAGTTATTAACCAAAATTGATGCCCATATATATAAATAGTGTTTAGAAGATAATTCCAAGACATTAGTTCTCAAGACAAGAGTATCTTATGAATATAGGGTTTAACAAGGATATGTAGGCAAGAGTGATTCAAATTGTGGTAATTGGTATTGAAGTGATTCACAAAGATAAATTGTGGACTACCAAATGAGGAGAACAAACACATTTAAACCATGGAAATTTAATTAGGGATTGGTATGTATCAAAGACCATGATAATTAAAGAAAAATATCTTATTCATGCTTGCAATGAAGACAACATCATAGATAAGATCGATTTTTGATAGGATTATGAATAATAGCTTATAATTAAATTTTGTACTAAAATCTAGTATGTTACAACTACTCAATTCTATTTTTTTCTTTTGATGCTTCAAATAGGAGTGTCCACATGTCCAAATTTATGGGGTTAAAGATATTTGTAATATATCTCATGCACATATGTTGATCAGGGAACTCATATATGTGCACTGGTTCCTATAGATGAGTTGGCAATCTATCAATTGATCAACTAATCCTTGTACTTTGACTTGCTTCATGGGTCAGTAACTAATGTATTATTTGGATACTAGAACCTTAGTATCTTTCATCATCCCATGAGGGTTTGCTTTTGTAATACATAATGGAGCATGCCATATTGCACAATAAACTCAACCGAAATAGTCGTTACACAGTGCCACAACTTTGTACAAGACTAAGTAACATCTTTTGCACATTAATGAAACCATAGTGGGGTTAAAAACTTTTGGATATTTAGCAGATATCATGCACTTTTCTAGTCAAAAAGATGCTCGAGATACCACACTCTCGGTATTCACAAAAAAATGTTGAATTGTGAGGGAGTATCCTACAACTATGGGCATGAAAACTAGTGATTGATAGAGCCACTCCTTGCACTTTTTGATACCACTTCACATTGTTTGATCAACCATGATTTTGCAATTTTCTTGTATAGTGTTAATATTGGCTTGCAATTTGGAATGGAAAATACATTTTATTGATGTGATCCTCTGATTGTTTACTCGATCACTGGTTAATTAGAATATATTCCTTATTGGGTGATGAGACCAAAAATCTTGATGAGAATGAACCCATAAACCCCTAGCGAGACCAAGGATAGAGGTTAAGATCTTTTTATCCAGTCTATCTTGTTTGTCATAACTTATATATTGGAGGTGGTTGAGCTATCTTATGAATCCTCTATTTTTGGTGAAGGCATCCTCTTAAGAACATAAGCTTTTCATAGGTCAACCTTCATTACCCTTTTGATACAAATAGAGAGGAAGATAGTAGATGTACCTCAAAAGACACACTTATCTAGATTAAGGAGAAGAACGAATCACTATATTCTTTGTAAGAGGTTCTCCATGTGATCAATCTGGTCATTGCAATATTTGGAGTTAGAAATAATGTCATATACATAGGCATCAACTCCTTTATGCATCACTCGTGAAAGGTAGTTTCCATTTCCCTTTTTTAGGTGGTGGAAATTTTTGTGAGGCCAAAAGGCATGACTTTGTTGTAAAATACTTCACATTTAGTGATGAAGGTTGTTTCCATTGGCCATCTTGATATAATAGTAGTCAACAAAGATGTATTTTAAAGTCACCTTGTTCAAATTGTGGTGGTCCATATGTAGTTTTCCATACTTCTTGGGCAATGCCACTATCTTAGCAAGCCATGTGGGATAATTGATCAGCTCTAATAAGTCAGTGTTGCACTTGTTGTAGACCTCTTCTCTGATCTTTGTGATCTTTCTACTTAATTATCCTCGGGTTAAATTACATAATCTTGGTCTAAAACTTTACTAGATGATCTTCGTGATCTTTCTACTTAATTATTATTTATAAATTAATTTGATTGGTTTTTTATAAATAAAACTTGTTTACAATTTCAAATGATGATAGAACAACATGATATTGTTGGCTAAATGGACATCTATAAAATCCCTTTGTTTTGATTATGACAAACATTTCATTCTTATTTATCTGACGAGCTACTTGAGTATGCAGGATGACAAACCTATAAGGGAAATTCAACAAGAAGTATTTATATTTTCATGCAAATGTAATCATTGTAAAAACTTGTACAGAAATATAATGTACAAGTACTTAGAATCGCATGTAAATCAAGCATTGGATTTTCCCTAGCTAAACACTTTAGTCATCCATTCAATAGGATCACCTATGCACACTCACACACATAATTAATGCCTAACTTGAAATCTTAAAACAGGATCTATCTCGGTCGACCAACTCCTCGACCGAGACACTCTCGGTCGACAAACTCCTCGACCGAGAAAGATCCAAAGTAGCCGTTAGACACAACTGACAAGTTAGTTGGCAGATGAAAATAGACGTTGATCCAGAGAGCCTGTCGGTCGACAAAACTTCGACCGAGTAGGTGTCTCGGTCGACAATTTCTCGACCGAGACGATCTCTGACAGAAACTGCAGAGTAAAGTAATTAGCCGTTGCAAAAGCAACAAACTTGTACCTAACGGCTAGTTAAGCACTTAGAAACCCCTAGAAGTTATCTAGAACGTCCTTAAGCATACTTAGGCCATTTCTATAAATAGGACAAGCCATAGGACACTAGAACTTACTTGATACACTTGCTATACTTGAGAAAATACTTGAGCCCTCTTGTGCAATCTGTTGTGAATTGAGCATTGTGATAAATTGGCCACTTTCCTCTTAGCTCAAGCTCGTCCTATAGGCTAGATTTTCCTAACCCTAAGCAATCACAAGTCCATCATCTTGGCTAGGAAAATCCAAACGCTTGATCTAGGCTAATCAAGCCTTGAGCTTCAAGGATAAGTTGTATTTTCTCTTATTTCTTTCTTGTTCCTAGTATTCCTTGTACTCTCCTTGCTACTGCAGGTAGGAGGCTGCGGACTGGAGAGGGTGAAGCTCTTCGTGGTGAAGAGGAGGAACTTTGGACTACTTCAGAAGGCTGTCTTGACGGGAAGCTACTTCGGGAGGAAGGCTACTTCAAGGGGGAGCTTGAAGTTACTTCAAGGAAGGCTGCTTCGAGGTTGGCAAGACTACTTCAAGGCGAAGGCTGTCCAAAGGGTGTTTGGAAAGTACTGTAAATTTTATGTAATATCCTTGAGAGGTAATAAAATTTAGTACTTTCAAAATCCCGGTTGGGTAAGCAACCGGGTAGTGGATTGACTCCTTAGTATTTGCTAAGGTGGAACCACTCTAAACACCTGTGTTCCTCTTCTTAATCTTTACTTTGGTTGTTTGAGTTTAAATTACTTTAAAATCTATATAAAACTCTATTCACCCCCCCTCTAGAGGTTTTCAGATATATCAAACATATGTTTGATTGAATTCATATAAGTGTATGATGTGCATTTTGGTTAAAAGTATTAAGTATTTATTAATAAATAGGAACCCTAATTTTTGTTAAAAGGAAAAGTTTCCATTAGAATCTTATACATGTTAGTAATGATATAAGGATACATATAAAAATATATAGTATAGTAGATTGAAGTATGTGGAAGAATTTGACTTAGTCAAGCATTTGTATTAATCATTTAACTGAATTTTACAACGGCCAACTGGATCAATCATCGACTAATGAGGTTATTCGTCCAACTAACGATAGAAGTTGTGAGTATCACTTTAGGGCAATTGTGAGAGATGATTATTAATATCATTTGAGGGTACATACTCATACGGGACCCTAGCCAGATGACCATCAAGGGGTCAGACCAACTACCTAATAGCTGAGAGGAGTGGCGAGATTGATCCATGTCATTTACAACCAAATAAATGGGAGGGACAATCCTAGAGTTTAACCTTAAAATAGTTAACAACTCCCAAGCTAATTGTTAGAAGTATAGAAGGGTATCAGTCCTAGATATGACATTTTTAAGTGTTGATCCAAACCAATTGCAATGAAACAAAAAGTAAACTCCAATCTGAGAGTGGTTTGATTTAAAATAAAGTAGAAATGAAAAGTGCAGAATTAAACACTAGTTGATCAAATGATAAAAGGAACTGGGGTCTGAGGAATCACCACCAAAAACTATGCTCTTACTTGACCGATTCAACTCCAAGATTTTAATGATATAAATTAGGACCATGTGAATGCCCTCTTCATAGCATCAATCTCTCAGGGGTTGGACTTCTCTCAATCTCGAGGTCTTTGTAATTGAGGATCCTTGTCCAACCATTCAAACAATTCTGTTAGGTGATGGATCAAACATTCAATGCATGGTTAGTCACATCACCATAAGTTATGACAAACAAGATAGACTGGATAAAAAGATCATAACCTCTATCCTTGGTCTCGCTAGGGGTTTATGGGTTCATTCTCATCAAGATTTTTGGTCTCATCACCCAATAAGGAATATATTCTAATTAACCAGTGATCGAGTAAACAATCAGAGGATCACATCAATAAAATGTATTTTCCATTCCAATAATCAATCTCATGAATCAAATGGTCACTTCACCATAAGATAATAAACAAGATATATTAAATAGAAGATCATAATACCGACCTGTGGTCTCATCACAAGATTATGGATTCATTCTTGTTGAGATCTGTGGTCTCATAACCTAATAAGAACATGAGAAACAAGTGCATGATATAAGGATAAAAAATAACAATTGCAATTAAGTGATTATAGATTCATTCTTTAGAGATCAGTGATCTCATCACCCTATAAGAGTATATCTATCAAACCATAGATCAAGGAAAAATTATAGAAAAACATTCATACACTAAAACATTAGAGTCAATAAAATCGAGTAAAGGACCGACTACGGGGATGCTCCTCATGCCCCAATTAAGAGAACTACTCAGACATAATGTAAAAGATACAATTCAAAATATGATCAGAGATTGGAGATAGAAAAGATGAATTTTATTTGGATCCCGCCGTACTTTTTGTAGGGGGGAAGGAGCGGGAAAAACCCAAGAGGAATGGCTGATGGTCGTGGCTAGATTTCCTGATCTGAGGCACCATTCTGTCAATTGGCATTAATCTCTTTCTTTAGCCCAAACTCACATTGGTCAAACTTTGACTGCATTGATGACTTCTTTATTTTGACATTCGACTGAGTCTTGAACGTGAGTCGATTTACTAGGATGGAGATTTGATCGATTAGTCTTTAAATGTTTTCTTTGAACTAGTTATTTGTTTTGATGTAGTAAAATTTCCAAAATTTGAGTTTGATTGGATCTTTACTTGCATTCTTTTCTCCACACAAAAGCATACATGACAACCCAACTTTTCTCTCTCCTTTATTATACTTTCTTTCATGTTTTAGGTATTGTGATACTCCAATTCAATCATCACAATGATCAATTTCACTATATGTGACTTTAATTGAACCTAACAATCATACTATATACAAATTCTAGTATGTTATCATCTTGCAAATTTAATTGAACCTAATAAATATGCTCAAATTATTCCCTATTATATTTCATGTTGTAGAAAAACAATTATAAATCAAATAGCACAAAAACTGCCTCAATCAGACCTCTGTAGCCCAAGTTATGAAGCTTTAGAATTGCCTTGAATTACTCTTGTTTTTAATCTAAATTTTAATCCTTTTGTACTAGTTGGGCCGACATCTATGAGCCCATCAAATTTGGCATGGCCCAGCCACCCCCTAAGCACCCCAAACACTAACGATCCCCCCTTTCCGCACCATTAGATCATGGACCCAAAGATCTGATGGCCCTTGGTCGTCTTCTACCTTTCATCATACAAGGTGTATTTGGAACAACCAATCCGCTCGATTCTTGTTGTTTTGTGGTCTTTGATAGCCCAAATACCCATGTCATCATTCTCTTTCATTTCCCCTTCTTTTACACGTGTTTTGCTCTCTCTCGCACACTTCAAGGGTCCCTATTGTTCTTCTTCTTGCTCCATCCTCCATGGCAGATGCCACCTTGGCCTGTTGGGGCCTTCTTACCTAGACCTCCATGGGTCATGTTTTCATTCTCATTGATGTTGAGCAACCAGGGGTAGACTGACCCTTTTTCTAGTTCTGGCATCATCTTTCTTCCCTTGCTAGATTTTCTACGGTGGGTTCCTATCAAGGTCAACTAACATAGCTTAGGAAGGAGACAAAGGGGTAGCAGATCTGTTGATCACGCGTCCGACCGGTCCAACGTGAGATCTGGGTGGCTTGCTACCTCAGAAGGGTTGACTTAGCCTGAACCAAATGAAAAGCCAACACAAGTGCGAGACCATCCGAACAATGACTCAAGGAGGAGGCATTGTGGATCGCTCATCCATGAATGCAATCAATCCATAAATTTCATGGTAATATTGTTTATTTCTAAAAAGTTCTTGATGCAAATGTTCTAAAAATGCTTGTCTCCCTCCTCCCTTAACCAAAATAGGAAAAATTATATATCAAATTGATTTTCTCAAAAATATCTACAACCTGGGCATACTTGCATACCCTAAAACTACTTCTAATGTCCCTATTTTATCTAAAATGTAATCTATGACTATGTTGAACACTTTTAATACATCTTTATGAGGAAGCTTGAACCTTTGATGATTATTTTTTCTCATAATCAAAAAATATGTATCTTTTGTGCATCTTCAATCTATATGAGGATATTTTTACTCATGAATGACTCTATTGTTCACATGTGACTAGTTTGTGACTTTAATGATGAAGTTTGGCCTATATTGCTAATCTTGATTCTAAATAACTTTTATACTCATCCTAACCTTGAAACAACAACTTTATGTCTCTCCATGACATGAATAGCAACCACTAATTTCGTATTTCATTTGTGCACCTATGTGGCTTGAGATGCTTTGAATGTGATTCCTTTATGATGATGCATGACGAACCTTTGCCTTGTTTATGCCCTAATCTCAATATGGGTCCTATTGTTATGCTCTCTCCTCTCAAATCAGCATTGATCCTTCTATTCTTGACCCCTTGCATGTTGATGTCCTAATTAGATCTTATGTTGACTGTTAATGGCATACAAACTATGATGATGTTTTCTTATAATTGAAATGCGAATACTAAATGTTGGTTGTTTGATGCCTAGACTCTATGGGACATCCAACTATCTTTGTATAAGCTTCCTATGTAACTATTTTGCTTATCTAAACCATATCATATGTTTGGTCCTCATGTCTTCATGAATCTTGACCATGTTTGCTTTATTATGAGTCTTTGGACCCTAAAGTGTGCATAAGTGACTAAACCTTGTAATGATCATATAAAATGAATGGTACCTCTACATGAAATGAAACTTGAACCCCACCTCTATGGTTGACTCGAAATTAGTATAAGGCCATCTAATGTACCAAAAACCAACTTGAAACCTAACTTGTCCTAAACCCTAAAACGAATTTAGTTAGGGTTTATGATGAGAATCTAATGCATGCACACAAATCTTGTTCTTAATCAGTTTTTCCTTATGCTTAAATGGTCAAGAATGAGTTAGGTTATGAGATCGCTCAATCAATTATAAGATTTAAACAATCATACGACTATGGATTTCTTATTTGAAATGTGATAAATATGTATGCTTGTTTACTTATTCAAATATTGCCATGTAGTATTCTAGTATTGTACTTGATGTTTATCTCTTTATTATTGTTTTATAACTTTCAAACATAATATAGAAACTCCATCACACAAACCTCATGCACCTACCTGAAGTTTTGGGGTAGGGACACAAAGTTGGACGTCCTACTTAAGATGTCAAGATAGGATGGATTGTTGATAAAAGGGTTAGTGTTGGTATGTATGCCCAGAGATCCAATCATGTATTGATTATGATGGAATATTATGTAAAGGATTTGATCAATAATAAAGTCAATATTCTAATTTATTTGAACAAGGATTACCATAAAGGTGATGATCGAATGCACTATGACACATGGGCATGACTGTGAGTCATGTAGATGGGATTTGTACCTCATATTAGAATTTGAAATCATGGCTACTTGAAAAATGAGACTAAGAAATGCATGCACATGCACACGTGGATCAATATATGATATTGAGGTCACATATATCTCAATCAGTCTGCTCTAGTACAAGGAACATGGAATGAACATTGAAAGGATGATGATTACATGCCTTGAGAATTATACAATCATTGCAACACCAATCATAGTTTTTAGGTTGAAGTTGTTCATCAACTTTTTGATTACTTGGGTAGAAATGATTTGTTACTTGATGCCACTCTTTCCTTATGATGTCATAAGTGAGTTATGGACATTCACTGCCAACGTTACTTGGAACATATAGGGTCACACACATAGGGTACACTTGGAATATGAGTTCTTATATGAATATGGTTTAAACTTGGTTATTAAAGAAGTTAGATATTCAATTTAAATAACATCGGTTGAACATTTTCTAACTGGACAACTGAACCGACTTGTTGAAGTGTTGAACCAACTATATCAATATATCAGGTCAATTGAACCAACTTTGGCAATTATGGACAGTGAACCGATCAGTTCAAGAAGTGAACCAATTAGCTCATGTCCATGAACCAATAGTCTCAGGTTGTGAACTAAGCGGTTGGTGGATAAATTTGATTGATTCAAGGATTTGTGTTAACATCATGTTGTGCACTAAATTTGATATTTATTGCCAATACAATTGCCATTGGGAAACATGATGACATGGTTGATTCAAGGGTTAAACTGATCGGCTCACATGCCAACTAATCGATTCACCTGTGAATTGACCGTTTCACTGCTCACAGGTTGAATAAATTTATGAAATTATTGTCCCATTCTCTCTTACTCAGGCTAGGAACCCTGACCCTGACCCTCCTATAAATAAAGGAATATTGGGGGCTTCTCAAATAACAAATCAATTGCTTCTAACAATTATTTGTCTTCTCTGGTTGTGGAAATCGACAGAACCCGAGAAAGTCCTACCCGATAAAGGATGGGATAACAAGGGAGAACAATTATGGGAGAGAAAATTGGTGACTAGTATGCCAATGTGAAGGGACAACTCCTTCTTGTCCATTCCACTAGAATGACAAGAGTTCCAGGTGGTCTATGTGGAATACTCTAAGAGGCGTGGATCTTTTCTGTCTAGGAGGACGACATCAACCTATTGTTCGTATTGGTCAAACTGGGGACTGACACAAATGCTGTTTGAATGTGACTTGAAGAAAATCACTTACTACAACGAGCAAATAGCCACTAGACTTGCTCTAGGATCAGGTATGTTCTCATATACCATAGTTCCCATTGTATAGTTTTTGACACAATTGTTTGTTAAAGAGGAATATGGTAGTTAAGTTTTTGTTTCCACTGTCTGTTCTGATGCCATATTTCCCAATAGTGGTATCAGAGCCACATCAATCTACTATATTTTAGGATAATCAATATGATCAGATTTTTGGTTTTGCATATGATGAGAATACTTAAACTAATTAATATGCATATCAGATATAACACCACATAAGATCCCATATATATATTTATATATATATATATGATATTATATAATATATATGTAATTTACACGCGTCACCCTAAAAGTGAGTTTCGATGGTGGATGTGAAGCATGGCTATGGCCAATATCTCTATGTATATGTACATTATGTATGGTTGGTTATATCTTGGTTTGCATACCGAGCCTCTAACTTATCGTCCAATTGTAAAAATATGATTCTCTCCTACCTATTCTCCACTCGGTGGTAACTTGAGGTTTCTCATTTATCATGTAATATGTAATAGAATGATGATAGTTTAATTTCTTTTTATGATGAAGATGAAGATGCTCAACACCAGAACAACCGTCTGTCTCATATGGCGAGCCGACTGGCTGGAGGACCAAGGAGGAGCCAAACTGATCACCTAGTGGACCCGACTGATGGACTAGATGATCAAGAAGATGGTGGATTGCAGACCATATGATTGGTGTGATGACCAACTGACTAGCCAGGAAGCGAGATGATTGTTCAAGGTAGAAGGGATCAACCCAGATTGGCAAGCACATATCTTCATCAACAACAGGTTTCTGCATGAGATGTAGACCTAGGTGGTAGTAATTCCTTATGACTCCAAGGAATTACAGTAAAATAGACATAACCAACACTTATGTTTATTGCATTTTTTCATTGTGGGATATAACATATATATGATACATACTATATATGTGTGGTGATTGTATAATGTATATGTATTTATTAAGACAAACTCCCTCAATAACATATTAAGTTTTAGATTCTTTCCATATGAAACACACATGAAAAGTTTGATCGACCAAGGGTAGGCTACCTCAAAGCATGGTGCGCCCTCCATCTCATGAAAGCATTTTGGTAGATTTGTAGGTTCTACCAAAGTAGGGTGGATATTCTATCGTGTTGTCTTTTAGATAAGGCTTAACTGGTATCCTTAATGAGATTAAGCACCTCAAGGCATGCAAATGACTATGACAAAAAGTTGTGCATATCATCTATCCAAAAATTGCATGTGATACAATTAGCAAAAGTTGTCTACCTTAATCATTGATTATAAACGCTGGCGTTGGAAGGGTAATATTTGAATTATTTAGGATCTTCGCTCACTAGAAGGTTATATGTTACAATCTTCTGAATTGATATGTGAGTGCTATCAATTTGAATAAAATAGTGGAAGCGATAATTAATTAAAGGCCTAATTGAATATCGTCAATTTTCAAATCAAATCAAAACAAAAATGGGCTTTTGACAAATATGCAATTTTCTCTTATAGAATCAAATAGAAACACAGAACAACACATTTTTTCTACATTCAGTCCTTGAGAAGGACAAGTTGAATGGGAATAACTTCTAAGACTGGTTCATGATGGTGAGAATTGTTCTCACACAAGAGTCTATGTCCTGGAGACACCAAAGCCAGAAGAACCTCTTCCCAATGCACATAAGGCTGATAGGGATTCTTACAAGAAGCATATTGAGGATGTCATTGATGTCAAGTACCTAATGTTTTGCTCCATGAACTATGAGTTGCAAAGAAAATATGAGAAGATGGATGTTATTGAGATGGCGAACATTTTCCAAGATTAGGCAAGATAGGAGAGATTCCATGTCTCCAAGGAGATGTTCAAATGTAACATGACATAAGGAGATCTATTAGGTCCTCATGTGCTCAAGCTCATTGGGTATGTGGAGAACCTTTCTATACTGAGTTTCCTGTTGGGCCAAGAGTTGGCCACTGATGATATTCTACAATATCTACTAAAGTCATATAGTCAGTTTGTCATGTACTACAACATGAATGACTTTGACAAGCCATTGACAGAGTTATTTGGCATGTTGAGAACAACTAAGGCACAAATGAAGAAAGACAAGTCCAACTATGTGATGATGATTAACAAACCAAAAGGAAAGTGTAAAGACAAAGGCAAAGCTAACAAGAGTTTTAAAGCTGGCTAGAAGCCCAAGTCTTCAATCCTCAAGGCAAAGGGAGGAGTAAATGAGGCAACTGTCACCATCCTGGACACTGGTAAAGGAATTGCCCTCATTACCTAGAGGAACTAAAGAAGAAGGAGGGGATAGAGACCTATACTTTAGGTATATACGTAATAAGATAAAGTTGATTATTTCTTCATCTTGGTTATGTGATACCAAATGTAGATCGACATACGTTGATGTGGATGATCTGATAAAAAGTAAACCTTTATAAAAGGACAAGGATGTTCTATGCGGAGCAATAGTTACTGCAACTACAGTTTAAATTTAGAATTTATGTTAACCTATGGGTACGTAATAGAGTTAAATGAACTGCTATTATATTCTTCCAATAATAGAAACATTGTACTTTATGCATCTTGTATGGACAAGGATGGTTACAAATAAGAGTTGTTCATGGTTCTGTTTCAAAGATGTGGTCTTGTATGGCACTGCCCCAAATGTCTTGTGATATTTATATGAAGGATCTAATGATGAATGTTTATAGTATAAACACTTAAAGGATTACAATTGATAACATAAAAAAATCAATATCTATAACATAAACATCTAAATGATGTTTATCTAGACTCTTTTGGTTATTGAACCAATAATAGATATGCACGTCTTATACTTGAGCAACATGTCAAAATCACCTCTCAATAGGTGTAGTGGGAGAATAAGCATTCTACATGGATATGCACATAATGATGTATAAAGACCTTCCGAATAAATGCTACAGACAGTTATTTGTACTTCATTATATTTACTGATGATATGGTGATATGTGTTTAGTAAAATACAAATATCTTGAAGTGTTGATGTAGATTACATGTATGAAGTACACAAATTTCTTAAAGGTATTAAGATACTTTGGTATGATCAATGTCAAAATACTTTACATGAACAATTTGACCTTCTAGAAAGATTATGATAGTATATCACATATCAACCTCATCTGAAACATGAAGATGTATCAGAAAGAAGGAATCACAACCTGATGAGTCATGATGTGATTATTTAGTCTAATATTCTAATTTCATCTTGGGCACATGTTTAACACTAAAACAATGTACCATCTGAAATGGTTTAAACAAACTTCGGCAGAATATAACAAATACTTTCACAGAACCAGGAAGAAGATCAATATTCACCGCTAAAAGCTCAGGTGCATGCTGACTATAAGCATGTGTAGCCTCAATTATGAACATTCGTCGGATTCTTCTTGGCTGGAGAGGCGCCTCCCCGGCTCAGCCATGGAGTCCTTTCTTAAAAGTCTCGGCAAACGTGTACTGCTTTTTTTTTTTCCGGCAACGCCGTATTCAGTATTCACCGCTGAAAGTTCGTTGCAATTTCTCGCAGCCACGGATCTGTCTGATGCAAACGTAGAGGAGAGAAAGGGTGTCGGGGGAGAAAACAAATGTTGTTGGACGGGAAGCGCATAGCTTGAAAGGGTGTCCGGAAGGAATGCCAGGAGCAGGCCTTAAGATCTCCTGGTCCCATTTCACACCGAGCAGGCTATATCTACTGCCTACTAAATTAATAACACATTAACTCAAATCAACTATTTCAATTACATTCACACGTATAGATGATGAAGAAAGGTGTAGTCTTTAATTGCATTTACACGTCTACATGATAAAGGAAAGCATAATTTATTATTTTACAACTTTTTATTTTCTTTTAAATATTCACCTTTCTCCAGAATTTTACAGATCGTTCACTTTACACAAATCAATAGCACATCCACGCCGTCACCCATCATCCACCACACTTAACCGATGAAAAAGATATACAACAAATGTGACACCGGTAAGTACATCCAATTCATAGTGTGCATTATAAAATCGCAATACAAAGTATGCAACGACAAATACCAAATAATGCATAATAACAGAAAAATTCCATCAATGGTTTTTTGTGGAAGCCGTTTTATCAGCATTAGCTGTAACTAGTAACTGCACGTGCACATCTCAATTTTACTTATGAAATCATTTGTATAAGCTTGACAATTATTTAGAACTTGTACCATTTACACATAAAATTTTATATTTTTTTGACTAACAAGTTTTAATGTATAAATAATAGAATATCATTATATTTAGTGTGAATGATCAAAGTGTTCGTGATCGTAATCAACTTGATTTCAGTATTTTTACTTGTGATTGGTCAAAAAATTACACAAAATGATTACATAAAATATCATTCACTATATAAATAAAAGTATGACATGTTTGTAGGCATGTTGATTAATTACAAACCTTGATATTATTTGATAATCAACAATAAATTATGAAATACAATCTCATTACCTAATTTGAAAGTATCACTTACCTCACAAATATTTAGGAGTAGTCTCAACTTTAAACTAACATCGTCAATAATATGGGGTACCAACTTATAATAAGATACATTTTATCTTCTCTTATAGGATGTTGATAACCATATCAGATGCTTGGGCCTAACATTCCTAGGTATGTTTGCTCATGTGTCATCGAAACTATCTTAAAAGTTTATAGTAAATTTTATAGAATTTAATTGTATAAGATTGATGAACATAAATTATATAATATAGTGAATGATGACATCAGAATATTGGATCATGATTTCTACTGTCTATAAAGAAGAGAAGATCAGGGATTATATGTAATATTTTAAATATGGTAGAGCATGTGAGAAGAATATTATGTCATACATCTCTAATTTGTAACAAAGATAAATGAGAACACATATATCAATTGCATAGAATCTTTTATATACTTCTATTTTGTTGAATTTGTTCCCATGGTGAAACTAAGCCACACATGCTTGTTCATTCATTTCAATTTGAGGTGCATAATTCATATCATCATCAAAATTTTCCCTTTAGATTCTTATTATAAAAACTTTTTTGGCTTCATAGTTTATAACTAATTCAATTTGAAATCTTTGTTTATATTTTCTAATAAGCTTGTTTTCAATTAATATTTTTGTTTTCTACGTAGAGAGAGTACATTGATCAAAGATACAAACATAATTCTATGGTCTGGATGCATTAATAATAATTGGAAATGAATATTGTACTTAATGATATAGTTTCTCTTTTTTCATACATAAAATCTACCAATATATATAATCCACATTATTAGGTAGATGTGTATTGCAACTTACATTATTTGTGATGTGATTTCCTTAACTGTGTTTGTAGTCTATCCTCAAAATTAAGGGAATCAAAAAATATTAATCAATCATATTATATGAAACTTGGTTCCTTGTACTTGTCACTTGTCTGTTGGTTCAACTGGTAAGCTTGGTTGGTTTCTAAGTCGTAGGGTGCGGGTTCGGTACCCAGTTGAATCATCCATATTGAAAGTTAATAATATCCACTAAACACTCTCTTTCATAGTTTTGTGATAGAGTTGTACCTTCCCTCAAAAGTGAAAAATAGTAAAAAAAGGAAAAATGTTTTCTTGCGGTAGTAAACATTCACAAATTATTAGTTTACTAAAGTTCATCTTTATGGTGTGACCTTGCAATAAATACTAATAAAACATAATTAATAAGTTAGACAAATTAAATACCCTACAAAAATTAAGGTCCAATTGTCTATGTTTTTACATAATACAATTTGTAATTTCATCTTTGAACACTCATGACTTTTATTCATGCATATGAATTAATATATTTATAATAAAAATAAATTATTCATAAAATAATTTGTAATCATCAAATACTGTGTGAATAATTATGACAACTCATTTCTCTAAATGGATTTTAATATTCATTAAATCTTAAAATGTATAAATGCACTCTTCCAACTAAAATAAACTATATTTTGTAACCCTTCCAACATAATTAATTATTCTATTGATTCAGTAAAAAGTATTTCCTTTATAGTTTAAAGTGACACATATGACATAGAATTTATACTATACATTAAATTTATACAAACGTTAGAGAATAATCTACTTTATTTATTAAAATGGCATAGCAATCTAAGAATATTTGGCAGGAAGATTCAATAGTAATCAATGTTAAACTGTTAGTAGATTAGTATGCTTCATCACCTTATTTTATGCTTGATTTTAGTATTATTCATTTAATATTATATTCACTTGCAACAAAATTGTTCTAAGTATATAGATATACTGATACATGATGAATGCCAAAATCTAGTAAAAAAATAAAATTATTACAAAACAATATATTACATATACTAAATAGATATAAGTGAGTTTTTCAAAATTTCTACAAGAATTTTTCTTAAGTTCTTAACAATTTTATATGTAGTTATATTCAACTACAAAAATACATGTCATATGCAATAGAACATCATTATACAATTTATTTAAAAGATAAAAATAGTAAGACAAATTTGTTTTTTGTTGCAGCATGCTTATGGTACATATGAATCGAAACCATACATAGACCAAAACTTTTAATGAAATGCATCATTTATAGGTAAAATATAAGGTAAAGGATAACCACTCCGCTTTCTTAGATTGTAGTGCAACGTGATTGGATTTGTTTTTAAAATATTGGAAGTTTATAAGATTAAAAAATATAACAATGTGAGATATAAATATAGAGACTCAGTAAATGGAATAATTATATTTGTCTTTAAAATATAATTAATAAGCATGTCAAAAAATCTACTATCTTCTTTGTCACATGAAAAGACTTCATTAATCTTTATTTGATGTTCATAATTCCATATATATATATATATATATATATATCTGTGTGTGTGTGTATGTGTGTTATAGACACAAGCAGACCTACAACTAGGTCAGGCGTAGCCATGGCCTCACATGCACCCAGTCGTCCCTTCTTATTCAAAAGTAAAAAGTAGTTTTGACCTTACCCAATAAGTATGATTGGCCTAACCAGATGAAATATTGTTACTGTGAAATCAATTCAACTACTGAGTAATTGAAACAAAGTAAAAAATAGTTATGAGTATTTTTTGGAAATGAGAGAATTTGAGATCAGGTGAGAGAGATATCAAGAAAGGAGAGGAGTTGGAGAATACATAGAAAGAGTTCGTCTAAGAGATGTTAATGAGGTCAAGTTCAGAAAGAAAGGATGAGATATCGAGAGACCAAGGAGGAGAGAGGGGGAAAAGGGACTCTCTGAAAGGAGATGAAAGGAAGAAATGATAGATTGAAAACATTTAATACATTCAACATATTCAATTTAAGGGAGAGAGACTTTTTTCCTTCAGAGAGAGGTGTTAACTTGTCTTCTTCTGGCTACTTGTTTAATTGATATCAGAGTAATTTTAATTCTTTGAATATGTGTATAAGAGAGGTTAAACCTTATATTTGTAAATTTCATTATTTGATACAAAACTACTTGTTTAATTGGAATGGACACTTTCTATCTAGTAACAACCATACTTAACTACTCCTCAAAGTCATTACACCTTACACCATTATTCCTTATTGTCTTGGAAACATCGTATATCATAAATAGCAATAGGAAGATTTTCTCTTAAATGGACTCTATCTCATTTACCTATACATACATCGCCCACTGAATTGTAGGGAAGGCAATAACATAGAACACACATCTCATAATTGTTGAGTTTTTGTACAACTACTTCACTTGTCGTGTAGTTTCAATAAAAAACGTAAAATAAAATATTTATGTTGAATATGTTTCACTACTTATAATGGAAAAATGTTTATTACTTATAATGGAAAAGTGTTTATTAATTATGGAATATATTTTTGAGTCATCCACATATAAAAAATATTCAATCCAATCCAAATGTAAAATCAAGTGCATATCTTTGAAAATATTTATATTTGTTTTATAAGTAGTACAACAATATGACGCCTCATTGTTTTTATCTTTACATTTTTTGTATCAAAATAATTAATTTTATTTGTAAGATAACTTCTTTTTTATGATGAAAATTTTGACTTCTTCCTAAGTGCAATTATTATAATAATTATATATTACTTATTCAAATTTCATATATTGACAATGATAACACTAGAATGGTATGTAACGTCACAATCTCATATCACGGACCTTCTAGTCAGGGATAGTACGATTGATAATTTCTGATGATCCCTAATAGGAAACCAGGTTCAACTCATAGAAATAAGTGATTCTCATTTTTCCCGATTATGGACCTTCGATCACCATTATAGTCTGTGAGTGGGATATTTTTTTTCTCTTAGTACCATATAATGTCACAGCCTCACCTAAGATAAATTTCTAGATCTGCCACTGGTTATGCATATGATTGATTTTCATCATTTCTTATTATATTTATGTATATATTAACAATATATACACATGCTAAAAAATACTGAAGAGTATATCTTATTATTGTGTAGAATATCTAGTCATACTTTGATGATCATGCATTTATACACAAAAAGTTAACTGAATTATAATATATATTTTGAAAAAGACAATATAATACATTTTTTTAAAAATTTTAATTAAATAATTTATAGCTTTGTAATGGTTCTTTAAAATTTTGAATGGAATTTTCATATTCAGTTAATTATTAGAAATTTTATATCATCACATTTTTTTAGAGCAAACAGATTCATTCATTACTCAAGCCATACGACATCTACATGTAGAGAGAAAATTCCAAAGGAACAAACAACATTCAAGGACATCAACGAGAATAACACACTTCTCTATAGATCTCTCTTCTATGATGCTGACTTAAGCAGCTTTCAACAAGAGATGCCTTCAACTTGAGCATGATGCAGCGGAAGAAGGGATGGACTAGACTAATATTCCAATAGAAAGATGACTCTACCATCAATGTCGGAAGTTAGAGCAATAAAGAATCTGAGACAAAGTTGAGACCCACCTGAGATCCCTTCACTCTCACGATTGGAGAGACTAACAAGCCCCTAAGTGACTAGACAAGTGTCGAAGAACGATGAGAAACTGGTAGAGAACTACCTTGAAACCAAGAGCAGCGTAAACAGGAAATAGAAAACTGAGAAGAAGTGGTAAACAGGACTGCTAGAAGTCACCGGCCCCCAACTGATCCACGTCCAAGGCATCACCGTGGCCACCTCCACAACTCCACCAAGTAGTAGTTGCGACTGAGATGAAGCCCCCACTCGAATGAAGCCACCCTCCGACCCTGAAGCCCAGAGCTAAGATCGAGAGGACCAGACCTGTCGGCCAGAAAGGGGCAAAGACAAGGCATTAGAGGAGAGAGTCAACCGGCCGCAACCTAGGGATCACGTGATCTGCGGAGAGAAAAGGCACTGAAAGAAACCCCAGGGGGAGAGGGTGGTTATGCACCAGCAGCCTACCTCCTCCCCTGAGCCACAGCTGAGAGCTCAGGAGCCCTAGTTTGCCTCCACGATCGCCAGACCCTTTCGGCAAGTTAGGTTGCCACCTACTTTTATACCATCACATTTCACTACATATAAATGTAAAATGCAAATATATAAAAAAACTACTGAAAACATGTTTCAATGAAATAATTGATTGTAGAGTTATATGATAAAGTTATTTGTATATATAAAATACATTACCAAATGATCACAATTTGATATTCATGTTGGCTTTGTTTTTCTTACTCTAAGGGTAGGATTTAAGACAAAGTGTTGTTAATGACTTGAAATAGTTGGATTTATTTTTGTTTGGAAGAAGTAACAAATCTTTGGATATGATATTCAAGAAGTTCCATGCAAGTTGACTATGTGATATTGGATGTGTGATGGTATCATCAAAGAAGCCTTTACCACAAGGTACGTTGAAGTTTTACATAGAGATACATTATTAAATGAAGATATGTTACAGAATAGTGACAAGTGATAACTAAATATGGGTAAATTCATATATACATCATTAGATTAGCATTATGATTATAAGTATAATATCATGAATACACATTATCATGTTATATTTAGTTTACACCTATATGCAAATATAATATCAAAATAGAGTATGAAATTTTAATCTCTCATGAAATGAGATATCATAATTTGTCAGACATATATGTTCCTAGAACAAATATGATACCAATGGTAAGAAAAGTAGCAAATTGTCTAGGGAACATCATTCTATATATGTAGCAAAATTTCCTAAATTATTATTCATTCATTTTGCGGCAAATAAGTGATAAGGATGAGTACAACCAAATTACTATAAGGAAGTGTTGTTAATATAGATAACAACAATTTAATTCTAAATCATGAATTGAAAATAGAAATATGTGTAACTCTACTTTTTTCCCTCATAATACAATAACATAAACCAAAGCAATTTTTCTCAATTGAAGTTGTCTAGGTATGTGTGATTACATACATAGCCTTTTTAGTAGGAACCATGACCCACAACCACTATAGTCATATTTAACATGTATAAAGACCATACCACAAGAATAAACCACTCAGGCATGGGGAGAGATTGTCGTAGTGTAAAACATTTTGTGCTTTAGTAATAAAGAGAAATAGAATCTTTCAGTCACATACACCCTTACATAAACCTGACTATATTCTGAGGATTTAAAGATTAAAAACTATCTCAGCCCCAAACCCCACCTATCCTATCGGGGTTGTCTCCTGATCTTCCAAGGAAACTCTAATTGCTACTCATATACACAAATGTCAACAAAGTGGTGATGCCAAAGTTGGGGACCCATAATGTCAGCCTTTTATCTAATGGCATAATCTTAGTAGTTTAAGAAATGGTGATACTTGAACTTTTGAAAACAAATGTACTTAAAATGAGAGAAGAATGTTCATTTATTTGACCCATAATAGCATAGGTTATTTAATAATGAAAATGATAATGATTACTTATTTATGTCAATCAATTAGCATTAAAAAACCGTATCCTACTATTTTTTAATGAACTCAACAAAGATAAGTTGGCCATTTATATGAGGTAACTAAAGTAACCACTCCAAATATCTTGTCTCAATTTATTGTCCCCCTATATGTCCCCTCAAAAGTTCCCCATATCTTTTTCCAAACAATTGCATGTGTATCTATGGTAGTTTGTAAAATATATGGCTAGGATGGAATGGATTAGGAATAGAGATATAATTGGGGACAAAGGATGTGGCCTCTGAAATATTATGTGTCATTAAAGTAACTTTCTTCTCTAGTCCCACCATACAATACTTATATGATGTCCATACTTTCACCATACTATCTATAGCAATGTATTCTAAGTTCTAAAGCAACAAAACAATAATATTATTTTGAAATCTATAAATTGCATGACATGAATAGTCTACACTATCAAAGACATGAAACGTAAGTACAACTACTAAGAACTCACAGTCAGTAAATCAATTTCAAGTTTATAAATATATATCCAGATGTGTATGTGTGTATATGTATATGTGCACATGTGCTAGAGTTTATATATGTGCACGCACATTTGTGTGTATGTATTCTCTTTTCTTGTAAAAAAGGACACAAGCTAGATCTTTGATCCAACAACAATGCATTCAGATACGACATTGTTCCAGTTGTCTAGTTTAAATAGTACTTATTATCACCGACTTGATTGAAAAAAATATGGAGGAATCCATTGAGGTTAAAATACAACCAACTCATTACATGTCTACCGGATCGAACTACACTAAATGGTGTTGCTCACAAGATAAAAGTCTAAACTGGCAATCACAGAAGCATACAAATCAATCATATTTTATAAATGTGCAAAATGAATCTGCCAATTTATATTAGATTATTGTTGTAGGTCCTACAAGACATCATGCTAGCACATATTTTGAGTATCGTAAGATTTATATAAAAGCAATTCCAATGGTAAGTGAATTCTTAGAGCAGACCAATAAAATTTTTATCGTACCAATATGTGAAATTTTGGTGGTAACCACATCTTCAAAAGTAGAAGACAAATCTTTTAGCATAATGTGTGAGAAGTCTTTGAAAAAACACACATTTATAAGAATCTTTAAGTTGTGACAATAAAGCATGTTGTTTTCCAGGGGACTCGTTTTGAATACTTATTTAGAGGAGTTGTAATTGAAACAACTTTTTATGTTGAACCAAGTTCACCCACAACATCACATTGACTGAGAAATGCATTTAGCACAATGTAAGAATGATCAATTATCCATCATTTGCCTTAATTTCATAGCACCATCCTTTATCAAGCATAATTATTTATGTTATATCTTTTCTAATTGTATAATTTTCTCAAATCTTATTAACAATTCTATATGTTGCATAAAGATTCATGTCCCCATTTATTTTCACAGCTCATGTTCTGAAATTGTGTCTAGAATGAAAAAGAAATAAACTCAAATCACCGTAGAAAGATCACAATGTCGTAAAAGTTGCATATAGTTTTCTTATATGGCCCTAAACAACATTATATAAATAATAAATTTTATAGGTAAAGTCAACTAAGATACAAGGTTTATCTAACCATATCATTCTCAAACTTTACACGGTAGAGGATACGTGCATCATAGTTGTCCAAGAATAGTAATCCATGATGACACACACAACATGTGCAAGGTTTTGTACGTCAATGTTCATTCACGTTAGTAGTTAGGAGTAGGACCCATCAGACTGAATTAGGTGAAAAGACATAAAAAAATAAAGATTGATCACCTGGAGGATAGATACTTGGTGAGGATCTTATCAGAATTGTTGGGTATCAGATGTGTATGTTCTATTTCCTCATGAGGACGAGCTATATACGTCGGAATATCTTGTTTGTTTGTGATGTTAGAATCCACACTTCACTTCAGATTGCAAGCGGAGCATAGCAACCTCGCCACGTTCAAGAGGCAAAATTAGATCTCAAACCAACAACAAAACACTTCGCAAGTTCTTTCTTGATTAAGATATCACAATTCACTACTGTGACACTTGATCACTCTGGACTCAGCCCGGATGATGCCATAAATAGTTGTCTACAATGATGTCGGCAAGAAATCATACAATTCCCAAGACTGAAGGGTGCTGGTATAAGGAAAACATTATGGATTCCAAAGTTTAGGTATGGAAGGGAAGGTCAGTTGGGTGACAGAACTCCAGAGTCATGACAAGGAAGAATATCGATCATACTTTCTGATGGCAAAAGATTGAGTTATTTAATTTGTGAGTTTTTGGTTTGCCGCTCAGATCACGTGTTAAGCATTTGTGTGGACAGAAACGAGTGCAAAAGGCTTGGTGTTTAGTATGATAACTAGTAAAATTGACGTGCTACACACGATATTACTTGTGCATCATTAATTTAATATATTATAAAGGAAAATATTTTCTATTATTAGATTAACTAAGTATGAAATCATGTGAAATAAACTATAAGAACTATGATGTTTAAAGGAGAAAAGATAAATAATTAGTTATGCTCCTGTTCTTTAAGTGCTTATATATATATATATATATATATATATATATATATATATATATATATATATATATATATATATATATATATATATATAGAGAGAGAGAGAGAGAGAGAGAGAGAGAGAAATATTTTTACATAGTCGTCTATCACTTCAAAGTCTTCACTATTTTTTTATGAAGAGAAAAAATTTCCTACTCCTTTTTAATAGGTCAATGTTTATCTTGATCATGGATTTTAGTTTAAGTTTCTTCTATATCATCGTAATATTTTAAATTTCACTAACATTTTTGATATTACTCTAGTAGTAAACTTTTGTGTACATGGAATCACCAACCTTTAAAGTTCATATGAAGATCGATAATCCACTTCTTAGTTTTTTTGTCAAATACTGACATCATGCTTTAAGGTCCAACTCGACCTCAAAAGTAGACATCGCTGATAAAGGCATTTCTCATTGTCTGCCAAGTATTTTATCATATGTTTGTATACTCATATGAATGAAATATGTGTATGTTATAAATATTGTGATGTAATTCCATATTTTTCTCAAAATCTTGGGTAGAATTAGAATACATATTATATTCTTGACTAATATTAATTTTTTCTACATTAGTTATGTGAATTGTATTCTGTCAAATATATAATCTATTTGACCACTTATTCATATTACATATTTAATGGTTTTTTCAATTTAAATATTGTGCTTCTAAATTATCATTCACCACCTCACTGTCATGTATCCTACCTTAAGTAAAGAAACTGAGATTATCTTATATCATATTGGTGATCTCTGATAACAAACATATTTTGATACCCCAATTGAATGATTTATTTAAACTCAATGGAGTTTTTTCAAAAATTATGAGTACAACTTAATTAGGCATAAGAACACATTCAATGCACAGAATAGGAAAATAACATACATAACAGTAATCATTTTGAACTTCAATATTATAAAGGCATTATGTTAAGAAGATTTATTTCTAAGTTCTAGGCAAAAAGTCAATTTATCAATTCTAAACCATCATTAGTGGTTTTTATCTAGTAATACGCTAATTTACAACCATTGCACTTTGTAAAAACAATTTTCTACATGATATTATTTTAACTATAAAAGGAGTATGACATAAGAAATCTCATTACTTCTTCTTTAACACCTACCTATAATTTTATCAAAACATCAAGACTCTTCCAATTGAACCATTCATTTGAAATATAGAGATTGACACATAACCAGACTAAATCCTAAGATAATCTTCATAAATATAAAAGAAATGGTCCTACAAAGAATAAGGGAGAAGGGTGTCTTTTTAAGAAAGATAAGAAGAGATATAGATAATGATTAAGAGGGGCACATGTGGTTACATGCAAATGGAATGATTAAATATCCCAACAACCTTTGATATTTCATAATAGCCAAGTAATTAGAAGCAATATCAATATAATACGATCGATGTGGTTGTAATTACCTTTTGGATCCAAATATTGAATTTAGATGAAGTAGAAATGACATAAATTAGAAAGATAATACAGAAATCGATAAAAATACTTATATATGAGACATATTTTATTCTATATATTGTGTAAGAAATATTCATGATAATCATATTCTATATATTGAAGGCACATTATTATCCATTAAGAAAAATGCATAATAGTTGTAGGGCTAGAAAATTCTCAAATTATTTAAAGAAGTATGAAAAAACTCTCTATATGAAAAATACAATTTAGTTGCAAATACAGTGCTGATGTTGTTTAGGAGTATAAAACTATCTTTTTTTGGGAACAATCATAGTTGCACAAAATTTGTTACCACCACATTAAGACACCAATATTATTTTTATTATATAAAAATTTCAAAAGAAAAAAATGGAAAAATAGAATTATTCTGTCAAATGAGAAAATTGTAGTTTTCCCATACTTCATATGTTCTTTCCTTCATTTGAAACCATTGTGCCTGTTTTCAATGATCTTCATGTCATCACTAGCTCCAAGATTCAGTGCCCTTTGAGTTCTTTACTCTGATCACATGTAATTTAGTTTTTTTTCTTCTCTATATTGACTTGCAACAAATTCTTAAAAATCATCCCATTCAAATTAATATAGAATTCCACTAAAGTAACTTCTTCATTTATTTCATCTTTGTGGTATTAAAAATCTACGTTTATGTTAATCAATGGAATACTAAATGCCATGTTAACCTCATTCGTGGAGACACATATTTATCCACTTATATTTTTTATTTTCACTAATAATCCAATAATCGTAGGAAATATAGTATGATGCTCTTCCTAACTACTTTGTTCATAACCATTGTTGGATGAATTAATTTTTACCAAATCATTTTAGTTAAGTTAAAAGAATAGTTATTTGAAAGATATATCATTTGACTTTATATCTACAAGCTTAATATGTGGGTTATCCTTAGTGTGATTTACATATTCAACTCAAATATTTGTGAATTTCTCATCACTAATTGATTATTTTGATGCATTGTAATTAAAAGAAAATTATATTTACTTTTGTTAAAAGTGGTATCTAAGGAAAATATTTTCTATGTTCCAAACTTATGATTTTATTTTTATAACTAAAATAGATCAGATACATTTTTAGACAATAGGCTAAAAATATTTTTTAAGTAAATATTTTGTGAAACTCATTTTCTGGAAAATCGAACTAATTTTATTTTGCTTAAATTTTGTTGATTTCGTGGGATGTGTTTGATGTAGATATGAATTTATACATGCAATAAATTTTATTACTACAAAATGAATTCAAAAATATTTTATACTTATGACTCATGTACAATAGTTTAACATGATATCATTAGAACTATTTCTTGGTGACCTAGAATTTTAACCAGAAAATTTATGAACTGCCTTTTATATCTACTTTCGCAATCCTATAGAAGTAATGGGAACATGAGTTATGAAATTATATGAAAACAAACAATGGAGAACATACACATTAACTCTACTTCCTTAGCATCACAAAATGCTTACAATAAACCAGTTAAAAAATCATGTTTAACCATTTCTTATAATAAAAAATGAGGGATAAATCTTTTCATCTTGGATGTGATAGGAAATCAGGGAATACCACAAATATAAACTAGGGTATACATTCCCATCATATTATATACAAAATTAGTTGGTTAACTAAGTATACAACAAACAACAAAACCAAATAATGCCAATATAACAAGTTGGTTTTTCAATTTCACTATTAAGATTGACTAATGGTTTGTACGTCTGTAACACTTAAGATAAAATCAATGAGAGTGAAATTATATTTAAGACTGAATCGGACAACAACTGCTCATACCCCAGAGAATATATTGTAAGAGGTCCATATCAATTTTCCGTACGGGGGCAACAACCTTGCACAATCTGTCCTAAAATCCATGGCTTAAAATATTCAATGGGAATAAAAAGTATTATATTTCATTCTAATACAATTTTGCTGGTCTCCTATGTAATACATAAAAGTATTAACATATGTCCAGTCTAAAATATGTAAATGCATTTGTACATCACTATTGCATATTAAATAGAAATGCAGACAAATAGAAGTCAATAATTGTTTGTTGCCCATGCATACCATATAATATGCAGGGAACTACCTCAGAAAAGAAATCTGTAAAGGACATGCTTTGAAGTAATAAGTAAACAAAAATAGTTATATGCATGGTTTGAAGTAATAAGTAAACAAAAATAATTACAGTGCACAATGTAGTGAACAACTACACTTGTATTCGAAGGGAGTAGTACGGATAGGAAATACGACATATGTTTGAGAGACACCACTCTTTTCTGAAGTCCAACAATAGGGTACACCATCCTAGGATAGCAAGGCCAGAGGCAAACTACATAGGATTAGGTGTCAGCAAACAATAGCTAATAGAAAAGAAAACTCACCGTGTAGCATGAACTAACTCATTTTTCTAGTGGCATGGCAGGTAAGAGGAGCACCATTGTCATGAATAACAAATTAGGACTTTGATACGAAGGTTGGAAATTTTCATTAACTACATTAGACTTCTGTAAGAGATAGTCTTTTGAGACAACCTGGTCAACAATATCTCACCAAAAGAAAGTCATATCTACACCCTCTCGTCCCTAGACAATCACATTACATCTATATGTATCTTTGGTCATACTCTCCGCTGGGTTCAAGCCTCATCACATCATTATATATGTACCTAACTCTGCAAATTTTAATGGCAATAATTAAGTCCATGAATCTTGTGGTACGTGGACACTTATCCTATAGGAGGCCTCCTATAAAAAAAATGGTAGGAGACAAATCAGAAATTTTTATAATATTACAGAATTCGTTTCAATGTTGAAAACATAATTCTTTCTCCATTAATTTTTTTATGAGTTGGATTTTTGGTGTTTTCATTGATTGTCCTATACAATAAGTATAGGAGGCCTCCTATACTACCAGTTTTAGTGGTACGTCGTTTGTGATAAGTGCTAAAGCTACTACGTGTAGAACATTTAAGTCAATCAGAACATACTTTTACCTGTTTGTTTTTGCACGATCAGCATTTCATAATGACAAGCCCACCAAGCTACACAGCCAAGGTAGCTTACATGTTTTCTAACTTCGAAGAACGTATGACTGACAAATTGCTTTGGTTTTGCCACACTATTTCCATGATCAAACTAACCAGGTGGCTCTCATGGGCTAGACATTATAAGAAAGTATAAGATGTAAGAAGCATAGTTTGTGATCTTCCCCATACCGAAACAGGGGTTGAATTACGGCGTTCTTTTGGCCACCTTTTTGGCTTCATTTCAGCACTTTTTGTCGGCCAAAATCTAAACATGTCCCTATGGCATTTCATGTTTTGCCAGCATTCGTCCATCCCCCTTGGCATCTTAGTTTTTCTTAGTACGGACTAACATGGACATTGACCTTCACTTCCTACTGCAGACTTGTTAGGTCGACTGGATGATGCACAAGCCTCTGGGATAGCTATACTTCCACCCTATGCCGGTGCCATCGAATTATAAGGCCTTCGTAAGGACGATTGAGGGTACGGAGAGGAAGGGTATATCTCAAGGGTTTTCGGTTTGACCAATGTGGATGCCAACGTTGTCCGGGAACATTGTGTTAGGATTTTATCTCTTATCCTAATTAGATAAGAAATAATATCTAACGATATTAGAAAAGTGCAATAACTAATGTTAGACTTTGAGTCCAAGATATTATTTTCTTATCATTTTGTATTGTCGTTCATAATCCCTATAGAATTATCGTATCCTCTCTTATTATCTAACTGAGAGTCTCTATCTATAAATAGGAATAGACACTAATGTATATTGTGGGTCAATGTGCACCGATGTGTGAGGGTTTCAACGTGTGGTAACTTCGAGTGTGTCAACGTATGACAACATCGTGTGTCAAAATGGAAGCCACAAAGGATAGCCAAAGGGGAGAGAGAACAAGAGTGGGTTACGAGATTCTATTGTGGGCACGTGATTGTGAGGGAACGACAATCCTTGTAATCTTCTTGGAGTTGCTTAATAGAATTCTGCGATCTTCTTCGTCAATCATGTTCTCTGCTTGGTTATTTATTTGGTGGTTATTGGCTTTTTCGACGTGGGCGGTCGTGACTTTTGTTGTGCATGCTTGGGCTGTATCTCGTGTGGGATTTTTCTCAGGCTTAAAGCTTTTTCATATCTCTTCAAGTGGTATCAGAGCAGGATTCATGCGAGATGATCAGAAAGGATTGAAAGTACAGAAAAACATGATGACATCGACAGTTACCGTTGGAGGTCATCCGATAAATCTTGATGGTAACATCGTTATGCAACCAGGAGGGAGCGAATCCACATGTTGTGAAATATCAACACGAGGTGGAGTCATACAATTCACTTACAAGGGGCAAATGACAACAGAGGCTACCTGGTTCTATCGACGGGTTGGAATATTTCTAACCAAAAGAGGAGCGGCTGATGAGAGGTCTACCGACTGGCAGGTGTCATGAACCCGAAGATTGCTACATGTATTCAACTCTCACGGGCAGTCTGGTACGAGATTGCAAATTCGACTACAAATTTCAATAGATGCAGAGGTGAAATTGTCAACTGTTGGAAAGAGGAAGTCGTGATTGGACCGACCACACAGTGTCTTCAAGTGGATGTGACTAAAAGAAGACACAACCCTATAACATGGAGGCCAAAGGTGGGAAGGATGCGGTTCTTCCAACCGCAGGTGGAGGCAGTACAATTTCTCAAACTGTATAATACGAGGAGCTCTCACATAATGGGTTTGGACAGTAATATCTGGACACACACTCCATGCAGGCGTGCATTGTGATACGCTTCTGGAAACAGAAGCAGCTTCCGAGGGCGGAAGTACATAAGAAGAATGGGAGCAGACTCTTGGAGGAGCAACTTCAATGGATAATATTTCAAGGTGGAGATTGTTAGGATTTTGTCTCTTATCCTAATTAGATAAGAAATAATATCTAACAACATTAGGAAAGTGCAATTAATGTTAGACTTTTAGTCCAATACATTATTTCCTTATCGTTTTGTATTATCATTCATAATCCCTATAGAATCGTTGTATCTGTTAGATATATGGTTGCTGCTGTAACAACCATTTATTTAGCATGGGTTAAGCCCAATGTAGTACAGTATGTACATGTGAAAAAGTAGCTTTGTCTCTAGTGCAAATGGCAAAGAAGTTTTATCCCATATTGCTCACTCCTAGAACTTTTGTGGTCCTCATATGTCGGATCACATGGGTCACTAGTCTCTAAGGGGTCCTAGGAGGAAGGTATGCTCACCTCCTTGGTGGGTGAGGTTACCACATCACAACAAGCGTACGCACGCGCGCGCGCCACGCCACGCCACTCCTCACGTCACCGGGCACAGGCTCAGGCTTGTGGCTTGTGGATTGTGGATTGTGGATTGTGGAGAATGTCTTCCGGCTTCTTTTTGCACTAGGATACAACTAAGTAATTAATTACTCGTGTAATTAATTGGTTCTTTTCTATTCGGATTTCCTACTCCTAATTGGAAAGTGTTTCTCTTTGTGGTTGTTATTCCGTAATGTGTACAAGAGAGACTGAGTGTTTGCGTCTTGCTGGGAATAGGAATAAGGGACGTGCGTGGCTATAAATACTCCCCGGTCATTAGGGTTAAACACATAAAAAATGAACTTCAGCCGTCGTTTTTCACATGTGTTTTGAGAGCCCTAATTCAGAGAGCGAGAGAGCATTCGTTCCAGAGCCGTTTTGTGGAGTTCGTCTCCTATGCGAAGTGAGGCTTCTTTCTCCTTCCCGTCACCTAGACACGACTGTTAGGCGGAGGTTCCTGCAGACGTTGTGTTGTACTGATGGTAGTACAACGAGATGACGTCAAGCACGAGCGAGACGTGTCTGTTCCAGGTTCGTGCCGGATCGAGACTAGGAAAACAGTGCCTATCTGTGAGGATTGTCGGGCACTGATTTATTTAAGTATCACGTTCGTTTCTCAATGAACGATCTGGTTTGTGAATTCTGACTTTTATTTCTATTCTCCTACTCTGTTTGATCTTCGTTTCTTATTTGGATCTACCTGCAATTGTTAATTAATTTGCACATGTCGTTGTTGCATGAACGAAATTAATAAATATTAACAACAATATTAAAGAAATCAATTTTCTTTCGTTAATTAACAATGACCGGCCAGGGTGGTTCGGGAAATAAAATTGATACCAGCAATATGCCTGAAAAATTTACTGGTACCAACTTTACCCGTTGGCAGAGTCAGATGGAAATGTGGCTGAATATTGAAGGTTTTGATCAGTACTTAGTAGTGACTGAACCTAAATCTGATGAAACGATTCCTGATAATACAAATATAATTACTAATTAGAAGAAGGGTGACAAAATGTGTCGTGGTTTGATTATGTTGGTTTAAATAACAAACTGTATGATTCTTACTCAAAGTCGCTAGTCAATACATCCAAGGTTTGGTGGGAATAGTTGATTAAGAATTTTAGTACTGAAAATCAAGGTGTTGAAAAATATTACGTGTCTAAATTTCTTAAGTTTCAGATGATTGAGGGTAAGTCAGTTTTTAATCAAACACATGATCTACAACTCCTAGTTCATGATGATATTGCCTGAGAAGTTTGTTGTTATGTCTATCATAGAAAAAAATTTCGAAGTCATGGGAATCGTTTGGTATGTCTCTGAAGCATCGCAAAGGGACACACACAATGGAAGAACTAATGACGGATATTAATATACAAGAAGAACACCTAAAGGAGAAAATGGTCAAGGTGCCTACTGATGCAAATCCAACTGTTAATTTTACTTCTGCAAAAAACACCAAAGATAAGAAATCTAAGAATGCACATAAACCTAAGGCAAAAATCCAAAAGAAACCAAAGAACAAATCTTATTGGACTTGTGGACAGGTTGGCCACTGGAACAAGGATTGTCCTTCTAAGAAGGCAAAGAAAGCTGCCGCATCTGCAACTGAGGAGGTTTTGGTCAACATGATGACTACATCCTTGAACCTTAATGATGGGTATGTGTCTATTAAACCTAAAATCCTTTCTATTTTTGAACCACTTTATTGGATAATTGACATTGTGGCTAATGTACACGTGTGTGCTGATAAATCTCTGTTTGTGTATTATCAGACCTCTCGAGGTCGGTTTGTGATTTTAGGTGATTCCAGGTCTGCAGAAGTCAAAGGTGAAGGATGGGTGGACTTGAAGTTCCCTTCGGGGAAGGTTTTGACTCTTAATAGGGTAAGACATAATCCAACCATTCAACGTAATATCCTTAGTGGCGTCATTTTAGTTAGGGAAGGTTACAAAGTAGACTGCAAATGTAACAAGACTATTATTACACGCCTTCGTGATTCTTTGTTTATTGGCAAGGGGTACTTATGTGATGTGGAGAACATATTTAAGATTCATGTTGAACCTATTTCAAATTCCATTTTAAATTTGAATGAGTATAGTTCTGTTTGCATGAATCTTGTTTCATCTGATGTTTGGCATTCACATTTGGGACATGTCAATGTTGCCTCAATGAAGCGTATGATGAATCTAAATTTAATCCATAAAACTGAAATTAGCAACAATAAATGTAAAATTTGTGTACAAGATAAACTACCTAGGAAGCCTTTTCATTCTGTGAATAGGAATTTGGAAATTTTGGATTTAGTGCATACAGATATATGTGAATTTAATAGTGTTGCTACGAGGGATCAAAAGCATTATTTTATATCTTTTATCGATGATGCAAATAGATATTGTTATGTCTTTTTACTTAGAAGTAAAGATGAGGCATTGGATAAATTTAAAATTTATAAGAAACAAGGCAAAACTCAAACTAGTAAAGTACTTAAGCGATTAAGGTCTTATAGGGGAGGAGTGTATACTTCGAACTTGTTTTTGGAATTTTTCCAATTACATGGTATAGTTCATGAGGTCACTGCTCCTTATTTACCACAATCAAATGGGATTGCTGAACGTAAAAACCGAACCTTAATAGATATGGTAAATACCTTACTCCAAACATTTAGATTACCCAACTTTATGTGGGGGGGAAGCTTTGAATACAGTTTGCCATATTCTGAATAGAGTTCCCCATATGCATTCAGAGAGTAGTCCGTTTGAGTTGTGGAGAGGAAGGAAACTGAGTCTTAAATATATTTGAGTGTGGGGGTGCCTTGCTAAGGTACTTATCCATGAACACAAAAGGAAGAAATTAGGACCGAAAACGGTTGATGCCATATTCTTGGGTTATGTAGAGACAAGTTATGTTAATAGATTCCAGATTGTAAAATCAGATATCTCTGGCATTGAGGTCAATACAATTGTGGAATTACGTGATGCAACATTCTTTGAGGATG